>LNAC01000182.1:2972093-3015062 GCA_002007465.1 Ailurus styani
GGCATTAACCATTTGTAAGAGCTCGAAGGAACCAGTTGCTGGGAAAAAATACTGTGAGGTAACACAACTTTTCAGAAGCCAGTTTTTAACAGTGTCTATTTAAACCATTGCACTAAACTCCACTAGAGTGGTGTTTAAGTGATTTAATAAAAGAATAAAAGAGAAAACAATTGAAAGTGGTACTATTTCCATACTCAATAGATGCCTTTCAATGGGTATCTATCTCAAACAGATTGAACTGATTCCATTTCTTAGGGCACCCAACAAAAAGAGCCAGCGTTAAGTGTCTATTTAATTGTTTTGTAACAGAAAATTATATACCCAAGGGTGTTTCTTTTTTTCCTCCAAAAATTATCCTACCAGTTGTTAATCGTTTCTCTTAATGAGTAAAAATAAAACCAAACCTCATTTTAATGATGTGTGTGTAACACCCTGCATTGCACTGTGCTATACAGTACTACAGTCTTCATGCCCATGTGAGCTAAGAACCTGCCTTCATCTGTTTTCAGTGCATTTTGCCATGTTTGAAAGTAAATGATGTCACATGCTTTGTAATGCAGATACTTTGTTTCAGGTGTGTAATTAGATACCCACTTTGGGATTCACAGTATACTTAAAGAAATAGGACTTTAATGGGTGCAGGATCAGACATTCCTTAGATTCTCTTCTAGATTTTTCCCCTATCCAATCCATCATTTTCATCAACGCATATTAAAGTTAAGGTTCCTTTTAAATTCAATTACGACTATAACTATTAGTTAGAAGGTAGAAACTACTAAAGCCTGGTCAACCTTCAAGGTCCCATTAAACTGCTATGCCAATCGATGGATAGTTCATGAGCTATCTGTTGGATATTGTAAACATGGCCTGTCTTGTTCCAAAGATCCATTATCAATATGTGCATTACGTTGTATTTGCAAATACTGTAATTGAAGAGAGGATATAATGATCTGAAATATGTTTCTTTGGTTAGGTAGAAGGTGAATCAAGTAATAGAGAATAGTGAAAGTAAGTGGATCTAAAGCATGCAAAGAAAAAAACAAAAGTGTGGTGCAGAAAGAAGATGGGCAAGTTACATTATTTTGGAAGTGGAGTAATGTAAAACAAGGGAAGACAGACTTTCCCTATTTCCCACTGCTCTCATTCTCTTCGTCTTCAACAGAAATTATTAGACTCTTGTTTTTAATGTTAAAATGACCCCATAGTTGGGAACAAGTTATTGCTTCACTAGAAATATATTCATCATTCATTTACGTCTTAAATATTTGTTGAGTGTCTGCCTATTATTGAGCTGGGAGTTGTGCTAGATACTAGGATTTTATCTTTGAGCAAGAGAGATAACACTTTTGACCTCAGAGTTGATGGCCAATGGTTGAATAAAGAGATCCAAATAAATCTGCATCACTTTGACACTAACATCTATTCAAGTAAATGTTGACTAGGTAATTATTCTAGTATCTTCATATATTTTTCAAAAATGAATACCATCAAAATAGAAAAATATTATTGTCATCATTACATTCCAGAGATCTGCAAATAATCTGTTGCATGGCAAATTATCTCAAAAGTCCTCCCCAAACTGTGGAACTTAAATGGCAAAAAGAGTCAAAATATTTTGGTTTTAATGACACTTTGAAGTGACTAACTCTATTGAATGAAGCACGGAGAAAATTCAGGACTTTTCAATAGGAAAAACATTGGTGTATCTCTAGGTGAGGTCTTTGGAGTGGAATTTCTTCTGGAAAGCAAGTTGATCAACTGTGCCCAGATTTCAGTGAATTCCCTCAGGGGGAAAAAAAGCATCTAGAATAGAAATGCTTGCCAGTCTGATTGCACACTCCAAGAAGAATTTAACACCTGTTTCTCTGGATGTATAGGATCTGTCTGGGATGCATTCTATAGTAAGAAAGAACAGAATGAGGTTTAGTCTAATGGGAAAGCCTCTGGAGTAGACAAAAATCCACCTGGAGTCTGGGCTTTTGGCAATGCTAATTGACCCTGGGCACAGTGAGATACTTCGCATCATAATCAAATGTTAATTGTATGAAAGCCTGATTGAAGAAGGTGGCATAACACAAAGTTGACTTCCACAATCCCAGTCTATTTTAAAGTTCTCAGAGAAATACGTTGCAATTAGTGTTATTTGGACTAAACACTTTGAAGATATTTGTTTAGAAACAATTCATGTTTCCATTGTTTAACATTAATGGAAAGGGTATAGTTACAAAAAGGAGGTCTTTAATGTATCCTTGAAATGAATAATCAAGCTTAGAAAACTGGGAGGAAGATAGCTAAACAAATTTATAATATTCAGAACATGGAACCTGATCTTCATCTTTACTATGTGCTTCACTTTCTAGAAACCCGACTTTCTTTTAACTAGAGTCTAACATGCATATATATGAATCACAAAAGTTAGAGTAATTGTTCTTCCAGAATTGCAATTAAAAACTGCCTTTCTCCATGGCTGTGCAGAGCTGTGGCTCTGACAAATCTAACCTACAATTTATATAGTGATTATTTTTAAAAATCTCCCATTACTTATCTCACAGATGAAGGAAAATACAATTTCAAGTTAGTGTCTCCAGAAAAATGCCATATCTTCAAAAACATAAAATATACCATTTGTCTTTTGGACAAGGAATTACTGAGTACGTATATGAATAAAATACGTATGCTTCGTGTGTAGCAATTTCCTATTAATACCATGGATTTAGGGAGGGAGGGAGAGCACTCTTAGTGTTGATTTACATTTGTACTAGCCTATCATTTCTCCTTAAAATGTTGCTATATAAAATAACAAATCTAGAGAAGAAATGGAAAGATCAAGAAAAATAGTGAATAGACAAAAAAAAAGGAGAAGGTAGAGTATGCACCTATAAATTCCTAGTTGTAAACTCTTATGAAAATACCTGCTTACATTAAAGAACAATAGCTAAAGTATAATCAGTTAGCAATATGCATGCCTTTCAGATTTTTGAAAATTCAAGCAACTTTTTAAGCAGGCTTAATGTTTGTCAAGTCTGTTTGATTTTTAAAATAGAATTTTAGGGCGCCTGGGTGGCTCAGTGGGTTAATGCCTCTGCTTTCGGCTCAGGTCATGATCTCAGGGTCCTGGGATCGAGGCCCGCATCGGGCTCCCTGCTCGGCGGGGAGCCTGCTTCCCCCCACCCCTCTCTGCCTGTCTCTCTGCCTCCTTGTGATCTCTCTCCCTCTGTGAAATAAATAAATAAAATCTTTAAAAAAAATAAAAATAAATAAAAAATAAAATAGAATTTTACTTATACAAGAGATTAAACTAGTTAGAAATGGGTTGCAAAAAGAATGTCAAGAAATAAAAGTTATACCTAAGGAACAATAATATTCCAAAATAAATCAAGTGGGTTGTTTTTGAGTGTTATAAGTATATAGAGTTTAGGACAGATTAGACAAGCATGGAGGAAGCAATTTATAACGGATGTTGAGTCTGGTCTCTGGGGTCTATGTGTTGGCTTTCTACAACCCTCTCTGTATACCTTAATTTTCCTGTATCTAAGATCAGAGTAATATTTGTATCTATGCAATCAGATTATTTTGAGAATTAAAGATAATTTATACAACATATCTGGCATATAAAAAGTGCCATTACTACTATTATTACTGATGATGATATAAATGAATATACCAAAACTCTACACTGAAGTTCCAGAATTTCAAGTTCATGCCTCAATATATTCACATTCCAAAATCGTTTGGAGATTTTTGGATTAAAAAAAAAGCCCCCTATCAAAAAATATTTGAGAGGTGCCTGGCAGGCTTAATCAGTTGCATGTCTAGACTCTTGATTTCGGCTGAGGTCATGATGGATCTCAGGGTCCTGAGGTTGGTCAGGCTCCTCACTCTGCAGGGAGTCTGCTTGAGATTCCCTGACTCCCTCTCCCTCTGCTCGCACTCTCTCTAAAATAAAGAAATAAATCTTAAAAAAAATATTTGAAATTGAACACAAAGTAAAGCAATGTATTAATTGGTGCTACAACTGTGGGAAATAATAAAATGCCTATTGAAATAAAATTTTAGATATTTCTTTGGAATTTGAGAGGACTATGAAAAAGTGAGGTCTCTAGAAGTATAAAGCAAGATGTGGGGCATATGAATCTTTATTTCAATTAAAAGAGTAAAACACTTGTGTTTTCAATAATTCCATATATTATGGTGATAGGACCCATCTGAGACTAGATGTAGAGGTACAGAGGTATAGATTTTCCTTAGCCACAATGGGGACCCATTTTCTAAAACAATAGTTTGAGGAAAGAGAGGAGAAAAAGGAAGAAACTTTCACAAGTATAGATAAGCTGGTCACAAAGAAGAATAGGAAATTTTTTTTAGGGTGGTGATGGTCACAGGAAATGTGGAAGAAGTTAGTTCAGTTAGAAGGATTCACAGGCTGTGTTTTCCCCCCTCACTGGGCTGGTCAAAGTTTCTTACTCTGTCTCATCCTCAAGATCTTTCTAGACCAATATCTACTTTAGCATCTCCAGTTGCCTGAGGGAGAGAAAATCCTTCCACTAAGAATCTTCTAGTATCAGTGAAGGAAGAACTATATACTCACGTCAGATAAGAATGATCCATTTCTGAGGCATGGAGTCCCGAATGATCTTGGACGGTCCCACTTTCTTCACTGCTAAAGTCTTTCTAGATGCTTAGCAGTTTGGTGAGTACAGTAATAGTGGGGATCATGTGAATTGCAAAAGGCAACTTTTCAGTAGCAGCAACAACATCAACAATAAATTGAGGTTAAGAAAACTTGCCGTGTAGCATACAAATTATAAACATTTAACCCGATTTGGGAGATGGTTTCCATGTTAAATTACTTCTTTATATGCTGTAATAATACATGATGTCTGCATGTTGAATGCCCCAAAACTAAGATCCTCAAAGTTTTCCTTAAGTACTTCTTGGTACTTAAGTACTTCCACCTTCCAATTTCTTCTTACTAATGTTTGATAATACCAGACCTACTGACAAAGTTGAATGGCATCAGGTAGCATCCAAAACCCAATCCAGGTATTAGATTGAACTAGTAGCTAGGTTAGACCAGGTAACATAACACAGCAAACAGGATATTTTGTACTGGACAAGCTGGGCATTTTAAGAACAAACAAATAGAAGGACAGAGGTGTTCATTGTTCACATTGAGTTGACGTCACTGATTAGAAACTAAAGATTGCTAAGAATATTCTTTTTACTCTGTTCAGGAAGCTGGATTGATATAAATCTCTCTACCATTTATTTATGTCCTCAGTTTGCAGTGGTAAAGGTATTGAGAGGAGCAGGCTTGGAGGTGATAATTACTGTCTAAACAGTTTAAGCTAAATTGCATGGTTACTGCCAAAACATTTAAAGCTGGATTCCATAGTTCATAGGGTCCTTAAATTCCTGTAAGGATGCAATGCCCCACCAGGCAGTAGGAAATGGTAGGTCCTCTTCAACTTGTTCAGAGTTGAAGAAAATTATGCAACCTATAGGTATCCTTTATATCACTTACCTAAAACCAAGAATAAATTCTATTTCAGTTTATTCCATATGATGATTTAAAACTGAATTTTAGAGATGGCTTCAACTACATGCTTCAGTATAAGCATGATTAATTCTTCTTTTAAAAATGTTTTTATTTGAATATATAAATACTAAAGTTCTATTATAGCAATTCTGCTAACATCCAAATGCCTGTGGTATGTAGTTTAATGATACTTAAGATAGTTCATGTGATGATATAACAAGTAATGATCTCTTGGTCTATTGAACTTTCCGCTTGATTACTATTTGGTCAGTAATGAGGAGAGAGGGAACATAGTTTTTCCAGTTAGATCTTGTTTAACAATATTTCTAATATATATTAGCACACATATCTGCTTTGGTATATTGAGTAGAGTGATGTAATTGAATCCTTCTTTGATAATTCATGAATTTCATCATGCAATCCTCTGTTTTCTTTGCATATACTGTAATTGAGGGTATGTGATTAAAAGTCTTCTGCTTTTAGAGTTAGTGTGACATTCTTCTCATTTTTTTTCTGATCTTCTGTTCATCTTCGTAAATACCCAAGTGTCCACACAGCAAGTTAAGACTGAGGTTGCTTATCATTTGGAAGGCAAATCTCTCCTCACTTAAGAGAACCGAAGGGAATGAGGTTGTGTCTGAGGGGCAAAATGCACACAGGTGGGTGATCTTTGGGATAGGTCTCTCTTTTAATTTATGTCATCATTCCATGCAGTATTTTCTTTACTTTTTTCCTTTTTTTTTTTTTTTTTTTTTTTTTTTTTTTTTGGTCAGAGTGATCCAATTCCAAGGACCAAGAAGTAGTACTAGATGGCAGAAACCAATTATTTGACTATTTAGTGTCATTTCTGCATATATCCCTCTGGAACCATGGATGTAGATACTTATGGAAGATATTATCTCCTTCACAGGTAACTTCAAGTCGTATCATACATATGCCAGTTTTCATATTTTCAATTTACATCACCTTCCTAAATACAAAATATAGAAGTCAATGCTAGTTTATTTTGAGTTCCAGTCATTGACGTTAGGCTAACAATTGGTCTTTACTATAAAGGTTATGGACTTACTTATTTGCACTTTTGTGCCTCAGAAGGTTCTGCACCCTTTTGTTCCTCATTCTGAAATTGCTGAGAATAAAAATCCTTTACAGATTTCCATGTTGGGAACCTGGAATAAATTAGCTAAAAAAACTTTTATTTCCTGAGGTAATTTGAATTGTGTGTGTGTGTGGAAAAGAGAAGAGAAAAATGCACATATGTTGAATTCTTATAAGGCTATGCATTTTCTCATTTTATGTGGAACCTTTATAAATATACTTTACATTTAGTAAATAATAAGTAATTTTATATGGATGACAGGAAAGTACTCTCCACTGTATAATATACTTTTCACAGTTATGTAACTTGAGAGTAAAAACCACTGTCCTTTACTTTTAACACATTAGGAAATGTGACCAGCCATTTTTATAATTTCTAATATCTGTAGTTAGTGAGAAGAGCTTTCATCATATTACTTTTTATATTCATGTGTGCTGAAAGTGTTGTTTATTTTCACTTTGGCGTAAGTAACCAGAAAGATGGGCTCAAGGAGACTTTCCCGTTTTCTCTTCTGCTAGAGCCCATTACTTAAATTCCACCAGATGCCGAAAAGGATGGATTGAGTTGGGAATGACTTAAGCTAACATGTAGCAGACTCTCAGTACTCCAAATTGATTAAAATGTAACTTTTGTTCTAAGTCATTAGAGTTATTAGTTCACATATGTAATCAAAACAGCTTAATAGGAGCCCTGGGTGGCTCAGTAGGTTAAGTGTCTACCTTCAGTTCGGGTCATGATCTCAGGGTTCTGGGATGGAGTCCTGCATGGGCCTCCCTGCACAGCAGGGAGTCTGCTTCTCCTTCTCCCTCTGCCACTCCCTCTACTTGTGTTCTCTCTCTCTCTCAAATAAATAAATAAAATTAAAAAAAACCAGCTTAATAGAATTCTCTCAATTTTATGAGTGAAGGAACTGTAAGGACATTTTCAGTGTTTCTTCTCCTCCTTAATGTTGATACTGTAAAAGGAAAAGTCATAAGGTAATTTCATGCTAAGATCATCAACTTAACCCTAAAATGATCAACTTGGCTAAGGTAGTGAACTCTGATGATCGTCAATGCCTCCGTAAAGAGGAGGATGAGCACGTAGAAAATTAAACTGCCCTAGTCATAAGATGTCTGATGACATCACAAATATGTTTGAAAAGACCCAGAGCTATCGTCTGAAATTAGTCTGTAACTCATGCTCCTCCTCCCAATCTTGGCTCCCAAGTCACTATCATTGCATTGAATACCATAATCTGTTCCATCCTTTTCTCCTCATCTAAATTGACATCCTTTATCA
Source organism: Ailurus styani (assembly GCA_002007465.1). Taxonomy (NCBI): domain Eukaryota; kingdom Metazoa; phylum Chordata; class Mammalia; order Carnivora; family Ailuridae; genus Ailurus; species Ailurus styani. The sequence goes on from LNAC01000182.1 coordinate 2,980,013, forward strand.
AAATCTGTTTGAAATTTATGACTTACAGAGAGATACAATAAGACCAAATGGAGAAGTGAATATAAAAGAAAAGTTGTGGGGTGCCTGGGTCAGTTAAGCATCTGCCTTTGGCTCAGGTCATGATCCCAGAGTCCTGGGATTGAGCCTTGCATGAGGCGCCCTGCTCAGAGGGAAGTCTGCTTCTCCCTCTGCCTGCCGCTCCCCCTGCTTGTGTGCTCTCTCTCTCTTTCTCTCTGTCAAATAACTGAATAAAATCTTTAAAAAAAAAAAAAGAAAAGAAAGAAAGAAAAAAAGTTACCCATAGTATGTTTGCCCCAGGGAAATGGCATCTGGCACCATCCCCTAAACTATGAATTGGGATTTGAAACTTATAACAGATACACAAAAACCCATGCTTTTATATAGTTCATAAGGCTTCTGGCTAGAATGCTTTCAAAGTGCCCGTCTGAAACTTGAATGAGATTTCATAAAACTAAACTCTAGTTTCAAGCCTGAATCAAACTTGACTGCCTTCAGTGGTGGAAATCAGTAATGTAGTTGAATTTCCTTTACCATTTGGTGAGGACCTTTAATAATAAATATTTAGTTAAAGCATTTACTTCATGGATTCATTATGTGTAAATCTCTCTGTGTAAAACATTACCATTAATTCATTTATCAAATTTTAGTTTCTCAACTGAATTCTATTTCTCTAATCACTGCATTTGAAGAATACTCAAGACCTGATAATATTGTTTTGTGATAATTAAGAAACTAATTATCTTTTCAAGACTACTCTGGAAAGAATATAGAGAGGAATTAAGGATCCTTTCTCCCTTATTTGACTTCAAATATCATGGAGCGTATGATCCTTATTTTCAGAAAGAAAAAATAACCACAACATAGTTTCTCTAAGCAAAGCGAAGGAAGCTACCCAGATGATCTCAGCCATCTTATTATACTCTTTTCTTAGTTTTTCCTGCTGAAGATACTATCTGAATGATTAGATTCAGCCTCCCCCTATTGTCTAGGAATTGCTAAAAGCACAAAGAAATGTAAGGAAGATGACCATATTCCAGTTCCCACCTTTGAATAAACTTCAATAGTGAAAAACAGAAACCAAAACTATGTTAACAAAATATCAGAGCATGAAACAGTTTGCAAAGTTCTAAGTCTTGAAACTTTGAAACTTCTATTCCTGAATTCAGAGCATTCGCTCATATTCCATGTTGTCTGTAACATCAAGGACATAAAACCAATGGACAAAGACTGGGTGAAGGAAAAAGTACTTTAAAACTGGTTATTGTGGATTCCCCAAAATAACAATATTAATTTTAAACATAATCTGAAAGACATCAAATCCAAATATTAGCTCAACCTTCATACTATTTTATTTTTCACATAGTTCTGTGAATACAGGGTGATCAGTTAACTTTAATGTAACATTTATTAAAACATTAGAAGAAGGGTTTCAAAGATTTTAATATTTAAATTTAAAACCAAATTTTAGTTTTGAATAACACGATATTATAAAACATATCCTTAGAGAAGGAATCAGAGGAAGAAAAGAAATTAAATTAAAATTAAAACATATAAAAAAGCAAATTATGCTTCATAGTCCTTTAGCAGGAAGACTAAGAGATTGAGAGCAAAGTCAAAAGATTGATTTTAGGGGGGAAAAGTAGAGGTAATTCTTCCTTTGCTCCAACAGGAAAGATGGTTAATAAACATGGATATTTCAAAACAAGGAAAGAAAAAAATGCATAATTAGCCTAAAATGAATCATTAATCCACTATTCTGTCAAATTCTGTTCCCTCTGTTTCACCAGAGAATAATCTCTTAGTGACCTCCTTCCATGAGTTGGGCATTGTTTTAGGTATTGAATATAGAGCAATGGACAGAGCCATTAAGATGTCTGATCTCCTAGGTGTTACATCATAATGGGGTGGGACGAACGATCATGCATAAATGCCCTGATAAGTGATTGGTTAAATTAAAATTAATGTAATTCATAGCCTTGTTGGCTACCATAGATTGAATGATTAATAAGGACTTCTTCTGGAGGTGATTATTTTCTTTTACTTTTTCAAGATTTATTTATTTATTTATTTATTTATTTATTTATTTATTTGACAGAGAGAGCGAGATCACAAGTAGGCAGAGAGGCAGGCAGAGATAGAGGAGGAAGCAGGCTCCCTGCTGAGCAGGGAGCCCAGTGCGGGACTCGATCCAAGGACCCTGAGGTCATGACCTGAACCGAAGGCAGAAGCTTTAACCCACTGAGCCACCCCAGCACCCTGGACCTTGACCATCTTTTTTTTTAAGCTGAGACTCAAAGAGCAACAAGGAATTAATCATATGAAGATGGTTCTTTCATTCCTTCCTTCCTTTTCTTCCTTTTCTTTCTTTTTTTCTTTCTTTCTTTCTTTCTTTCTTTCTTTCTTTCTTTCTTTCTTTCTTTCTTTCTTCCCTTGTTTCCTTCTTTCTTTCTTGGAATTTCTTTTGCAAGGCTCTAAACTGGGAATGTGTATAATATAATATATATATAATATATATAATAATATATATAATATAATAATATATAATAATATATATATAATATAATATAATATAATTGTGGTGCAGTAGTTCAGTTTGGTTAGAGACCAATGAGCAAGCAGGAAAGGAGTAGGTGATGAGGTCTTCGAGAGAGTTAGGAGCCAGAATAGGAAGATGAGTCAGAAAGCTGCTGTGAAGTCAAGTGTGATAGTGATATCTTGAACTGCTATAATCCTAATGGAGATGGGAAAAAATGGATGAAGTTAAGGTCATAGGATCTACTAAAGGACTAGATCCGAACAGAAGGGGAAAGCAAGTATGCCTGTTATTTTTATGCGTTTATGTATTTATTTTAAAATTTTTATTAAATAACTGGATGCCTAATGATACCATTTACTGAAATGAGGAGGAAAGGGGCAGAAGATTTTGTTGTGAAAACAATTACTCTCTTTTGGACAATTAAAATTTGTAATGCCTGTGAGAAATCAAGTTTGGATGCCGGATATGTAGATAAATATCTGGCCTGGAGTTTCAGAAGGAAATCAGGGGTGGGAATAAACTACATAAAATTCCCTGAGAAGAATGTGAAAACTGAAAAAGAAAGTCAGGTAGGAATAGAGTCTCAGAGCACTCCAATTTATAGAAGCTAAACTGGAAGTAGGAGGAAGGAAAGGTGATTGACACAGAGTGGCCAGTGGCTATAAAGAAAACCAGAAGATTTGTTACAAAAATGAAGACAAGAACAATTTTTGGAAGTTGAGATAGAGTGAATTAAATTTATTTATTTTCAGGCTATTTCAACAGTGACGAGCCAGGTTTTATTAACTTTCTTCTCCCTCCTTCTCCTGGGTGCACCCCTGCCGTTCTTTAACTCATGCTATCTTTCTGTGTTTCAGCAGCGAACACAGGAGCTGCCTTTATCCAGGCGTTCAGGGTGACCCTCTCTGCCAGCGCCGAGCGTCCACACAGAGAGTGCAATAAGAAAAGGCAGGTTCTTTGTTTATTTACTGACATGCCATGTGAACATCAGTATGAATTTAAGAAATGGTGGGGATGCATCCAGGTGGAGAGGAGATGTCACCCTCAATGCCCCGATCCACATATTTAGCTCTTCAGACTCAGTCTACTGAGTAGGGGGAAGAGAACCCATGGGTTGTGGGAATCAGCGTTTCAGTTGCAGGGCAAGAAGCAGCATGGAATATCCTGTTAGAATAGCTCCTGTTTGCCTTTCTAGGTAGCAGAAGCATATTGTTCGAGAACTGGGCTGTTTTCAGTGTCTCAGATAGTTCCCATTACACTCCTTAACGATCTTTTATAGCAACCATAAGTAGGTAGTGCTGTGGGCTAAATTGTGACCTCCCAAAATTCGTATGTTGATGTCCTAACCCCAGTCCCTTAAAATGTAATTGTATTAAGACATAAGGTCTTTAAAGAGCTAACTTTAATTGAATTAAAGTTTTAATTCACTTAAAGTGAGGTCAAGAGGGTGGGCCCTGATCCAACATGGCTGACATTCTCATAAGAAGAGGAAATTTGGGCGTGAGACGGTCCATAAAAAGACCACACGAAGACACGGGGAGAAGAGAGTGAACTACAAGCCAAGAGGAGAGTCCTCAGAAGAAATGAACTCTACCAACCTTAACCTCAGACACCTAGCCTTCAGGGCCTTGAGAAAATACATTTCTTTTTCTTTTTTTTTTTTTTAAGATTTTATTTATTTATTTGACACAGAGAGAGAGAGAGAGAGAGATTACAAGTAGGCAGAGAGACAGGGAGAGGAGGAAGCAGGCTCCCTGCTGAGCAGAGAGCCCGATGCGGGCCTCGATCCCAGGGCGCTGAGATCGTGACCTGAGCCGAAAGCAGAGGCTTTAACCCACTGAGCCACCCAGGCGCCCGAGAAAATATATTTCTGTTCTTGATGCTGCCCAGTCCCTGGTGCTTTGTTATGGCAGGGCTAGCAGAGGAAGGTGGGGAGAAGCTTTCTGTCTGCATGCGGTTCAGGTAGAAAATGATGCAGGTTCAACGCGGAGTCCTAAAGACAGTTTCCTATTTCTCTTGATGTATAAGGATGAGAATCGAATGGAACAAGAACTAGGCTGTGTCACTTAGTTGAGTAGTCAGGCATGGCATCCACGGTCAGGAGCTCCATTGCCTTTCCCGCAATACGTCATGTTTGGTTAAGGGTTCAGTGAAGCTGGTCTTTATGATAGATTGTGCCACATTGCTAGTATAGAGATATGGAAATAGAGATATGGAAATGAAGTCAACCCATCTGCAGTCTCTAGGGTCCATTCTGGCCCTAGAATGTGGAAGGAACCCTTTCACTGCATAACAGTCATCTTTAAAAAAAAATCAATAGCAAAAAATTAAACTAGTCTCAGTTTCAATAATCAACTATTTTTTTAATTTCTTTTTTAAATTTTTTAAATTAATTGATTTTATCTATTAGGGTAGTTCTAGATTTATAGAAGAATAGAAATGGAAGTACAGAGGATTTCCATATACTACATATCCCCATTCCCACTCGGTTTTCTTATGATTACAATTTTTTTAACATCTTAATTTTATTTTTTTCAGTGTTCTAAGATTCATTGTTTATGCACCACACCCAGTGCTCCATGCAATCCGTGCCCTCCTTAATACCCACCACTACCCATCCCCCTACCCCTCACCCCTCCATAACCCTCAGTTTGTTTCTCAGAGTCCACAGTCTCTCATGGTTCATATCCCCTTCCGATTCCGCCAATTCACTTTTCCTTTCTTTCTCCTAATGTCCTTCATTTTATTTCTTATGTTCCACAAGTTCCGCCAATTCACTTTTCCTTTCTTTCTCCTAATGTCCTTCATTTTATTTCTTATGTTCCACAAGTAAGTGAAACCATGTGATAATTGACTTTCTTTTTTATATTTCTAATACAAACCTTTTTTAAAATTAGGGATTATAAACAGAGTACTTCCACGTTGTGAAAATGTACCATCTATATAACTACATATTTTTCACTTTTTAAAAATATATTTTACTTCATTAAACTTTTACATCTTTATTGAAGTCCCAGAGTCTAGAGCAGTGGTTTCCAATAACAGAGATACCACCTCTAGGGAGAATTTTGGAACATGGAAGTAGTCTTTGGTGGTCATAAACCTGTAGAGGGTTTTTGCACGTATTGAATGAAGCATGCTAGGCCCTGTGCATTGAATACTACAGCTGGACATTGGTATATAATTATTGAGTCTAGAGCCCAAATTAGTTTTACAATAAATTCAAATAGCTTTCTACACACTTTTAAAATACTCTGAATTTTCCAGAAATACAACCACACTATGAATTGAGAGAAAATTTTAGTTTGTTTTCTTCCCCCAGAACTTAACATTACTCATCATTTCACAAAATCACGCTACTCATGGGAGCACCACGTACTGGACGTAGAGATGACCACTAGGAGGGTCTCTGTCTTCACCACATGCACAATTCACACAATCATGGCGACTCTGACTACGGCTGAGGCTCTGCAAACTTCACAATATTTTCCGATCTCATTGTTCTTGAGTATTAGTATATAGAAATGCATGTCGTTTATTATAAATCACTTTTTTATAATTTCCCTTTACCTTAGATTTAAGGCATTATATTGATAGGGGGATTGTTTTAGTAAGTTATATTATCTGTGACCTTTCTTTCAGGAAGCGTCATGAAATTTTGTGTTTAAAGTAGTGCTTTACCTGCTGAGGCTCACCTGTGTTTCCAAGCATATTTTTTCATTGTTTCAACCTTAGACCTAAAACTCAGCATAATTAGTGGTATCTATTTTGGCCGGTCAGAAGCTGGTTCATTACCTAGCTAAATTCCATGAAGTTAATAAGATTTTTGATCCATTAATTAGCAGATACATATAGCACTTTCTAAGTGCCAAGAAGCATTCTAAAACTTTACAAATATTAACTCATTTTAGCTTTACAACAACTACCTTATTATCCCCATTACACAGAAGAAATCTGAGGAACTGACAGGTTAATTTGCTCAAGTTGCAGAACTTGGTTACAAATCCAGGCAATTTGACTCCAGAGGCTATGGGCTTGCCTCTGTATTGTCTTCTAAAATTGCTATACAGCAAATGAGGAAAAAGTTGCATCAAAAATGCTAATGAGCAAAAAATTAGGTTATATTGTTGTGGTTTTTTTCTGCTAAAGGATCTTTAAGTTTCCACAGATGTTAAATAAAATTGATCATCTTTTATCAGGTATGGATGATTAATTGAAGCTCATATTCAAATAAAGATCAATTTAACTGTTTATAATAAATGAAAAATCAGTTAAAAGTTTTGACTGAAATTTCCCTGTAATGGAAGAGGAGGAAATAAAAAACACAATAGGTATTACTAATTAGACTTATTAGGACAATTTGAGAAAGAGCATGAGGAGAGAGAAGGAGGGAGGAAAAGTGTGAAAGAGGAAGAGAGAAAGTATTTAGGGTAAAACACAGAAGAAATCATGTGAGGAGAGCAACGATTGATGAGTGGGAAGTCTGACTTATTTCTTGACCCCCTGGTCCCGGCAAATTTCCAGTGTTTGACATTCTTTCCTTTTCTCATCCAAAGATTTGTTAAAAATGGCATCCTGTTTTGGAGTCAGCTCATTCTCAACCTCCTGTGTTTCCATGTTTCCAGGATTCTATCCCTGGGAAAACTGAAGCAATCCTGCTTTACTTCCTTTCTAAACAGAGTCGCCACATACATAAGGGCATACATTCTTTCTCTGTGGCATCATTAATTTCATTATAGAACACAGTTAAAGCTTCATTCACATGGCTCCTCATTTCTAAATGTTTGCATAATATTCTCATTTTGATCTGATTAGAACATTATGTAACCACTTAAGAAAAATCTTGTGCATTGTTTTTTTACGAATGAAGTTAGTTGTTGCTTGGACATTGCTAGGGAAAGCAAGCTACTTGCAGATATCAGTTAATTCAAGTCATTGTGAGGACCGTCTGGTGAAGCAGTAATGATGGAAGGTGAATAATAAAAAGTAAAATTTCCACTGGTGAAAACATTATTATTCTGTTCTTTCTAAGTTTTCTTTGTTTTTATTTTTATTTTTTTTAAAGATTTTATTTATTTACTTGACACAGAGAGAGAGAGATCACAAGTAGGCAGAGAGGCAGGCAGAGAGAGAGGAAGAAGCAGGGTCCCTGCCAAGCAGGGAGCCCGATGCGGGACTCCATCCCAGGACCCTGAGATCATGACCTGAGCCAAAGGCAGAGGCTTTAACCAACTGAGCCACCCAGGCACCCCAGTTTTCTTTATTTTTATTTTTTAAAAAATTTGTTAAACTTTTAGCATTTGTCTAACCTATTATCCTTTGTTGACTTCCAAATACCATCATTTGATTGTTATTTACATTTTGACATAATATTTCTTTCCTCCACAATAATCTTTTCTGAATATGACAATCATAGAGTTTTGTCTGATTTATCTAAGAGCTTAGAATTTGGGGTCTGTGTCTTACAATTTTCCAATATTGTTATAGTACAGCTTTGGTGTTTTCTGCTGTTTGTTTTCAACATTACTCATTATACTTTTTTTTTTTCTTAAACAAGATTGTCGTTAGTCCTAGATGGAAATAAATAGTACATTGTAGAGAATGTATATGGTCTTTAGTGCATAATCACCTACTATCTTACTAGTTTAGTTATAGTTACAACTGAAAAAAAAGTCACAATATGTTTTTCAGCTAAAATTCATATGAATAGAGAAGAAAAATAGGGCAGATAAAAATCAGAAGCTACAGGTGCCAATATATTATAATGGTGAGTCATCATAAATCTGGATTGCAAGATGTCCAATTGTTTTAACTGATTTCATTTGACGATAATCAATAATACGGATTTTTAATACCCTGTTTTCTAAGCTCAAAGATTCATTAAAATTGGGACTACTAGTCAAATGTTCTTCCCTACCAACTGATCTTGACCTAGAGGAAATCTACCCTATTTATCTTAATAGCTTTTAATTTGTCCTTAGATGAAAAAAAATGCATTCAATGTTCACGAAATCATAATGTCACAGTTGTTTTAATACAAAAGCCCTTCTCCCACTCTGCCCCATGATTCTAGTTGAATTTAAAAGAGGATACATAATATTTAAAGTTCCTTAAGGAAGGATGTCACTCTCTTACAGATTGGTTCATCCTAATTCCAATCTAATTTAAATTCTTCATTTGAGATTTGGCAAATCAATTTAGTTGTAATGCAAGCATTAATATAAGTATGTAGTTATACATACATATTCCCATTTATACATAGATATGCATATACAGACATGTACATGTTTTATAGCTTTCTTATTTTAGCATTGTATGAATATGCCCATTTCAACAAATATTCTTTATAGAATGCTTTTGAAGTCATCCCCTAATTTTCAATTGAAAAGTTATGGGTCACATAAAAAATGGACTTTTCTAGTATTTTACCACTGATCATATCATTTCCAATATTTACATTTATATATGATACTGCCCTTAACATTTTGTGCTTGCACTTTGGCACAAAGTTCAGCTTATTTGCTTAGAAATGGCTTGGCCAATGTCTTGATTATTCTTTCTTCTTCTCTTATGATCCATCTGCTTCCCTTCTCTGTCTTGTATGTTGTCCAGGGAGAGTCACTGTCAGAAGCCTCATCACTTGGGACTCTGGTTTTCCACTGATTTTTCCAATTGGAGGCACTGGTACTGGCAGATGAGCTGGTGGGAGAAGAGAGAACTGGGGACACCTTCCTACACTGCTTCCTCCTCCTACTGACTGGACTCAGCTCTGACAGTGACTGAGTTCTGTGTTGTACTATCGTTCCCTTTTCCTTCATGTCTGGGTCTCTTCGGTCACCACCTTACCCTCTTTGTCATAGAAGTGGAAATGCCTCCCCCATGCTGCTAGTGACTAAATGCTTTATCATGTTTGAGTTCTCTTCCCCATGACCACACTCCCATAAGAAGCACAGTCGTTAGTCTCTCTTCATTCATATCCTTTGGGTGAGTCATCAATTTTCTGTCTTGGACCTGCTAAAATAGGCAAAGGGAGATAGTAATATTCTTGGCACATTTGCTATATATTGTCACTTTTTTTCACAATTCAAATGCAGCACTAGCAATGCATAAGAATTCAAACGTCTCCGTAACTTTTTAACTCTGGATTTTATGTTTAATTATTGTCATCATGATAGGCAAAATAGGAAATAATACACAACATCTTTTGATTATGAAAGGGGATAAATGTTGAAAGTGTGTGTGTGTGCATGTATGTGCTTACTCACACATTTACAGATCAAATCACTTGATAGTAAAGTGTCTAAAAATCACTAGCTGTAGACTAGTGTCCAAATTTCAGCTCAAGCAGAAACTAGCTATGTGGATTCAGGCAAGATCTATCCACTCTTCTTTTGAAACATCTCTAAGCCTTTTTAAAAAATTATATATAAAGTAGAAACAACAGTAATGTTTGAAGTAAAGTGTTTGGATTAGACCTTTCAGTCCCTTTGAAACTTATACCTGTGATCTGACCTCTCTGGCAGTAGTAACACCAGGACAGAAAGGTATGCTGTATGATTTGATAACGCATGACTGATAAAGGAAACTCTACCACTTGTGTTGAGTTGTTGAAGCATTTATATGTCCATTCTTTTCATTTTATTTTCTCCAAAGAATGATAAATATTATCATATTATTTACAATGCCAAATGAAGCCAACGTACCATTTTACTACATTGAAAGTCCAAGTCTGTTAACGAAGAGCAGGCATGCTAATAAGAGAAATGGAATCCCATATTCTTATCAATTCACATATATTTATTTATTGCTTTTTCTGAACTCCTTTGTTAGAAAATTTTGTCTTGCTATGTTTAAGCTATCCAGAAAGGGCTCAAAATGCTATCTGAAGCTACATACCTCACTTAACATAATACAACAGGTCACATTATTATCTTTTAGCAGAGGGACCTTTAGAGGAGTTTAGAAAGACTCGGGGTCTTGAGGCACACAGAAATGGAATATTTCTTGGAAGATGAGAAGCATGAACCTCAAACGTAGCTCATTTGTACTGGAGGTAATGGTGTGAGAGAAAGGTAATGCTAGAGACTTTGAGAGGTTCGATGAAGTGGAAAAGGTGGATAGAGGGCGTACAATATTTTCTGCCAATGTATAAAATTTTCAACATCAGGACTAGGCTGGCAGGAACGCACAGCGTGTAACGTACTTGCTTTGCATGTAGGTGTGGTGTTATTGACTCACCTTCAACAGGTCTCGTGCTCGAAGCTGTTGGGTGACGGATTTGCCCTCCTCGTTCTGCCAATCCCCCATGAGCGGAACACGGGTCTGTGAGACATCTGTGCGGGGTTAGGAGGGCGGCTGAAAGCTGTTGAACAGAATGGAACGAACAGGCTTGTGCACAAATTAAACTTTAAGTGTAGTGCCATCAGGGCTTGGCTGAAATGCTGAACAACCAGAGCTGAGGAAGAAAGAGGAAAGTCTTCTGTGTGATGATTTGGAGAGATTGATGAATAATACTTGGCTGCAAGTTTGCTAATGATAGTTCTGTGCATTATTTGCAAGAAAAATAATGTACTGAGATATTATAACACATTTCAAAAGGACATGAAGAGGTTTGAAAACATATCTGGGCTTCCGTGTTTAGTAAACTTGATTTTTAAATACTGTTTCTGACACTTAGAAGTATCTGTCATGAAAACAAGCTATTATTGAAACAACAAAAGCCTCCCCGCCTCCCAATATAAAAAGTGCAAGGGTCTCCAGCAGGAGCCTCAGGTGAGCAGGTGACCGGAGGAGGAGGGCGGTGGGCAGGCCCTGTGCTGGGTGGCAGCCAGCCAACGTGGCCAGAATTGGCCAGGGATCCATGACCCTTTCAGTCTCGTGGGAGAGTGTAAAGTTCTGCCAGCTCATCCATTCGGATAATTAGCAAAAGATATTATTTCCCTGGTCCATCTGCCTGCATTTTTGCTAATAATTGGAACGCTGCATAACGTTCCCGAGTCCTTCAGCTCGCTGTCACCACGACTGAGCACATCTCTGGGGGAAGACCAGGGACAAAGAACACTCACGCTCCTTGGTCCTCTTGCGGAAGGACAACCCCGAACCCTGAGACCGGCTTCCAGTCTAAAGGCAAGTCAGGGTTCACTGGTCAAGGAGTTTAACGAGGCCAGGGTGGCAGAGATATTTCATTCTGCAGTCTGCAGCTTGGCCCCGTAACCGCGGACAGCTGCCTTGCCAATGTAGGGCTTAGGGAACATGAAACTTACAAAAGGGAAAGTGTAAAACCATTTACTCCACCAGAGATCAACTTTAAGGAATTGCCTTATCATGGTGGGTTGGAAGTGTACTATATTTTTAAAAATCCTGTAGCAGCACTCCTGTGGATATTAGATTATGGATTTCTCCAGACAGGGACCTTGCCTCCCCCTTCACTCTGCATGGGAACTCAGGCAGTACAATGCACAATGGCACACTCAATTAAGTCCAGTTGGCTGGCTGACTGAAAGCACTTCAAACCAGCGAAGAACAGACTAAATAGAAGCGGAAAGAGCATACTTTTGCATTTTGAAATGAGTGTTAAATAATCTTTTCAACTCTAAACCTCTTCTCGCATTTTTTTTCACTTGAGCCTGTGAGCGGAATCTGAATAGAAGAAAATGCTTCACATCCACCTAAGCATTGGCTCATGCTCTGTGTTTTACTGAGTTTCTTCCATGTGCCGTTGTCTGTGCTGGGTGCTGGAGATGCCTGGTTGACTCCATTTCTGCAAGGCGACCATTATATGTTTGCAGGGCCAAGTACTCTAACATGTTATCAATATAGATACATTGAAAATAAGCTCATAATAATTAACATTTGCGGCTAGTTTCTATGACATTTAGAAGATTCTATTACCGATGAATTATGAGAGGAAGCGGTTATTATAAGAACCATATTCATTCTACTGATCATACATGTTTTTACTGAAAATTCATTCTACTGAAGATACGTGATTTTTTCTTCCTTCAAAGGGCTAATAAGTGATAAAACTGGGACTGGAGCATAGGTTTTTAGGCATATTATCATATGTTTTTCCTACTATTATTTCTACTTTTCATGACATAAGAATGGTGCTATTGTTTATACTTTTTTTTAAAATTTATTTATTTATTTGGCAGAGAGAGATTACAGGTAGGCAGAGAGGCAGGCAGAGAGAGAGGAGGAAGCGGGCTCCCTGCTTCATGGGACATGGGGCTCTATCCCAGGACCCTCTATCCCAGGACCCTGAGATCACGACCCTAACCAAAGGCAGAGGCTTTAGCCCACTGAGCCACTCAGGCGCCCTTGTTTATACTTTTTTTAAAGAGCCATTGCAGCTTTAAAAAATCATTTTCTTAAACAATGTTTTCATATAGCAATTAAAAAGAAATAGGTGTTAGAATAGAAAGATCTTTATATTGTAAAGTTGCTCCGGGTCTACCGCGGAGACATATGAAATCAAATATTGTAAATGAATTTCAGCGGTCAATTTAAATAGTAGCACGTTTACATAATGTTTAATAAGTTTAAACAACTAGCAGAAAAATATCACTTGTAGGTTTGTATTTTATTTGAGTTTCAACATCTCTAAAAATTAAAATGCCATAGAATGAGTGGATTTTCATTAGAACATAAAGTTAATCAGATATACTAACTTGGTTGTTATATATTTCACAAAATATAATCAACTGGTCGATCAAGTTACCAGGATTTTTTTCCCTGAACATCCCTTTCTGCATAAAACTCCCAACAATGAAGTTGAAAGATTATTAAGATAAATTGTATGTCATTATTTTAAAAAATTATGTCTCTCTGTTGGCTTGGTGCCAAAGTTGTGTCACTTCCTTATACTCTTTTTCTGTCCATCAGGCAACTAAGTTGGACTTATTTTAAAATTTGATATTTACAATGTTTCCAATACTTCATTTTCTAGATGAGTATAATGTGGCTGAAAACAGTCAAGAAAGTGGCCGGTATTACAGAGGTAGGCCTGAGCCTGGGTCTTGTAGACTCATGTCACAGTGTTTTGGCTAATAACCAGTTTCCTGGAGAAAAAGCCTTGAACTGCAGCATATGCTGATTTCTATGGTATATGTAACTTTGACCATGGCCTCAAGATACCCACATGTTCCTGAATGAGGAGTTCCAAAGCCCTGTGCAGTAGCTCACCATTTTGCATTGTTTCTAAAGTATGAATTTGTATCCATAGTTTTGTATATATGATAAAGTACACATAAAACAGAAGTAAATAACTTGAAGAACATGGATAACTGAAACATATTAAAATAATTAGGAATTAATGAGTATTCATTCCCTTTGTTTTCAATACAATTTATCTAATTGTGAGTTAATATAATTTAATATCAATAATGGTTTTGTTTCGTAACTGGCTCACTGAATTCCTAAATATTTAACAGCTAGCTCGGGTGACTCCTCCAAGCTGGTACAAGCCAGCTCTAGCACACAACTGGATCCCAAGAGTTTGATAAGTCATTTTCATTGAAAATGAAAGCGTTTCCAGTGGGCCCTCCATGCTTTTTTGTGGTTCATGTGGGGTGTGTGTGTGCACGTGCACATGTGTGTGTGTGTGAGATAGTAATATGTCATGAAATGGTTTAAGACCTGTATCAAATGTGGTACCAGTGATGGCATGGACTCCAAGATGATAAATGTCTAAATTGCACATCATTGCGTAAAGCTTCTGAAAAATAATTTAATATATTTAAAAGTTTTTTAATTTAAATTCAGTTTAGTTAACATATACCATATTATTAGATTCAGAGGTAGAATTTAATGATTCATCAGTTGCATGTAACACCCAGTGCTCATTTTATCACTTTCCCTCCTTACTGCCCATCCCCCAATTACCCCCTCCCCCACCCATCTCCCCTCCAGCAACCCTCAGTTTGTTTCCTAGAGTTGAGACTTACTCACGGTTTGCCTCCTTCTCTGATTTCATCTTATTTTATTTTTCCCTCCCTTTCCCTGTGTTCATCTGTTTTGTTTCTTAAATTCCACATATGAGTGAAACAGTATGGGATTTGTCTTTCTTTGGCTGACTTGTTTCACTTAGCGTAATACCTCTAGTTACATCCACATCGTTGCAAATAACCCACGTACTTTTAAAATAATATAACTATATTTATGCTCCTCTGTCTTGGCTCTCTGGAAATTCTTAACTCTGTTTAGTCCAAATGAACATTTGTTATGATTCAATCCTAGATTTTTCACAGGAAAACTTCTATCAACTAATATAATATTTATATGACTTAATTATTGCCATACTAGCATGTCCAAGAGAATTGTTCTGTTTAATAGTAAACCTGTAAGTATATTGTCACTGTTTTAGTTACATATTAATGCCATTTCATTTTATGAACAACATTATTTTTCCAGATTCTATTTTGTTGTGACCATTTTGTGCTAAATGAAAACATTTATTATTGGAGTTCATGTTTGATTTATGTGGTTAAAAATTCATACTAGATAAGTTGATAACAATGCAAGGGATTTGATACAAATGTTAGTATCAAAACAGAAAAGAAATTTGGAGTGATGAGAAGAGGTCCTTATAAGAATGATTATAGCAACAACGAAAGCCACTCATTAATAACAGACCTCAAATATAGGAACACAGAAAGGACTTTTATGCAAGGATGTAGAGATAGTGTTTATACGTATATAATATATACGATATATGCATGTGGAGACATCTAGGTAACTCACTGTGCATAGTATGGGACAGTTGATAGTCACTAGAGAACTATGTGTGTCTGTATCATGGACAGGGCTGGTGTTCTAAGGGTAAAGTAGAGAAGGCTACATCATTAGATAGAAGGTTGTCAAGTTGACAAGTGTGTTAAGCATTGCAGAGACTGGTAGTAGACATAATCCAGCTGTAAAATCGGTTACGATTTTCCAACTTTAATTTCACTCTATTGATGTTGGGATGATGATTACTATCTGGGGAGGCAATCCTGATGTGCCAGATGGTACAATGAAACTCCATGGCCATGACTAGCATGATGGAAAAGCAGATTGGCAGCCCTCTTGGGATCGGATAGGTGTCTGGAAGGTCTGAAAACCCTACCAGCTGCTCTCTGGTCTGCCATCATGCTTATATTCCCAGCATTAGAGACTTCTCTCTTTGGGCCTTGAAAAACTGCCTGGATAAAGAGGTAACATAGTGGGAGGAAGGTGGAAAAGAAAAACACAAAACTACATTAGTTATTCTCAACAATAGCAGAGTGGAACTTTCTCTCCCAAACTAGACAGTTGAATGAAAGAGCACAAACTCGACTCCCAACCCATGTGGGGTACTGGGTAGAAACATGGCCCAGTATGGACAATGCATTTTAAGCCATCCTAGGGATAGACAATAGCCATAAAGAGAAGGAAGGACTAGCAGTAGAAACTTTTACAAGTCCTCTATACAGGACTTGAATAGTTCGACCTCTCCAGAGAAATGTTATATTAATTTGTTTAGGAGACTTTTCTTTTCACATTTTCTGAACTATTCAGATTGTAAAATACAAGTTAGAAATGTCTTGACCACAGTATCAAGAAACACATACAATGCACCCTTTCCTTTAATATTTTGAAATGTAACGGATGATTTCCAGGCGTTCTAGAAAAGATTGATACAAAATATAGAGAAAAATTACAAGGAATATCCACTAGGTGGCGAGTGTGCTATGTAGTGTCCAGGTCACCTAGTTAAGGTGGATCTGTTTCATCTTGTACATCAAGGGGTCATATCGGATTATTTTGTGGCCAAACAGATGTCTGAAATAGGTTTTAGAAGCCAGATAAAAGTTTCCAATTATTAGAGAGTAACTCACTTCGTGAATTAGATGTCTTCCCCTAATACTAAGAAGCATGAAGAGTTTATTAGATCATATGTGTTTTAACACCACTGGTCACTGCTACATTGCTTTTCATCTGAATTCTCTGTTCTGGTTACTCTTTTAATACCATGAAATCCGGGGGTGAAAGCTCCTTCTTGGACTACAGTTTCTTTCCTGTAATTTTCCTATGTACTATGCACTGTTAATCAGCCAAATAGACCTGAGATCCTCTTCCTTTCGCACTTTACAAGTCTTTGTTCTTTCTTTATAGTCCTCTTATGTGAAGTACCACATTTTAAGCACCACACACAGAGGATTAATAATTGCAGAGTTGGAAGAAAAGATCAGCTGACACGGGCAAGTGCACAGCCAAAGTTACTCAACAATGAGGCTTCTTCCTTAGAAAACCTGTCATTTATGAACCTTTTTTGGGGGAAGGGGAGTAATTAATCTGATGAACAAATTAGGCAAATTTTAATAGTGATCTTTAGACTTGCTTTTTTAAAAAATATTTTATTTATTTATTTGACAGAGAGAGAGATCACAAGTAGGCAGAGAGGCAGGCAGAGAGAGGGGGGGAAGCAGGATTCCCGCTGAGCAGGGAGCCCGATGAGGGGCTCGATCCCAGGACCCTGAGATCATGACCTGAGCTGAAGGCAGAGGCTTAACCCACTGAGCCACCCAGGCGCCCCAATGTTTAGACTTCCTAAAATACATTTTCTTCTAATTCGACTTAACAAGAAGTATTTTCTTTCTGTCTTACAATGAACTCTAATTAATCTTATATCTTTTTTTTACCGTTTTGATTTATTATTGTTTAATGATAGAGAAAGTACAAAACCAACATAATCCTTATCTAGTGGTGCTGAAATCTTTTTTCCGATGCTGTCAATTATACTATTAGTCTTGAATCAAATGCTTTGCACCTCCCTTTCTAAAGTTCGTTACGTTTTTGCATATTGTGACTTCTGATGACTTTAATTTGTGCAAAACATTATAGAAAAGTCAAAACATAAGGAAAAAGTTCATTTGGGAAATCAAGGTAGAAAAATATCCATAATCTTATGTGAGTCAATCATTAAATTAAGATTTTGTCCACATAAATTTCATGAACAATGAAAGACATAAAAGAGAATTTTTAGTCTTAAATCTCTTCCCCTAAAATGCCACCTCTTCCTTGTAAGTGCTCTGATTTACCTGCCTTTCCTCCTCTGACAACATCGTCACTTTTCCCAATGATCCTGACAGATTCTGTCAGTTAGAAAGTAATGTGTTAATCCACTTAATTTATTAGTAACTCATAAACTCCTATTTTTATTCTCAGGAGGACTTACCTAGGCATAAAGAAATACCTTAGCCCAAAGGAGGAATTTTCAGTGATATGTATCTCAGGCAATAGAGATTTTTCTAAAATAGAGATTTTTCCATATCCCAGCCTCACCAATGTGGGCAGGTCAGCCAGAATAGACATTCTCTCAGAATGTTCTCCATAATGGGAGGCTTAGGGGAGGGAGGGCAGCCAGGGAAATTCAGCCAGTTAGAACCTGGGCTCCATCATTTGGCGGAGAGGTTGTGCACACTACCCTTCATCTTTATTAAAAGATAGGTTGGTGGTACTAGGAAGATAACAGTAACTGATCCATAGGATTAATGGGGGTTTAAATGAGATAATGCCTGCATTTAATATGTTCCTTGGTACAGAGGACGTTCTCAGGCAGTAGTTGAATTATTAGTTGCATTATTTTGCTAGTATGATAGATCAGATAAATTTCTAGGAGGCAGTATTATCACCTTGTAATGTACCAAATTTTTCAACGAAAATAAATTTGACTCTACAACTGTATTTTTAAAAGAATGCATGTTGCAAAGTACATAATTTCTGTGAGTTTTTAATGATCAGAAAACGTTTTGATCAAGCCATTTGATATTTGAAGACTGTTATTAAAATTTATTTAGACACAATTAATTTTCCCAATATCCCCCCACACTTGAGTCCTTTGCTTCTCTAAATACATCAAAAACAATATGAAGAGAATATAAATTAAATGTCAGTTGAATAAGTTTGAAGAAATATATAAGTTACAGTTTAATATTAGCTTTGAGAAAACAGAAATTGTTTTGGCTGTGGTAACGTCGTACAAGAAAACCTAACTGTAAAAAACTTTTTAAAGAAATAATAACCAAGTAACATTGAATATATTATTGAAAACAGACTTTATATTTTAATAATAGATATCCTGAAAACATAATCATTTGATAAATATGATTTATTAGAAACACTCTCCAGAGACAAAGAATTCTAGTCAATAAAATCATCATTAAATTCATTATCTAATAAAGTGCATCAAATGATTATAAATTTTACAATGCTTGAGATTTATTCAGATTTGCCTTTCTAGGAACATAAAAGAGAATTTTTCTTTTGAAATCTAACAACAGGCTACTACAGGAATGCTACTTAAAATGAAACTAATTGTCATTATTTTCTTTTAAAAATTCTTTCAATGGTATTTACATATATTAATATTTTACTTAAAAAAATCACAGATTATTATGAAAACATGTTTGAAAACATGTAGTTCCAATATGCTTAAAAATTAACTTGGCTTGTTGAACTTTATATTTTTATTAAGTATTTTTATTGAAAAATTTGTGATTTTTCAGTCACAAAATTTTATGATTACAGAGAAATGTAATCTGGTATACATGTGCAGAATTAAAAATAAAAAACTTTGATTTGTGTATCTCATCCATTGGCTTCTGTATCTACTTGACTTTTCTAGGATCTTCTTACACATTTGCTTACATCTCTGTTTCTCCTTAGTGATATGAATATTACATGCCATGTGACCTCGATGACAAGTTATATGCATCGCTGTAATCTAGATGTAAATTCATCTGACCATAGCAGAATGCCCACATGAAAAGCCAATATCTATAATGAAATACTTAAACATTTACAGATGTGCGCCCAAATACACACACAGTGCAATGTGAAGTCATATGGTATGATTCTTGGCCAATGGTGTTTGGTCCACACACACAGAAAAGAAGCAAATGCCAGGGTGCTGAGAGAAAAGAATGGAAGGAAAACAATGGGCCAGGAAAGGAAAGCTTCCATTCCTGATAGTTTTTATAATCTTATTTCCAGGCTTCCTGAAACTGGCTATATTTCCCTTTGTTGTTGATTTCATGAATACTCAGTATATCCCAATAGCATATTTGTCTATTTTTGCTTCAGCTAACTTAAGTGAGTTTCTTATGTATGTATATAAGTAAGCAGTTTTTCTTAGGAATACATCATGGCATTAGAAATACACAGTATTCCTAAAATAAACGATATAAAATATATAATTAAAATTATGTAATTGTATAATTTACAATTGTTTCTTTTAGAGATACTATGTATAGCGTGTATTTCACTGAGCTCGTGATATGTCAAACTCCCTTAAAAATGATGCCAAGATCTCAGTGGGTTAAAGCCTCTGCCTTCGGCTCAGGTCCTGATCTCAGGGTCCTGGGATCCAGCCCAGCATCCGGCTCTCTGCTCAGCAGGGAGCCTGCTTCCTCCTCTCTCTCTCTCTGCCTGCCTCTCTGCCTACTTGTAATCTCTCTCTCTCTGTCAAATAAATAAATGAAATCTTTTTAAAAAATGATGCAAAGATGAGACTGAAGTACTGAAAATAAGTTTTCCTAGGCGTCAAAATTGTATGCTACAACTCCCCTTCTTTCCCTAGGTAATTATGTACTGCAAAAAAATATAGTACAAATCACTGCTGAAAGAACTACTTAATGAATAAAAATCACACTAGCCTAAAGCTATCTCTTCAGATCTTCCTGTAGAATTAGGTACTTATTTTTTTATAAACATGTATTAGCTTTTACTAAATCCATATCAGAATAAATAAAGATTTATGAAAGACTGATGCTTAATATAAATTCTTAAAGATGATTTTACTGGTCACACTGGATATTGAGATTTGTATATAGAAATTGCCATAGAAAAGGGATAAAAATCAGAACTATCATTAAATAATATTTTTACATGATTCCTGAAAAGGAAGAGGGATGAATTCATTTTCACTTAGTGGATGCAGCCCATGGTTTGGGAACCAAAGTGAAAGAATCATTAAAAAAAAGGGGAGAGAAACACGAACAAAATTTGGTATATTGAGATAGGAACAAATTGTGGCAATGAGAACATAATGTATCTAAGAACTCAGTAATAATGGGATCGTATTTTCAGATTTCCTCATTCTAGGTTTGGAAATTTTGAAAGTTAATTTTATTTCTTAAGATTTTTGGAGTAATATTTGAGCATTTATTTATCAAATTGCTTACAGAGATGCTTTTCTTCTATGTTTAACTCTGACTCTGGGTCTGTTAGCTCTTTGTTTATCTTTCTTGGAAATATGTCTATTCATGTCTTCTGCTTATTTTTTAGCCGGATTATTTGTTTTTTTAGGTGTTGATTTTATAAGTCCTTTATATCTTTTGGATACTGATCCTTTATCAGCTATGTCGTTTGCAAATATTCTCCCATTCCAAATGTCGCTTTTTAGTTTTATTGTTTCCTTCTCAAAACCAGTCATCATCGGGGAAATACAAATCAAAGGTACAATGAGATATCACCTCACACCTGCCAGAATGGCTAAAATTAGTAAGACAGGAAACAACAATGTTGGGAGGATGTGGAGAAAGAGGAACCCTCCTACACTGTTGGTGGGAATGCAAGCTGGTGCAGCCACTCTGGAAAACAGTATGGAGGTTCCTCAAAAAGTTGAAAATAGAGCTACCCTATGACCCAGCAATTACACTACTGGGAATTTACCCTAAAGATACAAATGCAGTGATCCTCAGGAGCAAATGCACCCGAACGTTTATAGCAGCAATGTCCACAATAGCCAAACTATGGCAAGAACCTAGATGTCCATCAACAGATGAATGGATAAAGAAAATGTGGTATATACATACAATGGAATACTATGCAGCCATCCAAAAAACCCAAAATCTTGCGATTTGCAATGATGTAGATGGAACTAGAGGGTATTATGCTAAGTGAAATAAGTCAATCGGAGAAAGATAATTATCATATGATCCCTCTGATATGAGAAATCTGAGAAACAAGACAAAGGATCATAGGGGAAGGGAGGGAAAAATGAAACAAGGTGAAACCAGAGAGGGAGACAAACCATAAGAGACTATCTCAGGAGACAAACTGAGGGTTGCTGGAGTGGAGGGGGTTGGGAGGGATAGGGTGGCTGGGTGATGGACATTAGGGAGGGTATGTGCTATGGTGAGGGCTGTGAATTGTGTAAGACTGATGAATCACAGATCTGCATCCCTGGAACAAATAATACATTGTGTTAATTAAAAAAAAAAGAAATACCCTACCATCCAGCAATTGCACTACTAGGTATTTACCCAAAGGATACCAAAATACTGATTTGAAGGGATATATACACCCTGATGTTTGTAACATCATTACCAACAATAGCCAAACTATGGAGAGAGCCCAAGTGTCCATTGACTGATGAATTAATAAAGAAGATGTGGTATACACATACCACACATACACATGTGTGTGCATATATGTATTATTATATATGTAATATATCAATATAATTATATATCATAATATATACGATAATATATTATATATTAAATTATAATATATAATATATTAATATATATTATTCAGCCATAAAAAAGAATGAAATCTTGCCATTTTCAATGACATGGATGGAGCTCAGTATATTATGCTAAGTGAAATAGGTCAGTCAGAGAAAGACAAATACCATATGACTTCACTCATATGTGGAATTTAAGAAATGAAACAGATGAACATAGTGGGGGGAAAAGGAGAGAGGCAAACCATAGAACAGACTCTTAACTGTGGAGAACACACTGAGGGCTGCTGGAGGGGAGGTGGGCAGGGCGGGGCGGTTAAATAAGTGTTGGGCATTAAGGAGGGCACTTGTAGTGATGTAGCACTGGGTGTTGTATGGAAGGGATGAATCACTAATGTCTACACCTGTAACTAATACTACTGTATGCTAACTGGAATTTAAATAAAACCTTGAAAAAGGAAAACAAACAAACAAAAAATAGTGACTTTGGGAAAATAGGCTGCTACATAAGTAAATCTGGATAAGAAAATACATTCATGTGAAATGGTGCAAAGGGTGGCGTAGGTTATATGAAGTTCGCATTTTTTTTTGTTGAAGTTTGCATTTTTAAAAAATATATATTTTTTTATTTATTTGACTGAGAGAGATGGAGAGGGAGAGCACAAACAGGGGGAGGAGCAGAGGGGGAAGCAGGCTCCCCAGTGGGCAGGGATCCTGATGTGGGGCTGGATCCTGACGTGGGGCTCAATCCCATCTGAGGGTCTGGGGATCATGAACTGAGCTGAAGCCAGATGCTGAACCCAGGTGCTCCTAAGTTGCCATTTTTTGTAGGTAAAAGTGGCAAGGTCATATTGTACAGGTAAGAATTATTTGTATATGTGAAAATCATATAATGATAATTATATATATGATTATATATGTTTATATTTAATATAGACAAAACCTGGAAGTCAATTTGAAAAGAAAATAGGTATGTTTCACATGTAGAAGCATCAGTGATTTAGAAAACTGCTTTCAATGGCACCTGGGTGGCTCAGTTGGTTAAGTGGCTGCCTTCAGCTCAGGTCATGATCCCAGGGTCCTAGGATCAGGCCCCGAGTCGGGCTCTCTGCTCAGCAGGGAGCCTGCTTCCTCCTCTCTCTCTGCCTGACTCTCTGCCTACTTGTGATCTCTCTCTCTGTCAAATAAATAAATAAAATCTTTAAAAAAAAAGAAGAAAAAAAGAAAACTGCTTTCAAGATTTATTTAACCTTATATATATGTCATATACATCTCTTGAAAGTATATATTTTAGTTGAATTTTTGATAACTTTTGCTCAACTATCATTCTAAAGGACTTCTTCCTGTTATTTGATATTCTGCTCTTATGAAACTAACTTTAAGTCTCCAAGTCAGAGTAGATAGTGATTTTGATATATAATAGATTGGGTGCTTATAAAACATTATTTTTATGGAATCTAGATTGCTTTATAAAGGACACACTTAAAATTGCAGGTAGGAGATTCAGAAATGGTTAATCTATATTTATTTAAACAAGTGACAATATATTTTTTTAAGTTCTAGCAAACAAACCCCTTCAGAAGTTAAGAACTTTTCCTCAGTTTGTTATTACAGAGACGCTACATCTGCTCTAAATGATTATTAGTGGTTGGCAGAAATGCATTATTAATTTGGTGGATTGTACTTTTCAATATTAATTATCCATGGCAGGGTTCTTCAGATCAGTTCTCATTAATCACAAGCCCTAGGCCAGTATGCTAATTTGAAGTCTATGCAAAGATTAGTAAATATTTGTTCCTTGGTAATACAGTGATAAAACTATGAACCAGTGTATGTCATGTCCAAGGACCATTGTTGCGTAGGGCCACATATTGAATAACCCTAACTAACTTGAGTATTTATTTTTCCATAGAGTCTATCATACCCTAATTGCTTGGAACTAATAAATTAGATTATTAATATGAATCACAGCATGATCTCCTGGGTTTCTTCCTCGTTTGTGTGTACTCTTTCTTGCTTATTGCCTTTAGAGTCCAACAAGTTACACGATTAGTTCTCAATGAATCAATAATTTGAAATATGAAATAAAATGAGCAATACATGAGCCAGAGTCTTTGTTAAGGAAGAATCACTCTCTTAATTAGAAGGATATTTACAGGAACATTCCCTGACCTGTTCCGTTGACTGTCATGTGTTATAAATAACTGGCATATCCCCTAGAAATTACTGAAGATACTATGGACGCAACCGGTTCTTGGGACATAGACTTAAGGACAATCAGGTCATCATTCCTTGTGATCCTTTTCCCATATAAACCTGAAAACCATCTGTGAAGAACCGTGTTTCCTTTCTTCCTCATCATACGAGGAAGTTTTGGTTTGGTTCAGTTTTGACACACTAAGCGGTGCTGGTAGTTAGGAGTCGGTAAATACACCATCCCTCCAAGATGACTTATTTGCAAACTAGCCATCCTGTAACTTAAAAAAGTGATTCTGGTTAAGAGTTTAAGCTGGTCTCGAGGGTATTTTTATAGGTGTGAGCCTGTTTACACCCAGCAAAGCTTCGTTGTCACATTTGATCGGTGCAGCTGTGTATTTCTTCGGTTGGTTTTGATGATACACTTAATTTCTCAAACCATCAAATCTTCCATTATAAATTCACAGCACTCCTTTTGCTTATGGTTTTACTTCCACATCTCGGGGTTGCATTTCTCTCACTGATGTACATGGTCATTGTTCTCTTTTGTTTGATTTACATCTCATAGGGATTGTTGCAAGCCCTGTGGCACTGATTTCCTGGACTGCTTGCTAGAGCTTTGACTTCCTAACCTCCTGAGAATTCTTCCCTGAAAATTTATGTTTAGATAATGCTTTTGACATTGAGCTTCCCTGTTGGATTTCTGAATCTTAACTTTTCCAACCAACAATGATTCGAATGATCAACTCGCTTGCTTTCTTTTTTCCTGTGACATGTTGGAATTGATTTTAGAGTTGGAACCAGATCAACCTTTGTTATTTCCTAGACTTTGGTGACTTTGAAAGAGTTATGTAACTTTTGTGACCTTCAGTTTTTTCATCTGTAAATAGAGTAGAGCAGTCTCAAACACACAGGCTTTTTGTAACAAGTAAATGCATGAATATACACACTTCTGGTCACATAATGACTCAGTAAAGTTTATTTCCTTCTCCTTCCTTGTGGAGGCTATTGACATTTGTCACATTTGATAACTCTGCCCTGTGAAAGACACAAAAGTAGTTGTTATTCATGTGCTTTCTCTCCAAAACATGGGCTTAGCAAAGCTTCTAGTTTTAGTTTAACTACTACCCTTAATAATCATTCCAGTTCTTTCTGCTGTGAATCATCCCTTCATTAACCTACAGATGACTGCAACAAATGCCCAGTTAGCTTTTTTGCTTTCAATTTTGCTGTCCTCCTCACCTATTTGTCCACCTGATAGCTACAGTGATTATCGCTATCTCTATATCTAATATAATTATGTATTTATAATTATACAAGTACATTTATGGCCTAATACCTTTTAATTATGCATACATAGTTTTATATATCTATATATCCTACTGTGTATGCATATTAAAAATCTATTAAGCCATAAATGCACTTATATAATTATAAAATTTCTAGTCAGCAATTTTTTGAAAGTTAACAAAATAAGAAAAGACATAACTGGATTAAAAAAAACCCTTAAGAACAATTGATATCCCTTAATCTCTCTTTCATAAAAATCAACAAGACAACAATGACCTAGGCAATAGCTGAATGGACAAAGAACATGAATAAGGCATTCACAGTTGAAGGCATATAACAACTGATGAAGCTGTCACATAATGCTGATTCCATTCACAATTTAGTATCATTCAAAGGAAAGACTTTTTATTTTACATCTGAATTTATTAAAGATTAAATGTTTAACAATGTCTAGAATGTCGAGGACATGGCGTATACAACTACCATGAGCTCTAAAGTCTGTATTCTCTAACTTGGAGTATACGCCCCTCTCACCTGGACCTCTTCCCTGTCTCTCCAGTGTTTCCAGCATCCTCTCCTATGCTCTAGCCGCAAGGAACTTTGTTACGTTTATCTAACAAAATATATTATCATCAGTCTTCACACAGATTTTTTTCTCCTACCAAAACATGTTTCCTCTTTCAATTCAATTTGTTAACACACCCACTCTTTATGTTTCATTAATTTTAAATATCTCAGTTGGAGGAGTCCCCTGTCTTCCAGAGACCCAGTCAGATGGCCTTGCCTTCCATGGGACCTCTAATCTCTCACATTTCACTTATATGTGTGGTCATTGTTTGTTCGATTTTAACCACCCGTACTAGACTCCAGGATTTCTTGTTCACTTCTATATCCCCACCATCTGGAAAATGCTTGGAATATAGAGGGTCCTCAGAAAAATAGATAATTTGTTAACTGTTAAAATTTGAGAAATCTCACAAATTAATAATACTTGATTATCTATAGATCAATAGATTTGTTATGAATGCCACCATTGTGAATGAGTATCAGATCATTCAGTACATTGTTCTGTCCATAGACTTTTTTTCTATAATTGCAATATTCTTTCCTAAAATAATAATACAAATATTTAGCTAATCATCATAATTTATTGTTAAAGATAGAAGCAGGATTGAAACACGGTTTTGTACAAGACATGTGTAGCCATCAACTCCTGGTTTTCAAAGTATTTGTAAATTCGAGAGCCAGTTAATTTGTGGTTTTCTCAGCCTGTGAATTGGGTCTTCTGTGAGCACTGAGACCAGGATGACTCTGTATTAAATAAGGTTCTAAAGATAAGAAGAAACAAGTAGAGGGAGAGAGGGAGCGAGACTGAGGGAGGCAACTGAGATGTATCATGTCTGTTATGAATGGTGAAGTTAGATTCAGGTGTTGTTACCCAGTGACCTAGAACCATTAAAATAAAAAATTACTAGGATTCAAATTCATTAACACTAACAAGAACCGGTGCTCTTACTAAAATTCTTACTAGAATTGTCCCACAAATTAATAAAATTTCCTTGGGACTTGGTGATTTTTTTGACATGAAAGGACTAAAGCAGAAGCCGAGTGACATTTGTTTGGATTATTACAGAAAGGATTCTTTCCATAGATGAGAAGTTGGACTAGTTCCCTCAAATCTCTCCAATTCTGAGATGAATGAGTCCGGGGATTTGTGAAGACACTGTAATCAGTTTGCTGTGATCACAAATGTTATACAAGCAGAATTCCATCTCAGTCTCATAAAACTTTTAGCTTCCCTGTAATGAAGATCTAGTTGATAGGATTAACTATACTCTGTGCAAAAAATGACAACTGACCTGAGGATAAGCTATTACAGACCAATGTCTCCCACATTTCCTACACACAAATTAGAATACATTATAACTCGCTATCTCTGCTTGCAACAGAAAACGTTCTGACCAGTAGGAATCCATTTGATAGAGTAATTTGATAGAGTAATCCAATCATTAATTTTAAATAGTATGTTTATCTGTCTGTACCTCAATCTTCCTTTAAATCTTAACAGCAAAGATATGCATTTTTAAGATCTTTTGTAGATAGGAGTTAAACTCTATAAAATAACCAGCCATAATAAATATTAAAAAGTACCAATGGAATTAGGACTATTGTCAGAATATAAAATATTTTATCCTGCTTATTGTTATCATGCAAAGTTTCTGGGTGGCTATTTCACTAAATTTAGAGGGGCCATTGAAGATACTCCCCTATGATACACAGGCTATGTGATGTGCGCCAGATTCACTTCTGGGGACCCTGGAGTCATTCTTTTGCAGCAGTTAAAGTAGACATTCAGAGAATTGTCCATTTACCTGTCCATCAGGAGAGACATTTCATGTATTAAAGTACTATACAAAATAAGAGTTGTTTTAAATATTATACCTGAATAGTAAACCACCAAGGCACAAGCTCTGAATTGGGAATAGTGTTCTGCCATTCAGGTGTTTTTCAGATGACAACGTTTATACATAATGCATAGCTGGGGAGTAGCAGGAAGAGGAAATAAGTATACAGGGATTTTAAATTTAAAATTGATTAATGGGGGCGCCTGGGTGGCTCAGCAGGTTAAAGCCTCTGCTTTCGGCTCAGGTCATGATCTCAGGGTCCTGGGATCGAGGCCCGCATCGGGCTCTCTGCTCGGCGGGGAGCCTGCTTCCCCCTCTCTCTCTCTGCCTGCCTCTCTGCCTCCTTGTGATCTCTCTCCCTCTGTGAAATAAATAAATAAAATCTTAAAAAAATAATAAAAATAAAATTGATTAATGGTTCGAAACAATGAAGAGGGGTCCAGTTAGCAGTGAGTAAATTGAGTTCACTTTTCTATAAACCACTTAAGGTCAAAAATCACACTGCTGTGGCCAGAATTTGGCAATGCACCTGCCATGGATATGCTTGTTTACTATATAGGATATTTGGGAGTGCATCTGTGACATCATGTGCATCATGACATTTTCTCTCATAGAAAGGTCAGTTATTTAATCATTAAAGCAAACTGATCCTGAAATTATTGAAAGTTATACCTTCAAGGGCTTAAACTCATGTATTAAGAGAAGATGACTTATATGAAGATATTATTTCTTAAAAATCATTTTAGGTGCCACAATTACAGATTGATAGCAAGGGAGCTATTTCTGGTAGTCACTGGAAGGTTTTGTATATGCACATTCCACAATTAATTTTAAGATAATAACTCAATCGCCCACCAAGTGATTTAGTCCTGCCTAAGAGGCTCACACATATACACAGAGGTAGATACTGTTGAGTAGGAGAAGCATATAGAGAAAGGTTAGCCTAATGAATTTCCTATAAGTACATTGAATGTATTCTCTCTCCTATCCATGTTTCTCTTGACTTCTCTATAGCACAATAGGTTAATTGTTGGAGCAGATTCACAGGCATCAAGCTATTACACAGCACCAATCTTGACTAATGATTCAGGTGATAACCGGCACACATCAAGTACAGCTAAAACAATCTGTCCAGGAGAAGACAGAAACCACTAGGCAACATCCCACAGTGTCCCCTTTCTTCTGTCTTTGTACATTTTTGTTCACAAAGAGATCCACTTCAATTTGGGGGGGAAAATCTCTATTATATACGCTGTTATTATATAACTAACCCCAATTCTCCAAGCAGCCCTGTGGCATAAATCAACAATGCCACGTTAATGTTTAATAGTGCAATCTGGGCCATTGAGATATATCCTGATGTGACCATTTACTAGATAAGAACTTCCCCCTTCTTTTAAAGATTTATTTATTTATTTGAGAGAGAGAGAGCATGTGAGTGAGTGGAGGGAGAGGCAGAGGGTGAGGGAGAGAGAATCTCAAGCAGACTTCCAGCTGAGTGCAGAGCCTGACCTGGGTCTTGATCCCAGGACCCTGGATCACAACCTGAGCTGATATTAAGAGTTGGGCGCTTAACCCACTGAGCCACCCAGGTGCCCCAAGAACTTCCCTTTTCTGTATAAATATTATACCAAGTTAACAAGGAATGTTGAATCAAGGTCGATAACATATTTATGAAGGAGATGTGATTGGGGTTGCTCATTCCTCTGAACTTCCCCAACACAAAAGGAACTACCACGGGACCTTTCCTTTCCAAGTTCCCATAAACTTAATTTCCTTATGTTAATGTATCCATTTTCCTATGGGTTCCCAAAAACAAAGCAATAGTATATCCTTTTCTGGAAATACTGTTCTTACAGGAGTTGATAAGAATGTTTCAAAAATTTTGAAAATTTATCAAAGTATAAAATCTTCAAAAAGTGATACTGTGGACTGAACACAATATTGAGCTCCAACCGAACCTGAGTTTGAGTTTCAATTTCCTAGTCTACTTTCTTTATAGCAGAGGCACATTGTTTCAGTTTTCTGAGAAGTGGTTTCCTCCCATGGAAAAAGTCAAAATAGGTAATACAGTGTTTAGGGTTCTTGTGTAGATTGTGAAACATAAGGCATATGAAAAGGGCTAGCAAACTGTTCATGTAGCATGTGCTCAATGAACACTTCTTTCCCTTTTTGTGAAGTTAATCAGACCTCAGGTTTTTCCCCTTTGATCTGTGATGTTACACATTTTCCATGTTCTTATTTCAACCATTTGAATACTTCTTCCCTATTTCCTTTGCTAATGTTCTTTTTTTCCCCATTACCTTAAATCTGGACATAAAGTTTTCAAATTATGTTCATAATCATGATCATTTTCTCTTATTCCACATTCCTATTTTTAGAGTCTTGAGTACATGGTAAATATTTTATTTTGAAACCACAGCATAATATGAAATATCACTTTTATCTAAATAAGGCTAAAATTACATCTGGCTCAAAGATACACTGTTTAAATAAAAATGAAAGTAATCTGTGAATCAGATATCTTTGATGACACTCTCAACTCCCATTCTGATTATGAGAGATTTATTTTTCCAATCTCTTTTAATACTTTGTCATTTGAAGAGTTTAGATAGTTTTCAAAAACCAAGGGGCCAGAGGGGAGGAGGATGGGAGGATGGGTGAAATAGAAAAAGGAGATGAAGAGTACACTTATCTTGACAAACACTGAGAAATGTACAGACTATATTGTACACTTGAAATTAATATATGTTAATTACACTTGAGTTAAAAAAAAAGCACAAATTCTTCTCACGTAATTTCGCCTGCTCATTTATTTCTTTGGCTCAAAAGTATTTGTATATATACTATATTCCTGGTTCTGTGTTGGGTGTTACATGTCATGTAAACAAAAAGATCATCTTAGGGGCACCTGGGTGGCTCAGTTGTTAAGTGCCTGCCTTCGGCTCAGGCCGTGATCCCAGGGACCTGGGATCAAGCCCCATGTAGGGCTCCCTGCTTTGCAGGGAGCCTGCTTCTCCCTCTCCCTCTCCTACTCCCCCCTGCTTGTATTACCTTTCTCACTCTCTGTCAAATAAGTAAATAAAATCTTTAAAAAAAACCAACAACTCTACAAAAAGATCATCTTTCCTACACTCAAGGAGTGTATAGATTAAAACCATAGAAAGACATTGGTCAAATAGTCACCCAAAATACAAATGAAACTGTAATAGATAATGCAAAGGAAAGAAAGGAATGTTAGATTTTATTTTTCAAGAGATCATGACCTAGTCAGGTGTCACACTGAGGATGTAAACTTTGAGTTGATGAGATAAAGACAAATTACCCATGATGTGGGGGTTAATGAGAGGAGAGGGACTCCGGAAAACAGTTGCAAATTCCTAGGGAAGGTTTGTATTTTATCGTTGTTCATCATGGTCAGTAAACCTTCATCTTCTCATATCTGCAATATAAGAATCAGCTGGTTGTTGGAAAGGAACAAGATAAAAAGATGCAGAGGCTGCCAAGAAACCCAGAATGCATGGATTCATTAACACCACCCCTAACTGTCCAGGTAATACCTAGATACCGTTCTAACAGTCAAATCCTCAATAATAGGCTCTACTTGGCTCTGCTTTTATATATCTAACACCTGTAGCTTACTTCCAAAATTTCTCCTTGCTCCTTCCATCCTCCCCACTTATTTCCTAGAATGGGTTAAAACACACTGATACAAACTGTTTCTAGTTTGGCATCACTTCAGTCTTGCTACAATATACCTTTTGGTACTAGAGGTTTAAGATCGTCACCTTTATTTTATTCCCATGGAAAAGAATGTTCTTATATTCCTTGTATAGATACCATGTGTGCAACCTAAAATAAATTTACATAATCTTTGATCATATTGTTCATTGGGCAGGAAGTTTCTCATAATTACACACAGATGTATTTATGAACAATTACAATTAGGATTTTTCCTTTATCTTAGACAATATTTTAAAAAACGTATTTTTGTAGGTGTGTCTGATCTTACAGAGAACCTGTAACATTTAACCCTCAAAGAGCCTGCTCGTCTGCCTATTTGGCGGTGTTAACGAAAACTTGTACCTTTGCTCAGGGCACTGCCTCTGCTGCGGATTCCCTTCACCCATACTTCTATTAATACAAACAAATGATTCTCAACTTAGTTCTGTTGATAACAAGCTTTCACATAATGACATTTTGGCTGGCACACTTAATGGACTTTAACAAGATTAAAGTCATTAGGAAGCCAGCTATGAGAGTTCAATCACTGTTACAGTACAGCAGCGCCTGAGTCTAAACCTGTCCTCAGGGGCGCCTGGAGGGGCTCGGTGGGTTAAAGCCTCTGCCTTTGGCTCAGGTCATGATCTCGGGACCAAGCCCCGCATCGGGCTCTCTGCTCGACAGGGAGCCTGCTTCCTCCTCTCTCTGCCTGACTCTCTGCCTACTCGTGATCTCTCTCTCTCTGCCAAATAAATAAACAAAACCTTTAAACCTGTCCTCAGATACCATACTTGCTTGGGTACACCACGATGGAAGGAGAGGCAGACAGTTCACGGCCTTCATTGCTTACTCTCAGTCAGTCCTGAGACAAAGCCCCCATTACGGTGAACAGTCTTACCAGAATATATCTTCTGGGAGAAATCCTGAGAATTAGCTGCTATTTTCTTCTTGTGAAGACCAATATTTGTACACTTAACTCTTGCCCAACCTCCTATTATACCACGCCTTCTCTCTCTTGCAGGTGGTGATTTGTACTCCCCTCTGTCCATTGTTATACTTTGCTCCAATCAGTTTAAATATTTCTTTTGCCCCCCCATATGACTGTAACCATGCATCTCTTTAATTATTTCAAAGACTAAGTTTACATATTGATCAAAATATAGGGATCTCATTATAGCTTAACAGCTGGGAACCAAGTTTACCCTTTTAACGAGGCTTTGCTTAAGCCATAGAACGTTCTGAGGTCATATTCTCTCCTCTACCTCCCCATAATTCTTTCTTTCTATACCACTTACTGTTCATTTACCCGATTCTAGCTTGTATTGCCACTGTTAACTTCCTTCAAATCAGGGAATATTTCTTGCACTTTGAGCACAGATTCAGGCTTTTGAGAAATGTCAGATTAAGATATTTAGCTCATTATTGCTTTATATTCCCTTTTCCCTTACTCTATTAGAGTGTAAGGGATGTTGACATTTTATTCTCTTGATTAATCCTTCATAGTTACAATTACAAGTGTATTTTAGAAAAAGTTGGAGAAGAAATAAGCATTTGATATTTAAAGACTGGAAACAATAAAACCCTTTGATATACACAGAGTACAAGAAGGGATACTTTATAGGCTCCATGCTTTTTAAAATTTTCTGCATTCTGATATACTTTTTCTGTATTTAAATATACTCTCTAAAGCTATAGTGCCTTCTATAAAAACAAAACAAAACAAAACCCTCAACCTCTCCAATTAACACTTTTTTTCTCACCATTTTTATCAATGACTGAAACTTACATAATTAGTAATCAACAAATACATACACAAATATGTGTTTAAAATCTGTTATCTCTGAGAACATGTGCTATAGACTACAGAGAACATGAGAAACTATGTTGTAAAAATTGCCCTTATCTCAAAGGACAAAGTAACATAGTATGGTGACAAGGGATAGAAAGATGTCTAAAAAAATTAAATGACCAATAAGACAAAGCACAGATGATGTTCCAACCCATCAAATAAATCTTCTAAAAATAAATATTGTAGGGGTGCCTGGGTGGCTGAGTTGGTTGAGAGTCTGACAGTTGGTTTTGGCTTAGGTCCTGATCTCAGAGTAATGGGTTCAAACCCTGTGTTGGGCTCCGTGCTCAGCTGGCAGTCTGCTTGAAGTTCTCTCTTCCCCCTCTCCCACCTCCTATACTCTCTCTCTTTCTCTAAAATAAATAAATAAGCCTTTAAAAAATAAAAAATAATAATAAATAAAAATAAATATGGTACCATGCAAAGAGACAGGAAAACAAAAAAGGGCATTCTGTACAGGTATGAGTAACAAATTTAACCTAAAAATACTGTATTTTAAAAGGAAGATTAAGATTGCATTTATCACAATGAGCACTGAATAATGGTGTATAGAATTGTTGAATCACTATATTGTACACCTGAAATTAATATGGCACTCTGTGTTACTGGCATTAAAATAAAAGGCTTAATTACAAAAATAAGTAAAAGGAGGAGTCATGGTGAGTTGCAATTATCTGGTAAGTTTCAAGGAAAAGGAGGCTCCTGAAATATCACATCAGAGAAGGGTAGGCTTCAGAGGAGTGAAGAAAAAAGTACAGTAATAATAATACGGAAAAGATGTATTCATGAAAGAATTTTGGAGAAAAGCTGTAGGAAGATGCCAAGGTTAGAGAGATTATTTAGACATTCTGTGAAGTTAAAAAATTTCAATTTATCCTCTGCCATATTTTTAAAAATTTTTTAAATTATTTGCCCCAGGGGTACAGGTCTGTGAATCATCAGGCTTACACCTTTCACAGCACTCACCGTAGCACAAACCCTCCCCAATGTCCATAACCCATCCACCCTATCCCTACCCTCCCACCCCCCAGTAACCCTCAGTTTGTTTTGTGAGATTAAGTCTCTTATGGTTTGTCTCCTTCCTAATCCCATCTTGTTTCATTATTTTTCCCTCCCTACCCCACTCGCACCCTCGCCCTGCCCCTCAAGTTCCTCATATCAGAGAGATCATATGATAATTGTCTTTTTCTGATTGACTTATTTTGCTCAGCATAATACCCTCTAGTTCCATCCACATTGTTGCAAATGGCAAGATTTCGTTTCTTTTGTAGGTTTTTTTTTAAGATTTTATTTATTTATTTGACAGAGAGAGAGATCACAAGTAGGCAGAGAGGCAGGCAGAGAGAGAGGAGGAAGCAGGCTCCTCACTGAGCAGGGAGCCCAATGCGGGGCTTGATCCTAAGACCCTGAGATCATGACCTGAGCCGAAGACAGAGGCTTTAACCCACTGAACCACCCAGGTGCCTGATTTCATTTCTTTTGATGGCTGCATAGTATTCCATTATATATATATATATATATACATATATATATATATA
>LNAC01000182.1:3019735-3173203 GCA_002007465.1 Ailurus styani
AATTGCACCTCATTAATAGCTTTTTTGATTTCAGCTTGGTTAGATTTTAGTTCTTTTATTTCTGCAGAAAGGGTTTTTATTTCTCTAGAGAGGGATTCTCTATTATTTTCCATGATTTTTTCGAGCCCAGCCAGCACCTTGATAATCATCATTCTGAACTCTAGTTCTGTCATGTTACTAATGTCGGCATTGATTAGGTCCCTAGCCATCATTACTGCCTCTCGTTCTTTTTTTTGTGTTTATTTTTTCTGCCTTGTCATTTTATGCAGATAAGAATAGATGGGTGAGAGAACAAAATACTAAAGGGTAGCAATGACCCCAGAGAAATATACACTAACCTACTCAGAAGAGACCTGTAACTGGGGGGAGAAGAAAGAGGGAAAAAAACAAAAAATAAAAAAACAAAATTGAGCAAACAAAAATAAAACAAAACAAAATAAAACAAAACCCTATGTCTCTACTATCTATTTCTGTTTCTATATCTATCTCTGTCTCTGACTCTATCTCTATCTCTATCTCTCTCTATCTCTCCATTAGACTGGTGAATTGAACAGACCCTATTTGTATACAAAAAATAAGGTTAAATACAATGAAGGGATAAAATATGACTATAACAATGAAAATTTAAAAATAAAACAAAACCCTATGTCTCTACTATCTATTTCTGTTTCTATATCTATCTCTGTCTCTGACTCTATCTCTATCTCTATCTCTCTCTATCTCTCCATTAGACTGGTGAATTGAACAGACCCTATTTGTATACAAAAAATCTGCCTGCCTCTCTGCCTCCTTGTGATCTCTCTCCCGCTGTGAAATAAATAAATAAAATCTTTAAAAAAAAAAAAGATTAAAAAGTGTTGATAAGATATAATAGTTAAAAACCTTAAAGTAGGAAAAAGGAAAAAATTTAAAAGAAAAGAGTAAGAAAAAAATAAAATTCAAAGAATTTAACTTTGAACAACTGAAGAATCATGGGGAAAAAGCCATTAATTCTCTGTGTTGCTTTCCCCTCACTCCGGAGTTCCACAATTCTCAGCATCTTGAACTTGGCTTTGGTGGATGTTTTTTTCTGGTCTTCTGGGGAGGGGTCTGTTGAGGTGATTCTCAAGTGTCTTTGCCCAAGGCGGAATCGCATCGCCCTCGCCAGGGGCCAGGCTAAGTCATCAGCTCATGTTCAGTCTTGGGAGCTTTTGTTCCCTGAACGCTTTCCGTACCTCGTTGGAGGCCGGGACTGAAAATGGCGGCTCCCAGTCTCCAACCCGGAGGAGCTGAGAGCCTGGGGCCTCAGTCCTCAGCGCGCCTCAGAGAAAAGCAGTCCCTCCCGTCTCCTGGTCTCCGGCCGCGCTCCGAGCTCACCCGGCCTGTGACCGAGTGTCTCTATCTCTGGCGCGGCCCCGTTTAGAATCTCCGAACCCGGCAGATCCTGCAGCCGCTCCCGCACCACTGCTCCCGGAGGAGGAAGGTGAGTCTCTCCGGGTCTGCCGCCCGTGGGGTCCCCACTCACAGATCAGTGGCCCGGCTGCGCTTCAGATCACAGCCCAAGGTAACCCCGAGCTGAGAGACACCTCAGCTCAGCTCCGTCTCTCCCGCCGGCTTCTCTCTGAGACCTGGGAGCTCGGTCGCGCTCAGACACCCCTGGTCTTTTTGTGTCCCCGTGGGTCCTGAGACCACACTGTCGCGCTCAGACACCCCTGGTCTTTTTGTGTCCCCGTGGGTCCTGAGACCACACTGTCCCTGCAGGGGCTTCACCCCCCACTTGGCCTCTGGGGCGATGTCCCTCAGTGGGGCCGACTCTTCCTGTCTTTGATCTCCTGTAGAATTTGTAGGTGTTCAGAATGGTTTGATAGCTCTCTGGGTGAATATCTGGGACCTGATGATAATCAGTCCCCTACTCCTCCACCGTCTTGCTCCTTCTGTGCTCCTCTGCCATATTTACCAAGGGAATTTTTTCTTTCCTGCTGTGGTTGATTACTTACCAGAAGTTTCATATTCTTAGGGGCACCTTGCGATGACCTGTGGCTTTTAAGGGTTTTATTTTTTTTATTTTTATTTTTAAAAGATTTTATTTATTTATTTGACACAGAGAGAGAGATTACAAGGAGGCAGAGAGGCAGGCAGAGAGAGAGGAGGAAGCAGGTTCCCTGCTGAGGAGGGAGCCCAATGCGGGCCTCGATCCCAGGACCCTGGGATCATGACCTGAGCCGAAGGCAGAGGCTTTAACCCACTGAGCCACCCAGGGGCCCTAAACCTTTTAAGGGTTTTAAAGTGAAATATCAGATTATTGTATTTGCCGTGTGTAGATAATGCATTCACAGAACATTGGGGGGTGTTTCTATCTTTTTGGCTCTGCATACTGCTTTGATTTTTATTTTGTATTAATAAATGACAGACTGAGGTAACAAGAAACCTAAAGGATTTGAAACCCCTTTTCTCATCATATATATATGAATGTATATGAATGTTAAGATGCTACTTATGCCTCATCTAACTTGATCTTCACTGTAACATTTTATAATATGGGGTGTTACCCTGTGTCATGAGATACTTAGATGAATGATAAGTTATACAATATTGGAGGAAAACATAAAATTTATAAGCCATCTATATGATACCTGTCCAGAGTTCCAATTCCATTCAAACCTACAAGATTCTATTTCTCTTTTCTTTTTACAAAAGTGTATAGCTCATTCATAAAAGCATACTTTAAAAAAGTTTACCTTGATGGTTGTAAACATACTTTTGATTGGAGAGACTACTAAATTAACCTAAATCATTACATTAAAATGTCAGCCAAATGAACAGTAAGTGAATCTAATTTTAAGAATTTTAAATCTAAAGGGTTTTGTAAATGGCTGCATAAGAAAATACGCAGGAGGAACAGATATATACAAATATATTTATGGTAATTCTAACAGATTCAATAAAGAATAAACCCCTAACATATATACCTAATTTTCCTATGTATGTTATTGTCGGTTTTTTTAGAATGTCAGTTTTTAAATAACACCTCTTTATTTTTGCATGTTTCAGAATATTAACTGATATTATTATTTATGTTTCCTTATAATGAGAAAGCGTATACCTGGTCTGATATTTCTGGAATTTACAGCTTTTTATTTATTTTGTTTTCTTTTGTTTTTTAATTTAAAGTTTTTAGAAGTTAGGACTTTAATGATAAAACAATTGTTTTACAATAATAATAGCCATCATTTGTTGTATACAACATTATGTGCTTTTTCATCAAAGTAAGGACTTCGAATAAGCTAAAGCTATCGTGATAATGATAAAATGGTTGTATACCAGGCAGTGCACTACAATTTCTCCGTCAAAATCATTTTACAGATGTGAAGGAGAAGGATTAAGTAACTTGTTAAATGGTAGATACCTAGAAAGAGTCAGAAACCAAATTTACAATAGAATCCTAGTTCTGTTTAGGTCTGACTTCTCTCTCTTATGCCACAAAGCCTCCTCAGGGATTCTTCTGTGTGTGTATGGTTTTTATTTTTACCACAAATGCTTTTAAGTCAGGGTTTGTAATTCACAATTACTCTTTTGCTGCATCATCTTCTCTGTCCCTTCACTTGTGACTCTCCATCAACAAATACCACTCACGCCGTCATAGCTTTGACTCCTTTAACATTGTGGTGGGGAAAGATGACTCTCTTGAAAATACAAAATGACCACTTCTCCACAAGGATTCAAGAAGGATTACCTATTCATCCTTGATGAGGCCACATTTTACAAGAGAAATGATGGCTGGAATTCCCCCCTCTCTCTCCTCTTCTTTGTTTTTCTTTTACAAACTGTTCTGTTTTCCATTCCAGAATATACCTATTGTTTCTCATGCTTAAAAAATAGAGCCAAAGAAACTGCATACTGCTGGTCTGTGACTCTCAGCATTGTCAGGTATAACATATTTCTGGAAACTGTATGGATTATAAGTGCACGAGGCTAAGTCTGGAGCTGTGAAAGTGGAGTAGGGAGTAGGGAGTGGTAACACCAAACACTTCCTTTGCCCTTCACATTTTTACCATCTAGTTAGGAGAAAAGACATAAAATTATGAACCACAAAGGAAAGCAGGACAACAATATTCATGATGCCACTGAATGTTTTAGAATTCAAAGGAATAGAAAACACACTCATATGTATATATATACCCACAAATGTCTCCATACATACATATCCTATTATATATACATACATACACCCCAATACATATATTATATATATTGTATTTCCTTACTACTAGGTATTACCTATTTATATTGCCTGACTAATTAATTATAGCTATTCCCTTGCGAATATATATATGTGCATGAATATATACAAATTCATATATATATAAATATAAATATACACACACGTATGTATTTGTATACACACACACACACACANCCATATATATATGTGCATGAATATATACAAATCCATATATATATAAATATAAATATACACACACGTATGTATTTGTATACACACACACACACACACACACACACACACACACACATACATATAAATGAAATAAGTCCTGAGCTAGGTAATCCTTGAAAGAAGTCCAGATTAAGTCCTTGCAGAAATTAAGATCTGTTGCCTCCAGTTGTGGTGTGGGGGAAATAGGATGGCATGTTTATTTCCTTTGTTTATGTCCCTCATGTGCCTTTTAAAAACACTCTATGGCCAAAATCAACAGGACAGGAAACAAGTGTTGGAGAGAATGTGGAGAAAGGGGAAACCTCTTACACTGTTGGTGGGAATCCAAGTTGGTGCAGCCACTTTGGAAAACAGTGTGGAGATTCCTCAAAAAATTAAAAATAGAGAGCGCCTGGGTGGCTCAGGGGGTTAAAGCCTCTGCCTTTGGCTCAGGCCATGATCTCAGGGTCCTGGGATCGAGCCCTGCATCAGGCTCCCTGCTCAGCAGGGACCCCGGTTCCTCCTCTCTCTCTGCCTACCTCTATGCCTACTTGTGATCTCTCTCTCTCTCTATCAAATAAATAAATAAAATCTTTAAAAAATTACTTAAAAAATTAAAAATAGGGCTATCCTATGACCCATCAATTGCATTACTGGGTATTTACCCCAAAGAAACACCCTTTTGCCCTGATTGCCCTTCAACAGACGAATGGATAAAGAAGATGTGGTCCATATATACAATGGAACATTACTCAGCCATCAGAAAGGATGAATACCCAACTTTTGTATCAACACGGATGGATCTGGAGGAGATTATGCTGAGTGAAATGAGTCAAGCAGAGAAAGTCAATTATCATTTGGTTTCACTTACTTGTGGAACATAAGGAATAAAATGGAGGACTCTAGGGGAAAGGAAGGAAAAGTGTATTGGGGTAAATTGGAAGGGAAGATGAACTATGAGAGACTGTGGACTTTGAGAAACAAGCTGAGGGTTATGGAGGGGAGGGAGAGGGAGGATGGGTGAGGCTGGTGGTGGGTATTAAGGAGGGCACGTATTGCATGGAGCACTGGGTGTGGTGCATAAACGATGAATCTTGGATCACTGAAAAAATAAAGTAAAAAAAACCCCAGAGCAGATGGTTACAGAGGGGAGGTGCATGGGATAGGTGATATAGGTTTAGGGGATTAAGAGTACACTTAACTTGATGGGAACTGATTAACGTATAGAATTGTGGAATCACTATATTGTACACTTTCGACTATAACACCATGTTTTAACTGTACTGGAAGTAAAATAAAACAAATAAGTAAATACATATATAACAAACAATAAAAGCACCCTATAGTTTTTCTCATATACATTTTAAATATTTCTCGCTAGGTTTATGCCAAAGTATTTTATATTACTCTGCTATCTATGCCTAACTTGTAAGTGTACTGGGGGTGCACTAGCATCCTGCCATTGGCAGTTGGCCTCATACACTCTTACTCTGCATCACAAAGACACCTTTGCAACTAGCTTTGGTGACAATGTCTGTGGGTATCTTTTACTTTACTTCTTCTAGTTGCTTTAGACTTTATTTTTAAGGAAATCTGTAGAGGTTCAAAAACTTTGTTGACATCAGGGTCTTATTCCAACCAAAATCTGTTCTTTGATTATTGTGTTTTTTTTTAAAATATATTTGATATATAACATCATGTAAGTTTAGTGTGCACTGCCTGTTGATTTGACACATTTATATATTGCAACATTATTGCCATTGCAGCATTAGCTAGGACCTCTATGGTGTCACATAATTATAACTTCCTTTATATGGAATTGTTTCCATAGCTATGGATTGTTTCCAAGATATAGAAACAATCTCAGGGCCTATTGATGGATGGATGGATGAAGATGTTCTTTTACTATTTTGGTAATTCCTTTGTTTTGGAAGAGTTGATTGTACTTTAAATAAAAAGAGAAAAACTGACATTGGCTTTATAGTAATTTCAAGTAATTGATAATTTGTTTACTCTATTGTTATTGTTGATTTATTATCAATTATCAATTTATGAATTGAAAAATAAAGTAGCTATGGTGACAAAATTATAAAACCATATTGACCTGTAGTAAAAGTATAAACAGATGATAAATATCAGGGGCTTATACTGACCATATTGTCAAGTCCAGAAATTTTACTTCCAAGAATCCATTCTGAAAAAAAGTATTAGGAATTAAGATAATAATTAATGCACTGGATTATTACTTATAACATAATTTATAATAGTAAAACCTCAGAAACAGAAGGAAAGTCCCCAAACAGAGAATTGGTTAAATAAATAGTAATATTCTATAGAATAAAAACAAGTCTTCTTTTGGTCAGAGGTGAGATTCATATAAATTTGAGGGACTTCTTGGGGAAAAAATTAAACCATACTATCATTAGCGTTGAAATATACAGCGAAGTGCCTAGTCGCCTGGGCAGAAAAAGATTGGTCGAAAGAAACCCAGAGCAACAATGACTTACAGAGAAATCGAAGACAGAAATCATGATCAAGGAAGGCTCTTGCTATTCCAAATCAAATAGTAGAACAGGGCTTATGAGTCAAGTGGGGATAGTGGTCCAAATATAGTACTTGTCTAGAACTTGTCTGATACAGACATCCTGGCTGTGAGCAGCGAGCTCTCTTGGGGAAATGGTACTGTTTCATTTCTGAGCCAGCTAGATAAATGGAAAGACCACACCATGGCTAATTTGAATATATACTTTTTAAAAAACCTGATTAAATAGTCACATGCCTACCTGTTATATTTCCTTTAAATTTAGTTGTATATATATACATATATATATATTTGAAATATTATATTAAGTAATGGAGTACCATAAAAAGATAGTTTTCTACTGTCACATTTTCTGAGTTAATTTTATTCAAACTCTTCTATTTAAATTTTGACATCAGTATTTTTGTCATCATTACAGCCAATTTTTGAGTCATCTATCACAGTTTTCAATAGCACATTATCTTCAATTCTCATCCAAGTTGTTTTAAGTACTGCATTTTCTCAATCCGTGTATGATGGTGTTTTTCAAAATTTTACCCTAATTGCCTAAACAACAACCAATAATTTGCAATACATGATGGTTTTTTCCAAGAATTTTGTTGATATATACATAGCTGATCTGCACAGAGTGGTTGATTTTAAGCCCCTCATCTTTATAGTGGTATCCAACATTTGTAAGTAAAGCCTTTAAAAATGGAAAAAAAATGACCAATATCTATTAAATGTCTTCCCCGACTTTTTGTCTATATTGCGACTGAGGGCAGGGGAGCTTAATATGACCCTGAGGAAGATAATAAATGCATATTTCTGTGAATTCAAAGTGAATGCAGACTCATCCTATTTTCCCAAAAAGGGCCGATACTAACTGATCCATCAAATCAGTGACTAAACATCAGGTTCCCACCTTGCACATGAGGATGTTCTAACAAGATACCACATCTACCACAGCAGCAGGGGCTGGGGCTGCCACTTGGTTAAGTTTATGATTGTTCACTGTCATTTATCATTCCATGTGAGTTTTTCAGTGGCCAGACCAGAGAGACCAATGCAGACATAATGGGGTCACACTCCTGCATCTTTTACAAGTTGGAGGGTAGCTCTAATATCTGCTTTTCTATCCAAGACACAGTTTGATTCTAACTTAAAATCTTGGCTAAGAATACAATATCAGGGTCCCTTAGTTGGCCTGGAACTCAGTGTGAGGATGCTGCTAGAATAACTTGCCTTCTTATTTCCTCAGTGTGATAAGGGCACCATAATCATATTTCGGGACCCTGGGTGTCATGTGAGTGAGCTCAGACCCTTTATCCGATAGGTTTTGAGACAACGAGCTATTTTCCTTTTTTTAAATGGAGGTATATTTGACAATTAAAAATTGTACATATTTAAGGTGTACAATTTGATGATCGATATATATATATTATGCACAATATATGTATATATACATATATATTATGTTCAGGATTTTTTAACATTATTTGCCACCGCAGATAGTTACCCCCTTTATGTCTGTGTGTGCGATGTGAATACTTAAGACCTACCTTCTTAGCAAATGTCAGTACAATGCAACAGATACACTAAAATACAGGACAGTGTTGGGAATACTATCACGTTGTTGTCTATTAGATCCAGGGCTTATTGTTGCACGACTAAAACTTTGTAGCCCTTGACCATTACCCCCCTACTTCCCCTCCTCTGAGCTCCTTGTAACCACCACCCTATTCTCTGCTTCTGTGAACTTGATCATTTTAGGTTCCACATATAAGAGACATCATACAGTATTTGTCTTTCTGCAACTGGCTTATTTTACTTAACATAATATTCTCCAAGTTCATCTCTCTTATCACAATGGCAGAATTTCATTCTTTTTTAAGGCTGAATAATATATTTTCTTTATTCATTCACTGATGGGCATTTATTGTTATTCTATATCTTGGCTGTTGTGAATAATGCTGAAAAGAACATAGGAGCACAGCTATGTCTTTGCAACCTGACTTCGTTTTCTTTGGCTATATACCCAGACATGACTATTTTCTTTTCTTCTCTTTCCTGACATTCAGGTAGCTGTAAGTTCTTTTGGAGAAGGAAGATTGGGGAATTCATTGTGAATAGACATGTTTTATGCTGCAATATCCTTCCTCTCAACCGATGTTT
The DNA here is from genome assembly GCA_002007465.1 of Ailurus styani. Taxonomy (NCBI): domain Eukaryota; kingdom Metazoa; phylum Chordata; class Mammalia; order Carnivora; family Ailuridae; genus Ailurus; species Ailurus styani. The sequence continues at coordinate 3,028,846 of LNAC01000182.1, forward strand.
TCTGCGTCTGAGAACTGCCTTACATCTGGGCACAGGGTATGGATTCTTCCTTCTCCCTTGTTGTAACTGACATCAGCTTTCTGCTCATGTGCTCTTGCTTTTGTTTTCTTGTTTATACAGGTCAAACAATGCCCTTGTGGACTGTGCATATTTCTTCCAGTCCTAAGAACACCAACGACTATAAGATATTCCCCTGGATTCTTGCAATCAGGTCTCCCCGACTGCTATTCCAGCTGCCGTGATTGTTAGGGAACTTACATCCAGCTTGCCTCCGATGGTTAAGTGCTGACACTTTGCCACTCATTTTTGGAATCCTCTCATCTCCATTGACGGTAAGGAGCCCTTTCTGTGGCAGCCTCCCCTACTGTCTATCCTGGCCTTTGAAGACCAGCCAACAGGAAGGTTCTCAGAAATACCGGTGCCCCCCTCCCTGGGATAGTCTTTATTACTTCAGTGAAGGAGCATCCTCTGGCTTCATCAGAGAACCTGGTCAGCTTGTGGGTTCTCTTTTCTTATATAATAAATCCATTCCATTGTGCCCACCTGCAGGCCCTTTGGCAAAGAATTTTTCCTTCTTACAGAGGGAAAGCACCACCATAGGAGAGCCATACTGATACTTATTTCTATTATTGGCATAGGGATGTGCATACGAATCATGTGGAGGACAATTGTCTCATGAGGAACATGCCTCAGATCGAGCCTCTGTGTCATCCTCAAGCAGAGCTACCTCTGGTATCCTAAAGGGTTCAAAGAAATATGAGTTCAAAGTCATAGTGCATCTCCAGATGTCCCTGTTCCTGAACTTGAGTATTCTTCTCTGTGAGGGGTCTGGGTATCCAGTCAAAGGAGATGGCTAGGGTAAGAATTCAGCCTTCTCATAATCAAGTAATGGATCTGCTTTTCAGTACAGTTTGCCCTGTGACTGCAGCATCTGAAAAATCTCTTTAAGTGCTACAAGGGAAGTTTTCTGGTCATGTCCTGAGCTGGTAATTGACTGCCCTAGGCCTGCCATTTTCTTTCATCAGAGTTTCAGTTTCCTTTAAGAATAAACAACCTTTTGGTTACCATCATAAGATTACTCTTACATTTTAAGATGTAACGTGAACCACTACTCTCTTCCCATCTGCCTCTGTTCCAATTCGACACAGATGAAAGTCTGGATAATTATGATGTCAGAACATGTAAGGAAAGATCTCCCCTTCCTTAATCACCTTCAATAGAGCCCTTATTGTCTGGCCAGCAAAAAAAGAATAAACAACCTTTTGGTTACCATCATAAGATTACTCTTACATTTTAAGATGTAACGTAAACCACTACTCTCTTCCCATCTGCCTCTGTTCCAATTCGACACAGATGAAAGTCTGGATAATTATGATGTCAGAACATGTAAGGAAAGATCTCCCCTTCCTTAATCACCTTCAATAGAGCCCTTATTGTCTGGCCAGCACACAACCCAATTCCAAAATCCCATCCTGAGGGGTGATATCCTACACTTCTTGTTGTCCCAGAAGCAAACCCTGAACAAGGATTCAAGGTATTTACTTGGGATGTGAAGGAACCACCAATATGGGAATGGGAGGTGAGAGAAGAAAGTAAGACAGCCAAAAAAAAATCGGTTGTCTCTCTGAAGAGCTAGTGGGTTACTTCTGCGGGGGACCTCCAGAGTTATCGCCCCTCGGGGAGGAATGGAATAAAGTATTTATACCCTAACTTTTAATAATCATTGGTGTGGTGCTATGTATGAGGTGAAGGGATGGTACCATTGATTTTCTAGCACTTCCATTTTTCACATCAGCAGAAATAGGTCCCAGCAGCAGGAGAAATGCCTCCGCCCAAGAAATGTAGGTGATTGCAATGGGTAGGCTGATCTGCACTAAAGGTATGAGCGAGAAGATACAGGCATTGCAACCATATGATCTTTCACGCCCTGCACTCTGTACGCTTGGTTTAATCCCCTTTCGTTGGCCACCTGATCCTCCTTCTCCAAAGAAAAGGAAATTTTCTATGATAGATTCATGCCCATGTTGTTTCTGCTGATCCTCTGTGAGGGTTGCTTCATCGGATGCCAAATACATGCAAGAAAAGTAGATGCTAAAGTGGTTCTTTTTTATTTTTGCTTAGGGAGGCAATGCTTATCAAGAATGGGGTAATAAACATTTTTAACCTGTATAAGATTTTTATTCTTGCAATTGTATCAGAGAAGTGCTGTTTACTAAGAAAAACAGATGAAACTTGCTCTTTTTTCTTATCTTTCAAGATAGAAAGGACTATAATATTCTGTGAAAAGTTACCTATGCATATACCAAATCCTCTAAACTGTATGAGTCTCATCAAACTTTAGGAGACTTGGGCATATGATTTGAAGCTTCTGGTGATATACCTTTGATGGTCTTCAAAAAGAGGGGGAGGGAACTTGAGATTTCCTGTGACAAGGGCTGTGTTTTTGGAGGTGGTTTAAAATAGAAGCACGTGAGTCCTAAACAGCAAAAGGAGTAGTGAGTCCTCTGTGATATAGTGGATAAATCAGTCGCTATTAAAGACTAGATCAACTTAATGGTCGGTGCAGTTACGATGGATTGTAAATACAAAGAGGCACATTTACCAATGACCTAGGATAGAATATGAGACATTGGAAAAATAGAAAATTTGCATTGCTCTACTGATACTAGAGTGATGTGTTTTAAGTTCAACCAGTGTAAATAGAATGTATATAATAGGTCATGGTTTTTGTGTGTGACTGACCAAGACATCATGCACTTTATGATGGCTGTGGTTGACTCATGGTGAGAATTATATTTCTAATAATGTTAAAATAAAACTGTTAAAGGAAAATATATGAGTGATATTTAGGGCAAGTAATCGGTCAGAATGTAAGTGGGAGATGAAATCACTCTAGTTATTGAAATGGAATATACTACAGGGGATTGTTATACAGGTGATAAACCTGCTGAGGATTCGCACAGAAGACCTTAAACAAGCCACAGTCTAGCAACAGCAGGACGCTGCAAAGCCCTGGATGCCAGAGGAAACAAGGGAGAAGGGCAGCACCAGAACTCAGTCAGGGTCAGAGTGACCCACTGAGACTGTGACGGGCTTGTCTGGCCGGCAGTGGAGACGAAAAGGAAATGGAGCCCCTGCTGGAGACTCTACAGAAGACAACAAGCTAGCGGAGGAGAAACAACCCAGCTTCTCCATTTCTTCCTGTCCCCAGTCTACCAGCCTCTGCTTTCTACCAGTGCCTTCCCCTGGGCGAACGGACAGGAAGCCAGCTGGCATGGAAGCCTAGGAAGTGTTATCTTCAGAGGAGGGGAGAGGGGAGCAGAAGGGAGGAGAGGAGAGGGGAGGGGAGAGGCAAAAAGCAGAACTGAAACCAAAGGACTGGCATGAGAAAGACATGATTTCCTGTCAGAGAAAGAACAGTGTCTCTCTATGTGGCATATAGTTTGGAGATTTTTTTTTCAGTTCTGGAAGACGGGAGGTGTGTCTGAAGGGCCAGTCTCACCTCGCTGAGCACCGTGTGGTTACGTGTGTCCCAAGCCGGAGGACTTGTTCTTGGTGCTACTTGAGAACACTGGGTGTAAGAACAGAGGTCGACATGGCTATGAGGGAAGCTGCCGTGGTCACCGAGCAGCTCACAGGACGACGTGTGTGGCAGCGTTGTGCAGCGGGTCTCAACAGGGAGTTTGAAAGCCGACATGTGGCTCTACCATTGTTCTTTTCCCTCTACGCCGAAAAGGTCATACCCCAAGTCAGGTACAGCTGACCTCTGAAAGACATCTCATCTGGTTTCCACAACTCCTTGGGTGTTATAAAGCCCTGAGATTGTAGGGTGGCTGAGCTCTTTGTTCTAACAGCAAAACTCATGACCGCTGACTTGAGGGACCGTTCCCCTCCCTCCATGGGGCAGTTTAGCTCCCAGCTCAAGAGCACCTCATCGTCTTTGAGATGTCATTCCACTTACATTCCTCCTAGCAACATTTTTAACTCCCCACCCCTGCATTAGGCTATCTTTCTTTGTTTCACCTATTGTAGAAATATATTTCTCCTTTTGAAAACAACTACTATTTTTGCATTTTATCTCACATCTTATTACATCTTTTAGTTCTTTACTATAGTTCATTTGAGCATTATCCCCGAAGAAATTTTGCACTTTGAGGCGGTTCATGATTATTTAACAATCATAATTTATTTCACAGAGTCATAATTTCAGGCATCATAATTATTAAATCATTTGCCAAGTCCTCGCTATCTACTCCCCTTTTAAAATGCTTCCATCATAAATATGCATGTACTTTGAGCAATTAAAACTACATGACATGATGGTATCTTTCCCACAACACAGCTATTGTATCACCCATCAGATCTTTTATGCATTTTAAAAATATATCTGTAGTTGTGCTTATTATGTTCCTAACATTCTCCTTTCTAGATTTCTTTATTAAGGTGTAATTAACATACATTATATTAATTTCAGGTGTACAACATAATGATTCAGTATTTGTATATATAGCAAAATAACCACTTCGATAAGTCTAGTTCACATCCATCACCGCACATCATTTCAGAATTTTGTTTTCTTGCCATGAGAACTTTCAGGATTTGCTCTTTTAGCAATTTTCAAACATACAATGCAGTATTATTAACTATATCCCCCATGCTCTGTGTTACATCCCCATGATATTTTTAAATATGTAAATGTCTTTAATCCAAAGTAAGGAGCTTACAAGTGATAAGAATCTTTATACTTGCTATTAAGATTACAAACAATTTTGAGATGATTATTTTTCAAAATTCAAGATGCCCCATGTCCAGTTCCCTGCTCAGTCAGGAGTCTGCTTCTCCCTCTTCCTCTGACTGCTTTCTCTCTCTCTCTCTGTCAAATAAAGAATATTTTTAAAAAATGCAAGATTCTGCTATATCTACTTCTAGAGTGCCAGTGAATGTTGTGGACTATTTGATTTGCACTATTTCATTTCAGCTGACGTAAGGCCACAGAGTTGCTCTTACTGATCTAATTTAGAGAGTGTCAGGTGTCTGGAGACTTCTAAATTTATCTCATGTCAACCTCATGCCTTTTCCCTTTATTGTTGCTTCAAATTTTCATTTCTTAGGGATGTTATATATTACAGACGGATCAATTTATATTCAGAATAATTAGTAGCTTGTGTTAAAGAAAAGCTCTTCAATCATAAGTTAAGTGACATTAAAATAAAATTGAAATAGTTTGTGCCCTCATGTACTTCAGCTGTTTGTGCAAAGATAATTTGGGGGGATGTGTGTTGTGGTAGAGGACATTTAAGTGATTTTATTTTCTCTCTCGTCTGCAGGGGACATTGAGAGAAAGAGAGAAGGAAGGCTATGAACAACTTGGCTTTAGGTAATAGTCAACTAATTTAAAGCTTAATGCTATTTTTCATAAAAGTACTAACCTTCACTATCTTTCTCCTTTAAAACTACTTTTAACGTTCTCCATTAATCATGAATATTAATGACATATGAAGTACAATGTATCTTATCTCATTGCAGAACAGGAAATGAAGAGACACGAACTGTTTTCCTTACTCATAAGTACAGGTGGTGATGTTAATTAAAACTAAATTAAAATTTGCCTTCCCTGTAGTGCCCAAATTTCCATTTCAACATAGTCTTTAAAAGTACATATTTGAAAAAATAATAAAAAAATAAAAGTATGTATTTGTAAATAAAAAAATCTGTTGCATTTCTATATAGCAGCAATGAAAAATTAAAATTTAAAAAATGTTTAAAAAGACAATGCCATTTGCATTAGCACCAAAAAATATACTTACTTAGCTAGGTGTACATCTGATAAAATGGGTGTTGAAAACTGCTAGATTGTGATGAAGAAATCAACAAACATGGAAATAAATGAAGAGATATAATGTATTCATAGACTGAAAGGTTGAGTACAGTTAAGATGTCACTTCTCCTTCTTTAACATGTAGATTTAATGCAATCCCCATCAAATTCTTAGTAAGCTGCTAATAGTTCATTCAATACAGCAGGTTCTCTCATTCACTACTAATCCTTTGCTGTCTTTATTAAGTCTCAAGTTAAGGAAATAATGTCAGCGCTATTAGATAAAATACCCCGGATGCAGGTGTACTCTCCTGGCCTCCAAACTTGTTGGACCCTAAATGAGCACAGGATATTCTTGTTTGAGTTCCACTGACATAATTATAGATATTATCATTATAAGAGTGTTTCCTTCTTTCTGTATAATTTCTTGGACATTTAGAAAGTCTGCTTTATAGTCATTTGGAAGAAATTGGAAGAAATAAAAGTAAAAAGAAAATCAACCCAAACCCAAATAACTTGAAAGTTAGTATTAAAGGGAAATTTAAATTAAGTATATTGAGATGGCTAGGAAAAGAAAATAGAAAATCAGATCATTACACGCTTTCATTTTATACAAATAAATTCAGTTTCCTAAGGGAAGAGAAGTTGGTAAAGGATAAAAGTTTGCAGTCATCAAATGTCGCATATAAGCATTTAGTAAGTTATTTGTCAGGAAAATGTAATATTAAAAGTTTTGTATATTTTACATTGCCAATCTAGGAGACGTGTATACATGCCAAAAGTGAAAACAATTTGCATAAATATTTTGAGCTATTTCTAAATGAGAAGAGAGAAATACAGGATTCATCTCTGTTACATGACTATTAATGCATGTGTACATTATTAATTTTAGAGCATAAAAGCAAACCTATTAAGTGCATATGTTTTTCTTTAACATTACTCTTCAAAACCTGCAAAGAACAAAGGGCACATATCATCACCAAGACAGTGATTCATATACCAGCATTAATAAATATTATTTCAAAACAGATATTGAAAAGATAGTGGGGTAAATTACAAGAGATCTATTCAGGTGGCAAGAGACTTACCTCTCGATTACTCAGCAACATTTTAATTTCAATCCTCTCATTTCTAGAAAGAATTTTCTCCAGAAAACCCTGGTCGCTGACTCTAAGTTGTCTCAGTATTACAGGTTTAAGCTCAGTCTTTCCAGAATGCTCCAATCCTATCCCCATTCCACTCTCCCCTACCAGCTTCCTCCTGGTATATCATTCTGGAGTCAAAATGTTGGGACTTCGGGTGGTTGAAATAGTCTTTCGTGCTTGGTCTGAGCTTGTCCATGTTTGCATCTCAGTGCTTCATCCCATCCATCCTAAGATTCATCAACTCCCAACACGGGTGTCTCCTAAGATAGTGTTCATTCAGGGTCTGGTGTAGTTCACACAACCACTACTGTGTCATCTCCTTGGTCCAAATTAAACACAACCACCACTGTGTCATCTCCTTGGTCCAAATTAAACACAACCACCACTGTGTCATCTTCTTGGTCCAAATTAAACGCAACCACCACTGTGTCATCTCCTTGGTCCAAATTAAACACTCCTTCAGGTCTGTTCGTTCTCTCTCAGCTAACCTCCATGCCCTTCTCCCAGGCACAAAGACATTTTGGAGGTTTTTCCATCCCTCTCTGAAGCCACCTATCACTCAATATCCCCTTCCCCGGGGGGTCTGTTTCCTACCACCTCACTGCATCCCCTCCAGGCTTCAGCTATCACGCCTGGGGTTTGCTCTGGGGGCAGCGGCTGCCTCCATTGTTTTCATTAAAATCTTTAAATTATATTTTTAAAAATGTCCTCTCCAAATGCAGCCCAAAGTTATTATTTCAGAATGTACATTTCCCCCAGTATTCAAATTCTTTGCATATTTATTTCTCCCTGTGGTAGAAGAAAAATCAAGAAAAATGTTTCCCTTGCAAAGTCCTGTGTCCAGCCCCCACCCCTTGGCCTAGCTTCATACCTGCTGTCAGGAATCAAAACAGCCTCCGTGGCAGTCAGCTTCAGAGACAGGGAAGCAAACTTCTAACTGCCGTGGCCACAGCAGTAGCCTTGGATGATACTGAGAAAACTAAATTATCTTTTTAGAGTTCAGAAGTAAGAGCGTGCTCACATAGATATCGCCAAAAGCACACACTGAAACTCAACTACCACTATTAAAAAAAATGTTATTTTATTTTTCCCCACAGAGATTTCTTAAGAATATAAACCAGTCCCTTAGATGCAAAGGAATGTAGATAAGCATTGTTTATTTTGAAATAAAATTTTCAAAAGTGATGGGGGAGATATACTAAAAGAACTAGATTACAATTACTGTCAGTGTGTACTCTGTGACTTTGGGCATGAAAATGCTTTGAAACTGATATAAAGTATACTCTTATGAAAGAGACTTAAGCAAAATGATATACATTTTCCTCAAACTTTGATAAAGCTGATTAGTAAAAGGTGGATGAATACACATATATTATCCAATTTCTGGAGGTTTCAAGAGTTGAAAAATTCAAAAGAATTGTTGGTAGGGCAGTACGTTTTAACCATCTCCTGTTCGCCCCATTGGTGAAGAGCGTTATGGGTGTGGCTGCCACTAGGCAGATGGGATAGACAGCAGTTGACTAGTTGTATTACACTCACAGCTGGGGGAGGTGAACACACACTACGTAGGGCGACTCCATGTTGCACCTGGGAACAGAATGCGAGATGTCCTCATCTGCAAGAGGCAAGATGCTTAGTATGGAAGAGAAAGATCTGGCTCTTGGTTCCTGCAAGAGGATGGGATCGTTTTGGTTGAATAATCCCACAGGCTGGCAGGGAGTGACCCCCGCTACTCAGGGATAATCAGAAACCATGCCTTGTCCCCATAATAAGGAGGATCACTTGTTTGGTTAGGAGGCCTTGTCCATGGGGACAGAGTGGGGAACTTGTGGTTAAGCCATTCTGGGGGCTCCTGGATTTTCCCACGTTCAGGAGACACATAATATTGGGCCTAAATTTTAGGCTTTATACCACAGGGTACTCTAAATCCCCAAACTTTGACTTTTTAAAAATTACATTCATTTCCAAAGAGGCAAAAGAGGGGCTGCATCTCTACAGAAAGTAAAGTGTTATATGAAGCAATTTGAAGTTGACTTCTTTGGACTAGAACATGTATTATAGAATGAGCAATTCGTAACATCTAAGGACTATGGAAATGACAGCCTAATCTGGAAGAATAATGTCATTGAAGGCAAAAGTAAAGGAAGCATTAGCACCAGTGAAAATATGTAAGCATACTCTCTAACTTCACTATTCCTGACAAAAATAAGGAGAGATCCAGTCTTAGGGTAAGCTAGCATAATGTTAGTATAAACCACAGGTCAGTAAACGTATTGATTGATTGATTGATTGATTGATTGGGTGATAGGTCAGATAGCAAATATTTCCGGCTTTATGGGCCAGAAGTTTTGTCACAACTACTGAATATTGTTGTAGCATGAAAACAACCAGAGATAATATATAAATAACTGGGAGGAGCTGTGTTCCAATAAAATTTTATTTATAAAAACAGCCAATGAACCAGGTTTGGCTGATGGGTCATAGTTTGACCATCTCTGAACCATATGTTGGTTACATTAAATATATAATCAAAGAAATTCCAGGCCTCTGTCTGACTGCATTCTACATCAGGAGGCAAAATATGCTTTATGAGAGTTTTTTTTTCCTAAGAGAGAGAAAAGCTTTTAAATTAATGTATGTATATCTCATACAAATGGAGAAGTTTTGAAGAAAATTTGAAAGGTTTACAAGAATATTTATTTGAGCATTTTGAATTTTATTTTCTTATTGATTCTAATTATTAATGTGTCCTATCATCACATATTTAAAAGGCTCTTTTCCCTTGTGCCTAGAGATTTAAACTGTGATTTCAAATTCAGAATTCCTTAGAGTGTTTCTAGTTCCTACTCTGTTCTTTGAAGTAAGTGTTCCAACTTCTTCGTTTATTTTCTACTTTCATCTTTTTAGATAGTTGGGAACCATAAGGTATGTTCTATAACTGAAACTATAACCTGGGAATCTAAAGAGAAAAAATATTGAAAACGAGGAATTAAACATTTTAATGGAGAAGGGAAATATAGAGATAAATGCTTTCGTCTTTATGTTAGTGCTATGAGCCACAATGGAGTGTAATCTGTTTCCCCTTTATAATAATGCACAAGGTACACTAAAATATATCTTTTTAAAATTTTATTTTATTTTTCAATACATTACTCAGTGCTCATCATGGTAAGTGTACTCTTAATCCCCTTCACCTATTTCACCCCTCCCCCCCACCTCCCCTCTGGTAACCATCAGTTTGCTCTCCATAGTTAAGAGTCTATTGTTTTTGTTTGTCTCTTTTTCTCTTTGTTCATTTGTTTTGTTTCTTAAATTCCACATGTAAGTGAAGTCATATTGTATTTCTTTCTCTGACTGACTTATTTCACTTAGCATATTTTCCTCTAGAGTCACCCATGTTGTTGCAAATGCAAGATTTCATTCCTTTTTATGGCTAAATAATATTCCATTTATGTACATACCAACCACTTCTTTATTCAGCGGATGGACACGTGGGTTGCTTCCATGATTAGGCTATTGTAAATAATGGTGCAGTAAACAAGGAACCAATTAGCATTTCCATACTCTTTGGGTAAATACCCAGTAGTGGGATTACTAGATCACATGGTAATTCTATTTTTAGTTTTTTGTGGAACCTCCATACTGTTTTCCACAATGGCTGCATCAGTTTGCAATCCCACCAAAGTGCACAAGGGTTCCCTTTTCTCCACATCCTTGCTAACACTTGTTTCTTGTGTTGTTGATTTTAGCCATTCTGACAGATGTGAGATGGTAGCTCATTGTGGTTTTGATTGACATTTCCCTGAGGATGAGTGATATTGAGCATCTTTTCATGCAGCTGTTGGCCATCTGGATATCTTCTTTGGAGAAATGTCTATTCATGTTTTCTGTCCATCTTCTAACTGGACTGTTTTTTTTGGGGGGGTGTTGAGTTGAATAAGGTTTTTGTATATTTTGGATACTCACCCTCTATCAGACATGTCATTTACAAATATCTTCTCCCATTCAGTAGGTTTTCTTTTAGTTTTGTTGATTGTTTCCTTTGCTGTGCAGAAGATTTTTATTCTGATGTAGTCCAAATACTTTATTTTTGCTTTTTCTCCTTCCCTTAGGAGACATATCTAGAAAATGCTGCTGTGGCTGATGTCAGAGAAATTACTGCCTATGCTCTCTTCCAGGAATTTTATGGTTTCGGGTCTCACATTTAGGTCTTTAATCCATTTTGAGTTTATTTTTGTGTGTAGTGTGAGAAAGTGGTGCAGTTTCATTCTTTTGCATGTAGCTTTCCAATGTTCCCAACACCATTTGTCGAATAGACTGTCTTTTTCCCACTGTATATTCTTGCCTCCTTTGCCTGGGGTTAATTAGCCATATAATCATGGGTTTATTTCTGGGCTCTCTATTCCGTTCTGTTGCTTTATATGTCTATGTTTGTGCCAGGGCCATACTGTTTTGATTGCCACAGTTTTGTAGTGTATATCTTGATATCTGGAATTGTGATACTTCCAGCTTTGTTCTTTTTAAAGATTGCTTTGGCCATTCAGAGTCTTCTATGGTTCTGTACAAATTTCAGAATTGTTTGGTCTATGAAAAATTCTGTTGGTATTTTGATAGGGATTGGATTAAATCTGTAGATTGTTTTGGGTAGTATGGGCATCTTAACGACATTTGTTCTTCTAAACCATGAGCATGGAATATCTTTCAATTTGTTTGTGTTTTTTCAATTTCTTTGATCAAAGTTTTATAGTTTTCAGAGTACAGGGTTTATACCTGCTTGATTAAATCTATTCCCAGGTTAAAAATACCCATTTGTTTTAGGTAATAAAATTTGCATAGTATGAAGAAATCAACTAAGACATTTTTAGTCATCTTTAAGAATGTTAGATAATTATAATGCCAAGCCTTCAAATTTCAAAAGGCTACTTGGCAATAGAAAAGGTGTACAACATTTTCTGCTTGTTGAAGCTATTATTTTACATTCACCTAGACATGTCTACACTGTTCTTCACAAGAAACAGCCATGAAGGGGTGCCTGGGTGGCTTAGTCCTTGAGCATCTGCCTTTGGCTCAGGTCATGATCCTGGGTCCTGGGATTGAGTGCCTGCTCAGCAGGAAGCCTGCTTCTCCCTCTCCCCCCACCCTCCACTGCTTGTGTTCCCTCTCTCGCTGTCTCTCTCTCTCTCTCTCTCTCTCTCTCTCTCTCTGTCAAATACATGAATACATAAATAAAATCTAAAAAAAAAAGAAAAAGAAACAAAAGTGAAAATTAAGGGTGATTTGGATATAAGTAAGGGTCATGTTAGAGGATCATCAAACTCCTTTGAAAGTTATATACTTACTCTTTAAGCCAGCTGCTGTGGAATGAATTGTGTTCCTCCAAAATTTATACTGAAGCCCTAACCACAACTGTGATGGCGTTTGGAAATGGGGCCTTTGGGAGATTAGTGGGTTTAGATAAGGTCATGAATATGGGTCCCTCATAATGGGATTAGTATCCTTATAAAAAAATACCATTCTGCTTCCTCTTTCTCTCTGGCATGTGTGGACCCAGAGAGAATGTAGCCATCTACCTTCAGGAAGATGAGTTCTCAAAGAAGAACCAAATCTTCTGGCACCTTGATCTTGGACTTCTTGGCCTCTAAGACTGTGAGAAAACAAATTTTGGTTGTTTAAGCTACCCAGTCTATGGTATTTTCTTATGGTAGCCTGAGAAGTCTAACACATCAATGATTTAGTTTCAATAAATAATTCCATAAAATATAAATGTATTTTGCTTGTAAGCAGTTTGAAATCCCAGACCTGAACCAAATACTCTCATGATTTCCCTTAAGTAATTTATTTATGTAAAACTTTCTTTATGTTTCTCTTAATTCCTCTGCCCATTGCCTTTTTATTCAGCAGTATTCACTAGAGTTAGTGCAGTCCATCACAGTGTTTTAGAAATAACTGATGTGCTGTATTTTATTCCTGGAGTTATTTTAGACAGTTCATTGAAAATTCAAACCAAAATCCTGAAGCAATTCTATTAGATTTTGGAAACTTAAAATATCTTATTAGAGAGAACAGGGCAGAGAAATTCAAATAGATATTTTAGTAGTTCAACTACAGATATTTTTAGATGCGTGAATTTTCAGGTGTCAGTGTGATAAATCTGCTTGTACCAAGAAATGTGCATTATAGGTTAATAAAGGTGTGATTATTAAAATTCACTTCTTGAACGAAATCTCTTATTTATCTATTTGACATTCTTTTTGTATGTTTAGATATTGGTAAATATTCAATCCACTGATGCTCATGAATTGTGTGTTTTCTGAGGTAGAAATTAGCATTTTATTTATTTGGTGTTGTCTTGTAAATGTCCAACTAAAAACATAATAAAAGCAGAAATGATAAAGGCAATATCTGTGGAATTTACTGATAAGATACAAAAATACCTTCATAAATCTAAAAACAACTCAGCAGAACTTGTAGTTCTTCCAAAATGGGCACAGAAAAATCTGAAAGGTTTGAGGATATTTTTCATACAATCATACCTTTGTAAGAAAGTCCCAGGAAACATAAAACAGGTAAAATTATTAATTTATCACAGATTTTATATCAGATAATATGTAATTTAAAAAATATATGCCCTCTAAATCTACATGTATAGTGAAGAAGCAGGAAGAATAGGCAATGTACCTTATTTCCAAGCCATAAAAGTCTTAGAACTGTGAATTTTAAAAAAACTCAATAAAAATACTCAGAAAATTTATAAGATGTGGTCCCTGCCCTTAGCTACTTCTCCTCCATAAAAAGTGAAAATAAAACTCATATGCATTTTATTATTCATAAAAACGAGCCATTGTTGACTACATAGCAAAAAGGAAGAACAAAATACTGGGAGAAAAGCAAGATAGTTGATCCGTGAACTAACTAAAGCAAATGTATCTTCACTTCCATGATTTTGAATACTCATTTCCATTGGATAATAAGATGAATGTTTGTAGGACACTCAGAAAAAGCAACAATAAAATAAACACACAAACAAACTTCAAGTTCAGGGAGTTTCACTATAGCCATTTTATTTGGTGGAAATAATGTGTTGCTCTCAGAAGACTTTTTTTTTAAACTCTATTTGGTAATAATTTCAAACTTCTAGAATAGTTACAAAAGTGAAATTAGTACAAAGAACATCCCCATATCCTTTACCAAGATGCACTTGATAATGTTTTATCTTATTTGTTTATCCTTACCATTCTCTATTTATACACACACACATACACACACAATTTTATAAGATTTATCTGTTTGACAGAGAGAGAGAGCGTGTGTGTGCGCACATGCAGTGGGCTCTGGAGCAGGGAGTGGGGCAAGGAGTGGGGGAGAATCTCAGGCAGACCCCACAATAAGTGCGGAGCCCAGCACAGGCTAGATCTCACCGCCATGGGATTATGACCTGAGCCAAAACCAGGAGTGGGAGGCTTAACTGACTGAGCCACCCATGTGCCCCCCCCCAATTTTGCAACTTACACTCACACACACACACACACACACACACACACACACACACACACACATACACACACACGATTTTTTTTCCTGAATCACTTAAGGAATAAGTTACATACGTAATGACTTCTTGCCCCTAAACACTTCAGCATGTGTTTCCTGAATATAACAATACTTTCTTACATAGCCACGGTACTACTATCAATATCAACAATCTTAACATGATGACTATGTTAATACACAAAAATGTTTTAATCTAATTTACCAATCATATTCCAATTTTGTCAGATGGCCCAATGATGTCTTTTATAGGAGTTCTTTGTTTTGGGTTTCTTTTCCCCCTTTCAATATAGGATCCAGTCTAAGCTCAGGAAATTATATTAAGTTGTCACATCTCTTTGAATTTCTTTAATACAGAATATTTTGCAGCTTTTCTTGGTCTTTTATGACATTGGCATTTTTGAAGAATGCAATTAACCCTTTTTTTGGTGTGTAGAAGAAAATCATGATTTTGTGTTTATCTGATATTTGTTTTCATTCTGAGAGGGATAATTGCACAGGTGATATGTCCTCAGGTCATCAAATCTGAAGACACATAATATCCATCTCTTCCTTACTACTGAAATTTATTTTGGTCACCTGAACAATTATCTTTATGTGTAATCACTATTTTTTTCTCTCTTGTAACTAATGTGCAGTCATTGGGGAGAGACTTGAGGACCATGAAAATATCCTGCTTCTCATCAAAGAATTTCTCCAGATGTAGCATTCATTAATTATTCTTGCCTATCCAATCTGTCCTATGAGAATAGCAAAAGAGTGATTTCCCACTTCATTTGTAGCTAAACATTTACCAGGTGTTCTTCCCCCATTCTGCATAAGCAAAATACTTTCTTTCTCATTTGTTTATGTATGGTTGTATGCATACATGTATGTACATATTTATTCATTTATATACTAATTATCAATATGGGCTCATGAATGTCTATTTTTTCTGTAGTTTATAATTCATTATAATACTTCGTTTTTATAATGATCCCAATTCTGACCAGTGGGAACTCATTTGAGCTGGTGTAGGTTCACAACAGTCTTAGGGGTTTTCCTGGTGTAATGTGAAACCTGCCCCTTACCCAGGGTAGGGAGAGAGAGAGGCAGGCCGTTCCCTGTTGGCACATGCCAGTTTCTCTATTTTTTTAAAGATTTTATTTATTTATTTGACAGAGAGAGAGAGATCACAAATAGGCAGAGAGACAGGCAGAGAGAGAGGAGGGAGCAGTCTCCCTGCCGAGCAGAGAGCCCGATGCGGGGCCTCGATCCCAGGACCCTGAGATCATGACCTGAGCCGAAGGCAGAGGCTTTAACCCACTGAACCAGCCACCCAGGAGCCCAGCACGTGCCAGTTTTAATAATAGCAAAGGAAACTTACAAAAGAGACTTGCATTGGGCGGCAGCAAGGCAAATGGATCCCTGCATTGCCCTCTAAATCTTGAAAGTTTATAAAGAGGTTCTAACTGGGCTCAGTCCCATAGACTGTGCAGGTGTTTTCAATAGCACATCACAATTTCAAGGCTATGTCCTTGGAGCAGCTTGTTGGAGCAGGAAAGGCAAGTGAAACCCACATTCTAAGAAAAGGGGTGGAGGTGAGGAGACTCCCAGGGCTCAGGTACAGCTCACAAGTCAATTGGCTGCCATGTCTTTCTTCCTTCCTCCCTTCCTTCCTTCCTTCTTTCCTTCCTTCTTCTTCCTTCCTTCCTTCCTGTTTGCCTTTCTTTCTCTCTCTCTCTCTCTCTTTCTTTCTTTCTCCTCTTTATTTCTCCTCTCCTCCTCCTCCTCCTTCTTTTTTTGGTGGTCATGTCTTTCTTCCTTCCTTTCATTCTCTCTTTCTTTCTTTCATTTTTTTTAAGATTTACTTATTTATTTTAGAGAGAGAGAGAGATCAGGAGCAGGGGGAGGGGCTGAGGGAAAGGGAGAGAGAGATCTCAAGCAAGCTCCAAGTCCAGCATGGATCCCAATGCGGGGCTTGAACTCATAACCCTGAGACCATGATCTGAGCTGAAACCAAGAGTCAGACACTTAACTAACTGCACCACCCAAGCGCTCTGGTCATGTCTTCCTTGATCATGTTCCTCAACAGCTGGTGTGTGTGTGTGTGTGTGTGTGTGTCTATGTCTATATAATGACCCCACTACACCAGCACTTTTTTTTTTTTTGTACTTCTTTACTTTCTGGAACAAGATGGTGTCAGGTTCACCTTGTAACTACTCTTCCTCAACCTTGGAATCAACTACTATCTGAAAATCCTGTTTCAAAGATCTACTTTAGAGATCAGTTTGATCATTCAGACTGCAGATCATTTTTCACATTTTGTGACTTTGCTCAAAATGAAGCCATAGGTGTTACAGAGATGATAAATATTTATTGTGCATTTATTTACTACCTTCCAGGCACTGCTAGTGGTGCTCTCTCTCTCTCTCCCTTTCTCTCTCTATATATACACATATGTATATAAAATTTATATTTATATACATAGATATATAAATTCAAATATATATCATTAGCCTACAAAGTAAGTGTTGCTATCTCCACTTTAAAATGATAAAACGATACCCTCTCCAGTTAGGTAATTTGTCCAAGGTCATTTAAAAAGTCATTGCCAGAGCCAGTTTTGAATTGAGTTTTGTTGATCAGCAAATCAGGTCCTTATTCTATTATACTCAGTTTCAGGGCAATGGTAACAGTATACATTAATTGAGGCAGAGTATAACTTAAAAGCAAAATTTAAGAGGATAAGGCTCACAGGTTGTCTGGAATTTATTGTGTTATGCATTTTTCTGAGTAGTCTGTGAGTCGTTTTATAAAATATTCAGTAGAGTTGCAGTTATGATTTTTTTCTTTAAGCATATAGAAGACACAAATATTTTAAAGTACTTTTCAGTGATAATTGCTAGAAAGAGAATGAGGTCAAGTTAGAAAGATCTTACCTGGAAGACAATTAGGGTACATTTGTCTGGATACCTCATATGCTTAAGCTCAGTTCACACAAAACTCACTGGAAGTTTTCAGCATGTTTTCCAGTTTTCCAGTTTCTCTCATCTTTCATGAGTTGACAGATGATGACTTTTGCTTTGACATGCTCTCCTCTGCACCCTCTATCATGCCAGAATTATCTGGTTTTTTTTCTTTTATCTTTTGTTGTTGTTGTTGTTGAAAATGCAGCTTTGACCACATGGCTCCTTCCTTAAAACTCTGTTCTATGGAGGACTAGGGGGTAAGAGTCTCAGCTAACAAAATCCTGGGCATGTTTTTCCCAGGTTCAACTAGGCAGCTTTGCTTTTGTCTGATGCACCTGCCAGTAATTACAAGCAAGTATTATGATGAAGTAAACCCTGAGCGTGGTTCAAGAAAGCATATACTTTGGTCCATATCTGCTGAAATAGGGAGAACCAGGCCCCTGCAGTGGGCTTTAGTCTCTTCAGCGTACAGTGTGTGCACTGAAATTTCCCCCGTCTATGTCACAGAGGTTTTGATGTAAAGAAACGGGATAACTTATGTGAGGACGTTTTGGAAATTGTGACTTTCTATGCAAATGTATTCTATTTTTGTGGAATTGTCATTATTAATCTCCAGAGCTGGAGAAAAAGCCTCATCAAATTAATACACATATGAATCATTGCAGAGCATTTACAAATGTTGTATCTGGAGATGAACACTTTCATACACTGCTAGAGAAATCTTTTTATGTATACCCTCAAAGGCTACCCAATACGATATTGCCAAAACAATTTGATAAATACATTATTAGGGAATGATAATATGTTGTTCTTATGCCTGCAAACAAATTGTCTCGTGTACCAGCTGTTGGCAAGGAATACCAGAAACAGGTTTCACACACGTTTTGTTTACGAAGGGCCTCCCTGCAACACTTACTGATGATGAATGGCTCCCAACTGGGCAAATAAACATGGTGATTGTGGACAATTTGATGGATAGAACCTCTGATGATCTGATGATCTGCTGGAAGCTATTGCTAAAATTGCACTTAACACACTAAAAGGAAATTTACTTTTGTCACCACAGAAAATCCATGCCTTAAAAAGACACCTTCACATAGGAAAAGCTTGAGAAACAAGCTAGTCTGTACGTATGGAGAAACAGGGTTGGGGGTATTGAAAAGAAATGTTACAGGCCCAGGCCCGGGGGGGCCGTGTGGGGCGTGAAGGCCAAGTATTTAGCGGGAAGGCAGCTAGTGAAGTCCAAGTGCTAGGGTTGATTTGCCAAGCAAATAAGGTAGAACGTTGGCCTTTTTTGGACAGTAAATACTTAAAATTCACACGAGGCCAAGTAGCTCTAGAATGGGGAAAGCAGGAGAAAAGAATCTGGGGTATATAGGTCAAAGTTCCGGCCACAGTCTGTCAAAACTCTGGAACAAAAACACCAGGTCGAGAGCTCTACGTAGGAAATGAGAATCCAGCAGTGGGGATTTTGTGTTACAGCACAGATCACTCACAGCAAGCACGGACTTTGATACGAAAATAACCATCTTCTGAGGCAGCTTTAAAAAAACTCCCCCGTTCCCAAGTTAACATTTTTGTCCAAAAGTGGGGGCACTTTAATACTCAAAGGATTGTGTAAGATCCAGATATATATAGTGCAGGAATTCATCAGACCCACTCCTCGGGGTTCTTTAATAAAGCACCTGTGCCTCAAGAATTCGGCTTGAACTCCTAAATCTGTAACACAGCTTGATACAATTGCAGAGCCATGAAGAAGATTCTAGAACGGTCGCCCTTCATCTTAAGTGCCTTGAGAAATTTTATACATATGTAGGTGTATGTAATTCTTTTGCTATTTGTAATCATGCTGTGAGTACTTGCCATTATTGGGGAGGGTAGGAAAATGAGGCTTGACAGTGTTGAGGCCACTTCCTGAAGGTCAAACACCAAAGAAGGATGAAGCCGGAGTTTTCCCCCTATGCTCACTCACAACAGTTATTTTTTCCATCTACTCACCAAGGGTGTCGTCAAAATAGGAATCTCAGATACTAATAGGAGTTCAGTTGCTCCAATAGCTGCTTATGATATTTGAAACTGGGCCCTGGAACATCAAAAAAAATGGAAAATGTCCACATTATCTATTAAATTATATAAAAAGTATTCAAATCCTTCAGTCATGGCAGGATCCCTTTTATATTTTATTTATTCTGGTCAATGTGTTGCAATCATATTTTCTATGGCAGGAACTTTACTTGAAATCATGAAATGAATTCTAAATAAAAAAATAGATAATTTAAATGGGCTATTGACCTGCACATTACAGAGGGAAACCCTTCTCCTCAGAACTCCGGGGTTCCAACTGAATTCCTGTCCAGTTCTTTAGGAATCTCAAAACTTTTTGCTCCTTTAAGTCTGCTGCACACTCACCCCTGTGGTCTCATTCTATAATAAAGGGATGACAAGAGAGATACATCTCTACTAGGGACAGTATATGTTTCTTAAGAAGGTCTTGGCATAAGCTTTAAATAATTCATTTTACAAGCGATATCTGACACGTAGTTTCTGAATTTAACCACAATATTATCTGTCACACTTTCTAATGGCTTGTGTGAGAAAATTGCCATTTGGGAAGAATATGTTAGGAAGTGTAAATGCAGAATATGAAATCTAGGATAGTCATTCCCAGTATCAGGTGTTATGAATATACCACTTATAGAGGTAGTGAATACATAAATTACCCCCGAGATGGGCCTAGTCTGGGTGAGGTTGGAAATTAAAACTCTCGCAAACATCTCTGGTGATTCTGGTGATGGTAGAACCCTAATAGGGTCTCTAAATTTAATCCCCATAGAAAATTAAAGCATCAGCCTCCTTCTTTAGAAGCTTTACTCCATTAGAAATTGCTTCACTGAAGTATTTTAAAGTTTACCAGTTCATATATTAAGTATGTATTTATTAAATGCTTGTGATATACAAGACGCTCTGCCTTATAAAAGGAGAAAAAGACACAAAGTGCGTTATTCTTTTCCACAAAGCAAAGGTTCTCCGAGTGAGGGTGTGGGCTATCTATGAGTCATGTCGTGTGTTTTTTGAAAAAAAAAAAAATTGAAGTACCATCCAGAACCAATCAATAAGAATCTATGACAATGGACTCCAGGTGTATTCAATTTTCCAAGACCTGTGCAGGTGATCGTAATACACTAAGTTTGAGAACCACTTGCTCTCTGAGATCATGTGACAGTGGAGTGCCGAATGCGTGGGTAGGTGAGCCGGAACGTGCAAAATCACAGAGGACTGGAAGGAGTTTGTTGCATTAATTCAGAGAAGAAAAATGGTAAGTACTAAGAATTGCACTTACTAATAGTTTTGGATATCAAACGCAGAGAGTGAGAACGGAGGGAAGGAGAGGGTGTTACTGGAGAGGGAAGAATCTATGATAACTCCCAGGTTTCTCTAAGAATCTGGAGCTTATCCAGGGAGATTTAGGAAGACGGCCCTGTTTGAGGAAGTGGGGACAGAAGCAGATTGCCCAAGGAACAAAAGAAGCTTACCTTTCTCTGCCCTTTCAAATCCTATGTGAACACATGGCGATATTCTTATAAATGTTCTAAAAACAAGATTTAATTTTTGTCTTGTTTTTAAAGAAGATTCTCCAAACTTTGAAAGTTTAGCTGCCCCACAAACGGATTCACCCTAGAATTGGGAAACAGTATTGGATTTATACAACACCTAAGAAACGTCCAACTAGGGTTGTTTTGCAGGAAATATTGCATAGTTCTCTAAAATTGAAAATTGTAATATTTTCTTACAACCTGGCTATTCAGAAATAAGCAATATACAAGCATAAAAACACAGTTGTACTTCGCTCCAAGATGTTTCCCACCATATTATGCAATGTGGCTTATGTGGATCTT
The DNA here is from genome assembly GCA_002007465.1 of Ailurus styani. Classification (NCBI taxonomy): domain Eukaryota; kingdom Metazoa; phylum Chordata; class Mammalia; order Carnivora; family Ailuridae; genus Ailurus; species Ailurus styani. Next base: position 3,050,203 of record LNAC01000182.1, read on the forward strand.
TAGAAATTAATTCTTCCTAGAATTATCTGTCAAGAAACTGATATATTCAGAAAAACTCATTTATTTTCTGTATCAGTGAATGAGTAGTAAGTAAACTAGGGTTTTTTTTCCCCTTTTGTCTGTTACTAAGCCCCAAATGACTAAGCTCTAAATTGCAGAAATTAATTGATGGGATTTGGTATATTTTTAATGTATTTTAGTATTTCATGATGTTAGTATAAATTTGGCCCTTTTAATGTTACTTTAACTTTCTGCTGAAGCATTATTTTTATTTTTTAAAATAGTTATGTATTTGAGAGAAAGTGAGAAAGAACGCGTGTGCACGAGCAGGGGGAGGGGCAGAGAGAGGGAGACTGAATCCAAAGCAGACTCCACGCTGAGCACAGAGCTGGATGCAGTGCTTGATCTCATGACCCTGAAATCATGTCCCGAGCCAAAACCAAGAGTTGGATGCTTATCTGACTGAACCACCCAGGCACCCCTGCTGAAGCATTATATATATGTAAATTATATATATACATACTCACATGTACTTTTTATACGTGTTCCAAACTAATTTTTAAATCATATATATGTGTATATATATATTTTAAAGATTTTATTTATTTGACAGAGAGAGACATAGCGAGAGAGGGAACACAAGCAGGGGAATAGAAGAGGGAGAAGCAGGTCTCCTGCTGAGCAGGGAGCCCAATGTGGGGCTCGATCCCAGGACCCTGGGATCATGACCTGAGCCGAAGGCAGATGCTTAACAACTCAGCCACCCAGGTGCCCCTAACTCTTATATTTTTAAATCCAAATGGAAGATCCTCATAAAAACATTTATCTGTTATTATGATCCTCTCTTTTAATTACTTAAAAATGTGTGCCCAGTATGTAAATCTTTAGGAGAATAAAAATATGTGATCTCCAGTTTACCACACTTTTTGCACTTGTTACTTTATTTAAAAGTATCTGTCATTTGGTCGCCTAATGAATGCACGTTTATAATTTTATAATCTTGACAAAACATAAACACTTAAAGCTCTGGTTTGGGTAGAAATACTAATTTTGGGTAAAGGTAACTTCCTTTTANTTGTCATTTGGTCGCCTAATGAATGTACGTTTATAATTTTATAATCTTGACAAAACAAACACTTAAAGCTCTGGTTTGGGTAGAAATACTAATTTTGGGTAAAGGTAACTTCCTTTTAGACTGTCTTGTTGGAAACATAGTGGAGAATATTAACATCACAAGTAAATGTATCTTGGAAATGAAAAAGATCTACAAGATGATGTGTACTTTTCTCCTGAGAAATTATTCATAACACTAAAATCATTAATCTTGGAAATCCATCTTAAGAAAAACAGCAAGCTTTTGCTAACTGCACACACTGTAGAAATTAATATTGACCACCAGATGGAAGACTATTGCTTCTGCCTTGGAAGCAGATGGTGGATAGTAGTTATTTCATTAAATACCTGAACATTTTGATGTCCATATCAACATATATTTAACAACCATGACACTCAATGGTTTTTCTCACACTGTACAACCCATATCTTAACAAGTCATTTTGTTTGTTGATTTTGTCAGAAGGGCTCACGTCCAGATAGTTTTCAGCACAGAGGTTCTGTGTCCTAAGCCCAACATAATACTGAAGATGCTTGAGCAGAAAGCAGCTTGGCAGTCACGTCCAGTGTGACAAAACCAATATGCTGAAGCCAGAAGTAGAAAGCTGTAGGAGGATGTATTTAATGCGTGCTGTATACGTCATTATCCCCAAACTGCAGAGCAACACTCTGAGGCGATCATTCCAGATGTGATCCCCCAGATGTGCTCCGTGTATTCCTACCTCCATCGGGTGCGGAGATGAAAGCGAGTTCCATTAGCTCCAACGTAATGTGCACCACACAGAAATTCCAAACCAAAAGATGCCCATTATTAGTCTTTTTCATTGTTTAGCAATTTTTCTGATCACAAATAACTCTCTCTAAAGGATCAAAAGTCTATGTTTGTTTCTGTCTGTTAAACAAAGGATATCATTCCTGTAAAGAGAAGATAAGCCTAGGAGCTTTTTGCTTTCCTACCATCCCTAAGTGACTTGATCAAACCTCTCCCATAAACTCTGCACACGATCTAGGTGGGAGAGAAAAGAGTATATAGGAAATCAAACCAAAATGTGCTAAGTGCTGTGGTAGATGTGAGCAAAGAGATCTACGGACCATCAGCCTGGCCTTGGGTGGCAGAAAGACCCACAGAGGTGAATTTAAACTTCTCCTTGAAGATGAACAGAGTGAACGTGGCAAGGAGCTAAAGAATATTGGGGTTTACCATGCATTAAAGCCAGAGTGTCATCAGCTTGATAAGCCTCTTTCAGGAAAATGAGTTCGAGACACTTAATTGTATATTCACATGTCACTCTAGTTTTCTTCCGTTTAACAACCGACATTATGAGTATAGTATAAAGCAGGGATTTCAAGTCATAACAAAGGGAGAAGTATAGTTTGGACATTTAATAACTCTGGAAATACATCCAAATTATTTTACCTGCCTCATCTTTAAATTTCTAATAAAATTGGAATAATAATGCTTTCATCATTATTTTTGTATAAAATTACATGCAATTCTAATATAGTGTGACCACATGTTTGGTGCATCATAAATATACTTCTTTTAACTTATTACACCATAATTGTAACAGACTTTAAAGATCAAAAGAAGAACAATTGGATAAAATTGGGTATTGTCTGATTAAGATAATATTAATTATTTGTATATATGTACATATGTGTATGTTTATGATTCTGATAGAGTGGATGTTAAATAATTTTATATTCCAGGGTGCCTGGGTGGCTCAGTTGGTTAAGTGTCCTACTCTTGATTTTGGCTCAGGTCATGATCTCAGTGTTGTGAGACCAAGCCCCACATCAGGCTCTGTGTTCAGTGTGGAGTCTGCTTGTCTCTCTCCTTTGCTCCTCCCCCTGCTCATCCTCATTTTCTCTCAAATAAATGAATAAAATCTTTAAAAAAATAAAAAATAACTTTATATTCCTTACTCAGTAGAAACTGTCCTCATCCTTTTTAACATTAGCTCCTCCCTCTGTGTGCTTTCATACAAAGTGATTTTATAATATTTGGTTGGGTGTATGTAAACATTTTTATGATAATTTTTAAGTTGTATGTTAGATCTGTTTGCTGATATCCCATTGTTTATATAGTGACAGCTACATAAAAAATAGGTAAACTAATCATGAAAGGATGCTATAATTAATAATAATGAGAAATAATATTTGATTTGTAATAGCTGTTTCCCCATGGGAACACTGGTCTCTAAAAGGACACATTTATTTTTATGAACCGTATAAGAGATAATCTCTGGAAATTTTGGTGCTGAAATGGATGCTATGATTTTTAGCTTCGGCAGTCTCATCTGACCACTCTGAACAAAAATAGGCCATCTGCCTTGGCTTGTTAATATATAGTGGTCTCATTGATTTTTTCAGGCACACATGCTTTCAATTACAATTCATCCTAAAATTGTAGGGCCCCTTTTTGGGTAGTTTCTGTTGCTACTATTCAGCTCCTCTATCAATGTTGTAATAACCTTTTCATGTTGCAATAAACTTTTTTTTTTTGCAATAACCTTTTTTGAAAAATCACCAATACAATAAATTTGATTTTAATAATACAGAGCTTTAGAGTATATATAAAGTATGTATAATGTGTTTTACCATGTATTTATATACCTAAATAAAAACTTCTGAAAAACTTTTAAGTACTAGAAGATACTGGGAGATTTGTGTTGCATTGTACAGACATATAATTATGTAACATTGTCAAGCCAAAATCGACTGTAGGGGTAAGCTGATTTAAAAGGCTATTTTGGTGGATATTAAAGTCATTTTGTGGGTTGTGCTTGGGTGGCTCAAGCATCTGGCTCTTGATTCTGGGTTCAGGTCAGGATGTCAGGGTCATAAGATCAAGCCCCACATTGGGCTCTCACTGAGTGTGGAGCCTGCTTATGATTCTCTTTCCCTCTCCCCCTACCTGCTCATGCAGGCTCACCCTCTTTCAAATAAAGTCAGTCAGTTTGTGAAGTAAATCGAAAATGCCTAAGAAAAATTTCAAATCCCAACTAAATAACCTTGACGTTTTAACTTAAAGAGTAAAAATAATAAAAAGAAAAATATGTATTAAGCAGTTATTTTAGTCTGATAAAAATACTAACACCTGCATTCCTCAAATCAAAAATTCTGCTTTCTGCTCATCATTCATATATATTGAGTTTAGATTAAAAAAAACAGTTGGATTAGCTTGGTTTGAATTACTGGTAAAAATCAATGAAGTATTAATAATGATACAATTTATTGAGTGTTCAGTCTGCTTTAGGCACTGTACCACATGTTTGATACACAATAACTGACTAGTTTACACCTCAAAACAACCTTAGGACTTGGGTTTTTTATGTTCCTTATTTTATAGATAGGGCATATGAGCTTTAGAATTAGGGAACTTTCCCAGTATCATATTGCTTACATTGTGGTAATAGCAAGGATAGTATTCATAATCATAAATCAAGACTCTAAAATCTATATTCATAACTATGTTATGTATGACCAATATGCTAATCCCAAATTCCAAAATTTGTGAAAAATCAAAGTTTCATTCTGTGGTCAATTTTATTGCTGCTGTAGTGGCAATATGCCAACAGCATGGATACATATTAAAAAATGTTTTAAGTTTTGGGGCACCTGGGTGGCTTAGTTAAGCATCTGCCTTCAGCTGAGGTCATGATCTGAGGGTTAGGAGATTGAGACCCATGTCCAGCTCCCAGCTCAGTGGGGAGTCTGTTCCCTAAGCTACCCCCCAACAGCCTCTTATGCTCTCTCAAATAAATAAAATCTTTAAAAAGTGTTTTAAGTGTTGTATAGTTTCATACATGTACAAAACACAATAGTAATGTGACTTTAAAACTTTAATTATTTTTTAATTATTTTTTTAATTTTTCTACCCCTTTATCAGAAAAATTAAAAAATAGACTGTGCATAATTTGGATTTTTTTTTTGCTTCTTCAAGACTAAAACTAAATTTCCTATTTATACTCAAAACTTCCTCTTTGTAAAAAAAAAAAAAAACTTCCTCTTTGTAGAATTTTTTTTTTTTTATCAGTCTTTCTGAAACCCAGGTTTGAAATCTTGCAGTGAGTTCCCAGGGCTGGAGCACAGGGAAAAGATATGCCTGAAACCTAAGAATGATATAGCTCTTCTCAAGGAGCTGAAGGAAAGAGAGTGGAAATGCACACACTAGTATTGATGGCATTTAAGAATGGAAACAGTTTAGGAAAATAATACTGATAGTTTGAATTTTTCTCAGCAAATCTGGAACCTGGCTGCATCCTGAGCAATAGAAGCATGGGCATGGATTAGTCTTTGTGTAGGTTGAAATAGGTCTGACCAGGGTCATGTAAAATGATATCATAATAGTGCCAGAGCCCAGCTGGGCTTAGAGAACATGACCTGATAGTGGCACCCATCCCAGACAGATGGTGTTCTACAATTCAATCACACTAAGAAGCCTACTTGTCAGAGAATTTGGGCGGATTAATCCAAGGTTGGGGATTTGCAAGGTAAGGACAGCACAAGGGAAAGGAACCTAGGAATTAAAGGTGATGACAGTAAGTGGTTGAGTTTATGAACCATGAGTCTCATGAGCTATAGGTACTAGGCTGTGTAAAAGAGTAAAATCATCATGAGAAGTAGTGTGCTGTAGAAGAGGGTCTTGTTTTTTTATTTTATTTTATTATGTTAGTCACCGTACAGTACATCATTAGTTTTTGATGGAGTGTTCCATGATTCATCGTTTGTGTATAATGCCCAGTGCTCCATTAATATGTGCCCTCCTTAATACCCATCACTGGGCTAATACATTCCCCCAACCCCCCTTGCCTCTGAAACCCTCCTGTATTCCAGAGTCTCACATGGTTCATTTCCCCCTTTGACTTCTCCCTTTTCGTTTTTCCCTTCCTTCTCCTAATATCCTCCATGCTATTCCTTATGTTCTGCAAATAAGTGAAACTATATGATAATTGTCTTTCTCTGCTTAACTTATTTCACTTAAATAAATGGGACTCCAGTTCCATCCATGCCGATGCAAATGATGGGTATTCATCCTTTCTCATGGCTGAGTAATATTTCATTGTATATATGGACCACATCTTCTTTAACCATTCATCTGTTGAAGGGCATCTCAGCTCTTAACACAGTTTGGCTATTGTGGACATTGCTGCTATGAACATTGGGGTGCATGTGGCTCTTCTTTCCACTACATCTGTATCTTTGGAATAAATAGCCAGTAGTGCAATTGCTGGATCATAGGGTAGGTCTATATTTAATGTTTTGAGGAAACTTCACACTGTTTTTCAAAGTGGCTGTACCAACTTGCATTCCCACCAACAGTGTAAGAGGCTTTTCCTTTCACCACTCCCTCTCCAACATGTGTTGTTTCTTGCCTTGTCAATTTTTGCCATTCTACCTGGTGTAAGGTGATATCTTACAAAAAAATGGAAAAACATTCCATGCTCATGGATCAGAAGAATAAACATTGTTAAAATATCTTAGCTGTCCACAGCAATCTATATTTTCAATACCATTCTGATAAAAATACCAATGGCATTTTTCAGAGTGCTAGAACAAACAATCCTAAGATTTGTATGGAACCTGACTTGCCAAGGAAACATTGAAAAAGAAAAAAAAAGCTGGGGCATCATGTTGCCTGATTTCAAGCTATATTACAAAGCTGTGATCACCAAGACAGCATGGTACCGACACAAAAACAGACACTTAGATCAATGGAACAGAACAGAGAGCCCAGACAGGGACACTCAACTCTATAGTCAACTAATCTTCGACAAAGCAGGAAAAAATGTCCAATGGAAAAAAGACAGTCTCTCAATAAATGGTGCTGGGAAAATTAGCTCTGTACAGAAGAATGACACCCGACCATTCTCTTACACCATACACAAAGATAAAGTCTAAATGGATGAAAGACCTCAGTGTGAGACAGGAATCCATCAAAATCCTAGAGGAGAACATAGGCAGTAACTTCTTCGATACCACAGCAACTTCTTTCAAGACACATCTCCAAAGGCAAGGGAAGCAAAAGGGAAAGCGAACTTTTGGGACATTATCAAGATAAAAAGCTTCTGTATAACAGAGGAAACAGTCACCAAAACAAAGAGGCAACCCACGGAATGGGAGAAGATATTTACAAATGACAACGAGCTGGTATCCAAGATCTATAAAGAACTTCTCAGACTCAACACCCAAAAATCAAACAGTCAAGCGAAAAAATGGGCAGAAGACATGAATAGACACTTCTCCTAAGAAGACATATGAATAGTTAACAGACACATGAAAAAATGTTCATCTTCGTTAGTCATTAGGGAATTTCAAATCAAAACCATATTGAGGGTCTTGGTTTCTAAGGAACATAAGATGAAGAGTAAAAATTGAGATTTGCTATGATGGAAACAGAGATTCAAAGTAGCTACAGTTCATGGAAATGACAAACTCTGTGGTATGGTCATGAGATTTTATGGCTGAAGTGAACAGTTGTCCAAGGTCAGAAATCTTTGGCTTATAACTATTTGCTGGATTGGTCACATACCTACTGAGGTGGTTCAAAGTGGTATCAGAACATGTAGTGGAGGGGAATTTAGGGAAGCAGGTGGTCAGGAATTGAGAGTGAGTGGCCAGAATGATTTCTGATGATCACAAGAGAGACTTTTAGCTGCATGGCGAAACACTCAGATAAGAGAGGTATAGGGCAGAAGAGTAGAAGATTAATGAATGGTCTAGGTTTCTAGAAGATGCCAGTGCCTCCCTCCTCCCCCGCCCCATGTCTTATGAAGTAGAGGAGCAGGTAGCTTCAAGATAGGATAGCTGTGTCCTTGGGTAAGGATCTGATTTCATTTAAGGCCAGGGTTTAGAGGGAGCATTCTGAGAAAAAACTCTAGTTGTAGACTTTTATTTTTGTTAATTTCTAATGTAAGGAGAATTTTAGCAAGTGCCATAGAGAATTTTGCAGAAGAATTTTGTGAAGGAGGTGTGAAAATTAATGGGGATGAATGCCTAAGTAAATGTTTCTCTAAATAATCTTGAATTATAGGTAGTGGCAAAATAAAAGTGAGGAAGTGTACGTTTTATCTCAAATTCTATGACACAATCTTACTTGACTCTTCAACTCATAAAAGATCTCCACGGATTTGTGAATTTATACTGTTTAGTATTTGATTCACTCATTTGACTTTTAATTACAGAATCATAATAATTCAGGAATCAGAAAGATGTAAGTGTAAATTTTCCAATATGGCCATAGTGTAAATTTCCAATAAAAAAAAAGAACCTGTGTATTAAATTGGATATTGGTTAACCAGTACTTTCTTTAAATTTATAATAAAAATCAATTAATTTTTATTTTTAAAACATAACTCAAAAGTGGTAAATGTTTCCCTTCATCTAACTCATGATCTAAATGTTTCATTTTCTTTTGTTAAAGTGTCATATTAGCTTTTTGCATGTGTCCTAATCATTAAGCATAAATATGTCTTTATATGATGCCCTGAACACTCAATGTTAATCACATTATATGGAAAAATAACAAAAATAATAATTCCCCAAATTCTTATCTTCTGTGATATCAACAATCAGTCCTGCTGCATGCCGTCACAGAAAATATATCAGGAAAATTACAGAAAGCTCAGGTTTGAGCAACTCCATTTTTTTCTGGACCTAATCCTTGTTTTAACTTATATAAATGTATAAAGAAAGTATTTTTGAAATATTTATTTATTTGAGAGAGAAAGCTAGTGAGCGAGGTGCAGAGGAAAAGGGAGAGAGAATCTTAAGCAGACTCCATACTGAATGCTGAGCCCAGTGTGGGGCTCGATCTCATGACCCTGAGATCACGATCTGAGCAGAAACCAAGAGTCAGGTGATTAACTGACTGTGCTACCCTGATGCCCCTAAAGAAGGTGTTTTAACACAACCAGAGTCACCCCAAATCCATTTTCTGTATCTGTCCCATGGAAGGAAAATATCATAAAATTGAATCTAGGGAACACTGACATCTCATGCAGAAAATAGATTATTTCCAACACTTTATTATGAAAAATTTCAAACATATACCAAAATTGAAAAACTTTTACAGTGAAGTCATCACCTAGATCCCAAAATTAATATTTTCCAATAAATGCTTTATCAAATATCCATTTATCCATTCCCATATCCAATTCCTAATCCATCTTATTTTTGGTGCACTTCAAAGTAAATTGCAGACATCAGTAAACTACACCCCCCCAATTTCTCAGCATGTGTGTAATTAAAGTTCCTTGGCTCAAGTGCTTTCTTGGCTCATATTAAAGCTATTTCTGAGCCAAAGCCCTGTGTGTGTGTGTGTGTGTGTGTGTGTGTGTGTGTGTGTGTGTGTGTATTCCAAAAATGCTTCATTTTTAGGATACCTAGCATGGTACTGGATACTTCACTTAATGATATCATACACACCACATGTATAAAACAGCTTGAACTATCTTCTAAAAATTAATCTGAACAGGGCATTTGGTTACTAAGTTTCCTCAAAAATCTTCATTTTTAAATTAAACTTATTTTTATTGCCTTGCATGAGGGCTCATATTTTAATCGGATTTTATAATTCAAGAATATCAGCTGTAGGCTGGATCTTCTCAAGTGTTATCATTTCTGATGGTATTTTCCTTTCATCCTGTTTTATCCCCTCCTCCCCCAAATTAATAGCATCTGAAGACAGCAGCCTGAGTGTTAAAACAGGAGCCTGTGAGAAGTACAGCAAATGCAGTGGCCCCTCTGTGACATGGCCTAATATGGTATAGACTCAGTTCTTCATCTTGTGACAGAGGAGGATTTATTTTTTCCAATCAAGATTGTCTTTAATTTAAAAATCCATTAAGGCCCTAATTAATCAAAGGCATACTGGCTCGAATAATTTATGTAGTAATGCAAAGGCATGGGGACAATAAAATGCTAAATTCTATGTGTGCCAAGCAGAGCGAAGTAGCAGAGAGGCTAAATTTCATGAGCTGACTCACATTCAAATTACTTAACAGCCAGTTATCCAGTTACTGACCAAATAGAATAAGCTCCAGTTGGTAAAACCTGATGACATCCCGGGGGCCCTTCTCTGACATTTTCATTGCTGTTTGGTAAAGAGGTCAGGTGATACTGAGCAAATGGCAGGGCTACAAGGTTGGGGGGGGGCATTCTTGGAGGTTCAGAGCAGCCGATTTATCAATAAATACAGAAGGTTTTCTGCAGCTGAACAATTGGTCCAGCCCTTATGGTGCATGCTGCCTGAATGCTGGTCCTGCTTTTTAGGTGAAAAGCAGAAGAGTATGCTTGGTCATAGAAATATACTTCTAAAGTTTGGTAGCATTGACAACAAGTTTTCTTTTCAGTATATTTAATTCTTTGCTGGGCTTTGTGTTTTTAAAATGTCATTGCACATTCTGCTCTACGGGACAGAGCTATTTCCTCTAGAGCAGGAAACGTGAAATATGAAGTTAGCCAAATTACCAAAGAACACATTTGGAAGTCAAGATAGATCAGTGAGATCAGGACAAAAGTAATTAGAGGATGAAAAGAAAATAGCAAAAGAAAGGTCAGTTAATCTTGCTATCGCTTGTTATAACCTTAGTATTTTCTATTGCTATCAATTAAATATAAACAACAGCTCATGTAGGAAACAGAAGATTATTTTAGCAAAACTTAAGTAAAGTGTTCTCAGATTGGAAAGAAGAATGTCCAACTCTGTACCTGCTATAATGTTTACTATGCAAGCAGCTTCCCCCCCCCATAATCTGTCTAACCAGCTGCATCAATTCAACTTTATTGTCTTCCACTCCCTTTTAAAGGATAATTCCTTGACTGTATAACTGTGTTACCCCATGATTGGACACATATGCACACACACACACACACACACACACACACACACACAGAATTGCCATAATGGTGTTTAAAGAATTAACTCTTAAGTTTGTTTAACTAGGGTGCCTGGGTGGCTCAGTTGGTTAAGCATCTGTCTTGGGCTCGAGTCATGATCCTGAGCTTCTGGGATTGAGTCCCACTTTGGGCTCCCTGCTCAATGGGGAGTTGCTTCTCTCTCTGCCTGTACCCCTGTTCATGTGCATGCACACTCTCTCTCTCTTTCTCTCTCACAAAAATAACAAAATCTTAAAAAAAATAAAATAAACTTGTTTATATTGTTTTGGAATTCAAGTGGCCGTCTAAAATACTGAGAGACAAGCAAAAAAGAGAAACCTAATCATATCAGCAACAAAATAACATTTAACAAAAATACAATAAAAAGTTTTACCTAGGAATTTCAAACTGAGAATTGTTTAGCAAATAGAAGAAATAAGTTACAGGGATATTCTGGTATACATACAGTATGTTCATATACTCAAATATATGAACATACTACATATATAATATATCTACACATATATATGCAAGCAGTGGTGGTCAAAGAAAGCATGAACAATTATAATTTTACTAAAGGTAAACACGTATGTAGAGAGAGAGAAAGGGGAGCGAGGCTTCTGGGGACAGCAGGCTAGGCTGGAGTGGCGCCAGCCATGGTGACGTGCAGAGGGAGGAGTCTCTCCTGAATTCATTACATCTTTCTTTGTCAAACCAGCTACTGCTCTATCTTCACACTCCTATGTACTCACTATCTGCAATTTCCCTTTCAAAATTAATTACTTAGAGCTGTTTAATGTGCTGGATTATTCAGATAAGAAAGTAATCTTTAAGAATTAATTTCAGAGGTTAAGTTATAAAACTGTGGAGACAGACAAGTAGGAAGTTGAGCTTCAGATAAAAAACTATTAGATATCTCTACTTTCAAAGGTCTTCTAAGGGTCAACCACACAGAAAGAAAGCAAAGATATTACCGGCAGACACTCTTTAAGGGATGGTGGGGGGCAAAGAATTAGAGATGACATTTGTTAAGATGTCTGAGAGGTGGTTCATGGCAGCCATTACTGCCTGAACTCTGATAGATTAAGAAATAAGACAAATGACAAATATCTTTGGGAAGAACTACACGAGAGAGTATCTCAGTGATGGAAAATATACCTTTATTTGTTCAAAACTTCTCTTTCCTGCATCCATGTCAGATATATGGATAAAATTTCAGATACTCTTTTGAAACAGTGTTCCAAGCAACCACTCACCATCAAGCGGTGTTGGCACAGGAGTTGAACCCTCTTTGTCCACTCTAGTCTATGTAAAGATGTATAGGTTAGAGCAGCACATAGAAGCAAAGGTGGTGGTCTATACCTTCTATTAATGTGAATCTTATTTTAAATTTTATTATTCAAATTATTTCAATATTATGTTAATGCAATTATTTTAATGAAGAATTACCTATGCCAAAGAAAACTACATTGACTCTATACTTGTACAACTATCTGAAATATATCTAAGTACATGCAAAGTACTATCAGTCACTTTGTGGAGAGGGCATCAGAAAGATTAAATGCATAATCATATATTTTTTGTCAGAATTTATTCTTATTAAGAGAATATCATTCTTATTAAGAGACTATCACAATATCCCATACTAGTAATGGAGTATTAGTATGGAATATTGTTAAACAAAATCTATAGTGTATTTTCTGAAATAGTTAACAATAAAAATATTTTTATCATATACCCTATTTAATTCCCTAAATAGAGTTTTTCAAAAGCTACTTAAAAAGATACTTCTTTTTAGGAAATCCCAATTGCACAAAATGTGCTAATGAACAATTACAGTGTCCAGGTCATGTTTATCACTATTTATTTTTTTTAAAGATTTTATTTATTCATTTGACACAGAGAGAGAGATTACAAGTAGGCAGAGAGGCAGGCAGAGAGAGAGGAGAGAGGAGGAAGCAGGCTCCCCGCTGAGCAGAGAGCCCGATGTGGGCCTCGATCCCAGGACCCTGGGATCATGACCTGAGCCGAAGGCAGCGGCTTTAACCCACTGAGCCACCCAGGCGCCCTATCACATATTATTAATTCAAAACTGTTGAGGGTAACACAAAGCAACAACAACACTGCTTCTAAAGTTAATATCATTGCCCACTTACTGCATACTTTTAGTTTCAAAGAGCTTTATATTACTCTATCAATTATTGTCAGAATTTGAGGTGCATTCTTGATGAACATGGAAAGAGTAATACTGTTTTTCTTCAGAAAAAATATTTAGAGTACATATTATATTATATTATATTATATTATAGGGGTGGGCGATAAAAGTTAGGATCCAGGGTCTTCTAGGAAGGAGGAGTAATCTGGGAAATATTCCTCAGCTTTTCATTATTTCCTAAGAGGATAAATCGAAGGACCAAGAGGAAAGCCAGCAGGAGACAGTGCTCCCAGTGCCTGAATCCTGTAGCCTGCCGTCTGCTGGATGCCAGAGTCACCCTTGCTAGAGTAAGTTAATAACAGTAAGAGCCTCAGCAGGTCTCTGTAAGTGTTAATACACATTGTCCAGAACTAGTATAAAAGGCATACAAAAAGATGAGATTCAACATAAAAAAGGATACCAGAAAATTTAAAAAAAGTCACACAGGAAATGAAGATGACTGAGTTATCAGACACTTATTAAAGTAGCCAGAGATAAGAAATTCAAGGGATTATAAGACAAAATAGAGAAATTTGTCATAAAACTAGAACCATATAAAGATAATTTTAGGACAAATGAAATACTATAACTGAAATTAAGAAGGTAAAGAATTCAATGGCAGAAAAGACACAGCTCAAGGGATTATTAGTGAACTAAAAGACCTCCCCCCAAATACACAAAACTTAGCATGACAACAAAAAGAGAAAATTGTGAAAAATAATATAAGGAGCTTATAGAATATAGTGGAAGAGTCTAATACAGTGTGATTGGAGTCTCAGAAAGAAGAGGAAAGGAGGCAGATAAAATATTTGAGAAGGATTTCCCAATACTAAGGTGAAATATCAAACTGCAAATCCAAGAACTACACACCTTCCCCCGCCAAAGGAAACCCAAAGAAAACACGCAAGGATACCCTAAGAACTGCTGAAGACCAAGGTTCAAGAAAAAATATTAAAAACTGCTAGCAAAAAAAAAAATCATGCCTTCAAATGAGAAACAGTAAATTCAACAGCTGACTTCTCAACCAAAAAACATGGAAGATCGAAGAGAAGGGCATAATTTCTTCAAATTGCTGCAATAACTATCAACCAGGATTCTATACTCACATATCCCTCAAGAATAAAGAAAAGAAGATGATTTTAGACATAAAGAGGCTGAGATAATCTGTCACTGGGAGAAACATACAAAATAAAATACTGGCGTGCTCTTTAAGAAGGAAAATGACCATGTAGAGGCTTTGCTAGCATTTCCTATTTCATCGATGGTGCGCCACAAACACACATATTCGATCCCACTTCCCCATTGAGCTTGGTGTGTCAAGTGTTCTGGGTAATTTGATTATCTGAGTAACTGGGAGTTAAGTAGATTTACAGTAGTTCTGCTTTTCAGTACTTGGGATTTACTTATTTAGCTTTGTTTTTAGCTGTTCAGTAAACCTTGAGGAGAAAAGGCAAAATCTCAAATTCTTTCATTCTTTTGTTTTTGACATGTTTTTGAAGACAATGGTGTGACTAATCCTCAAGAATTTAGGATATGCGTTCAGTTAGGGCATTTAACCAACTAAAACTATTCCTACCTGAATAAACATTCATTCATTCATACGTCCAATGCATAATTATTGACAACCAGCTATGAGATGAAATGTTTTAGGCAATGTAAATAAATTAATACATACACATAAAGTAATCCTTGTCTTCACAGAACTTATGGGCTCTTGGGGGACGCATGTAACAAAGAGAAATATTGTAAGTTAAAGTGGTAAGTGCTATTAGCACATGAAGCAGGAAAGAGAGTTAAGGGATATAGGCATAGATGTTGAGCTGTGATTTAATTAGCATATTCAAAGAATATCTCACTAAGAATATGACACTTATCAGAGTCTTAAAGGAAAAAGAAAGAACAGATCATGAAAACCTAAGAGGTTAGCATGCAGAGGAATATGGTTCCAGGCGTGGGAAAAGCAAATACAAATGCCCCCAAATATTCTTGCCTGGCTGAGGCCACTGAGAGATGAGATAGAAGCAGAGTTCTGTGATGTAGAAGGAAGGGAGGGTATGGTGTTGGACATACAAATGGGGTCTTGTCCGCCATTGTAAAGATTTAGTTTTTACCTTGAGGATGTGGGAAATTATTGTAATGTTTTGAACAGAAGAGTGACCATTTAACTTCCGTTTTAACTCAATCAGTCTATCTGCTGTGTTGGGAATTGACTAAAGCAGTCTAGACTAAAGGAAAAAATAATGGTACCTACTGAAAAACTATGGCCATGTTTCCTGTGAGTGAAGATGGTGTCTTCCAATAGACAGGCAGTTCCAGAAGCCNATCAGTCTATCTGCTGTGTTGGGAATTGACTAAAGGAGTCTAGACTAAAGGAAAAAATAATGGTACCTACTGAAAAAATTATGGCCATGTTTCCTGTGAGTGAAGATGGTGTCTTCCAATAGACAGGCAGTTCCAGAAGCCAGCCTGCTTGGTATAATTTGGGCTATATTGTGAAGGTAGATTTGGCAAGACTTGCTGGTGTATTAGAATTAAGGATGATTTCCAAGGTTTTTGTTGCAAGCGACTCTGGAAGGATGAAGATGCTGTTACCAATTGAGAATGATGTTGAAAGAGCAAGTTTGGGAGGGCATTTTTGTATGTTTTCATTGTTCTTTAAATGAAATGGTATCCAAAAAATTGGAATTTGTTTTCCTTTCTTGGGAAGGAACATTGATATTTACAGTTTTTAGAGATGTCATCTCATATATATAAAATGGATATGTGGCTATAAGACACCATATTGGAAATGAGTAGTTATGTATTTCATTTTATATGTCAATCTACTTTGTGTAACAAGGTAAGAGATTTGAATCACGACTTGTGAAAACCTGAGTAAAATACCTTAAGCTGTTAACTGTAAGGTGTTGAATGGGAGTTGCTCAGTGGATTGGTTATATGTGGTGGACTACTTAAGTCTGCATTTGTTACTGTGCTAATAAACAATATTAATACAACCTAAAAATTAATAATAAATAATAAATAAAATGCTATCTTCTAAGAATTTGCTGTTCAAGGTTTTAAGTGTATTTTGGGAATGACCACTTGGATTACTTAGAAGTAATTTATAAGGCTTACTCCTATCAATTATTTTAAACAAAATTTAACAGACAACTAATCTATTGAGCTTCAGTGTTATAATCTCTAATAAATAGATGCTTCTGTGAAGATAAAATGAAAAATACATGCAAACCATTTGGCACACAGTAGGCATTCTCTTAACTCCTTCCTTTGTAGCTCTATAACATTTTAGGTCATTACTTTTTATGGCCTATTGTTCAGTTCCTCATAAATAAGGTCCTGGAGAAATATAGTAAAACTTTGAAGATGGTGTTTCCTATTAACAAAAGAGCTAAACTGAAAAAAAAAATTAAACCAAGTGGTGTACAGATGTTGTCAAAATTCAGTAAGATGTTCCAGGGGCACTTGGGTGTCTCAGTTGGTTAAGCATCCAAGTCTTGATTTTGACTCAGGTCATGATCTCAGGGTCATAGGATCAAGCCCTGCATCAGGTTCTGCACTCAGCATGTAGTCTGCTTGCCCCTCTTCCTCTGCTCCCTCCCACTCTCTCTCTTTCTCTTCTCTCTCAAATAAGTAAATAAAATCTCTTTAAAAATCTTTAAAAAAGATTCAGTAAAATGTTTCAAACGCAGGTATTGTTACTATGAATTACAAGGAGATAGGATTGCATGAGTTGGTAAAACATGGAAGCCTATCTCCCTGTAATTCAGGAATTTAAAGCTACCTTGAGCCTATGCAATTGACTATTAAAATATACTGCATTAAAAACAAAGGCAAAAATCCCACATGAAACTTCAAATACAAAATTTTAACAGTGATGTCATCACAGCATCAGTGCTGAAGATTAATTTTTTATTTAATTTTTATGCACTTAAATTATTTTTAATGAGTTCTTTTCACTTTAGTAACCAGATAAAATAGAAAGTAAATCCTTCTAAGCAAATATTACTGTGAACTAACTAGCTTTTACATTTATTAACTGAAGTCTTTAACAATGCATGACAAGATTATTTGGGAATGTTCCACATGTAAGCACCAGATTCTTTTAGAATTTTCCATCTGTTTCTCGGATGTTCAAATATCCTTTGATCAAGGTCTTCCCTACTTCGATTGGCACTGGCCCTGAAGTAACCTCTTTGCTGCTTCCTTTATTTAGAAGCTTTTTTTTTTCTTCTCCTTAAGATGGTTTTCACCTTCCCTGCTCACTCCCTTCAGTTCTTCCAGAATTGTTCTTTTATATGACTTTCACGACATACTGAACCCGGTCTTTATTCCATCCCCTGCTCTTTTGTTTTAGTGCTAATAGCCTTCTCTGCCTTTGCTAGGTTTCCTGTCTTTCTCTTTGTCCACTATAACAATTTCTAGGTGTAAATACTTATCTGAATTCTGGAAACAGCCTGTACAACCTGCTAAATAAAATAAACTTTAATAAAGCATTTCCTTGCTAGTTCTACACCCAGTCTTTAAAATAGCCAACAAATCTTGTGAGTTAAATAAACCCTTCCTATGGGATGATCATTTGGACTGGGTGGTTTCAGACTGAAATGCAAAAAATGTAAGAGTTTTGATATTATTTTATCAAGTATTTCTCTGAGCACACATTGAGAAATATGGGCACACTTCTTGTCTATAAGAAACAGAAATATATCATAAAATCCCAGGATTGGAAGAAGCCATGAATATCAGCTCATCGAAGTCCAATCGCTCAATTGATGTTGGATGACTTCGGTACCTTCCTCAATGAGAGAACCTTCTGCCAGTGCTTGGAAAACTCAAGTAAGCCCTAACCAGGAAACATTGTTTCACAATGTGGCAGATTAGACAGATCTTTTCCTATGTGACATTGAAACCTGCGTCCCTACAAATTGTAGCCATTTATTCTTAGTTCTTTATCCTAGATTTGTGCATGATAAATTTCACTGCTTTTTTGCACAAGAGGACATCTGTATACACCCCCATAAGCTTCTATCTTCAGTATCTTCCCCTGTTTCTTCTACCTTTGAAGTCATCTTTAAAATTAGCAAAAGAAAAACTTTACTCAAAACCAACACGTGAGAGGCATGGAAAGATGGCGGTAGAGTAGGGGACCCTACTTTAACTGGTCCCCTGAATTGAGCCAGATATCAGACCACTCTGAACACCCACAAAACCAGCCTGGGATGTAAGAAGGTATATCTGGATCTCTACAAACAGAATATCTCCAGCAGTTGGTTTCCAGGTATGAAGCAGGCAGCTGTGATTCTGTGGGCATATATTGGAAGATAAATGGAAGGGGGAGGGAGCCTCTAGGATCCTGCACCACCAGTGTGCAAAAGCCTCCTGTGCTGGGGACGGGCACAGACTCTCAGACTGGTAGCAGTGGGGAAAGGGCTTAGGGCAGCCACCCCAGACTGAAACTAGGAGCTGTGGGGATATGCATGTGAACTGGGGGTAGCTGGCGGTTTTAGAAACACAAAGGGCAGAGACTTGCCTGGACCTGGAAGTGAGGGCTGGGAGTACTCCTGTCGGGTGCACAACACAGGATGCCAGAATTTTTTTAGCAGCACAGACAGAAACGGAGCCAATGTGGCCTGGAAATCTCACTGAAGAACAAGCTGTGAACTCTCTGTTCTGAGACAGAAGTTTGGATGTGATCACTCCTGCTCTGACTCTTCGAAGAGATGCAGGAAGCCACCAGAGAAAGCCACCAGAGAACAAAAGCCCCAAATATATGGTTTTCACTGAGTTCATCCCCCCTCCCCAGGGGGCAGGGCAACCCTTCCCAAAAAGGGTTGCCTGAGGAGTAGTGCAACAAGCCCCTCCCCCAGAAGACAGGCTGGAAGAACAAGAGGCTGACAGCCCTAAGGTCCCTATAAAACAGGTGCGTCTTGCTTGGAGTGTCGTCAGTAATTTGGACTCTATACCTTCTCTCAATCAGCCCTTAACAGAATGACTAAAAGGAGAAATACCCAACACAGGAAAAATTCAGACTGTGACCTCTGCCACAGAACTAACGGATATGGATATAAGCAAGATGTCGGAAATAGACTTCAGGATAACAGTTATGCAGACAATAGCTAGGATGGAGAAAACCATTAGTGGCAACATAGATTCTCTAAGGGCAGAAATGAGAGCTGATCTGGCAGAACTTAAAAATGCTTTTAATGAGATTCAATCTATCTAGATCTCTAACAGCTAGGGTAAATGAGGTAGAAGAATGAATTAGTGATCTAGAAGGCAAACTGATAGAAAAGAAGGAACAGGAGGAAGCCTGTAACAAACAGCTTAAAATCCATGAAAACAGAATTAGAAATAAATGACACCATGAAACATTCTGATGTCAGAATTACTGGGGTCCCTGAGAAGGTGGAGAGAGAGAGAAGACTAGAAGATTTATTTGAGCAAATTATAGCTGAGCACTTCCCTTACCTGGAGAATGAAACAAGCATTCATGTCCTAGAGGCAGAGAGGACCCCTCCCAAGATCAAGGAAACCAGACCAACACCCTGACATATAACAGTGAAACTTGCAAATCTTAGAACCAAGGGAACCATTTTAAGGGGGGTTACGGGGAAGACATTATTTATCTACAGAGGGAGGAACATCAGAATAACATCAGAGCTGTCCACAGAGAACTGGCAAGCCAGAAAGGGCTGGCAAGACATATTCAGGGTACTTAATGAGAAGAACGTGCCGCCAAGAATACTTTATCCAGAAAGGCTGGCATTTAGAATGGAGGGAGAGATAAAGAACTTCCAAGACCAGCAAAAATTGAAAGAATATGTGACCACTAAGCAGGTTCTGCCAGAAATGTTAAGGGGAGCTCACTAAAAGGAGAAAGACCCCCAAGAGTGATATAGAACAGAAATTTACAAAGAAAATCTATAGAAACAAGGGCTTCACAGGCAATATGATGACAATAAAATCATATCTTTCAATAATCACTTTCAATGTGAACAGCCTAAATACTCCCATAAAATGTCACAGTGTTGCAGATTGAATAAAAAGAGAGGACCCATCCATATTCTGTCTACAAGAGACTCATTTTTAACCTAAAGATACATCCAGACTGAAAGTGAGGGGATTGAGAACCATCTTTCATGCCAGTGGACCTCAAAAGAAAATTGGGGTAGCAATTCTCATATCAGACAAATTAGATTTTAAGCTAAAGACTGTAGTTAGAGATACAGAAGGACACTATATCATTCTTAAAGGATCTATCTACCAAGAAGCTCTAACAACTATAAATATTTATGCCCCAAACATGGGAGCAGCCAACTACATAAGCTAACTGTTAACCAAAAGAAAGAGACATATTGATAAGAATACATTAATAGTAGGAGACCTTAACACTACACTGTCAGCAAAAGATAGATCATCTAAGCAGAAAATCAACAAAGAAACAAGAGCTTTGAATGGCACACTGGAACAGATGGACCTCATAGATATATACAGAACATTCCACCCTAAAACAACAGAATACTCATTATTCTCCAGTGCATATGGAACTTTCTCCAGAATAGACCACATACTGGGTCAAAAATCAGGTCTCAGCTGATACCAAAAGAGTGAGATTATTCCCTGCAAATTCTCAGACCACAATGTTTTGAAACTGGAACTCAATCACAAGAAAAAGTTTGGAAGAAATTCAAACACTGGAAAGCTAAAGACCATGCTGCTCAAGGATTTTTAGGTCAGGGGCACCTGGGTGGCTCAGTTAAGTATCTGCCTTTGGCTCACGTCATGATCCCAGAGTCCCATGATTGAGCCCCACATCAGGCTCTCTGCTCAGTGGGAAACCTGCTTCTCCCTCTCCCACTCCCCCTGCTTGTGTACTCTCTCTCACTGTGTCTCTCTCTGTCAAATAAATAAATAAAATCTTTAAAAAAATGTTTGGGTCAATCAGGAATCAAAGAAGAACTTAAACAATTCATGGAAACTAATGAGAATGAAAACACATTGGTCCAAACCTATGGGATACAGCAAAGGCAGTCCTAAGGCAGAAATACATAGCCATCCAAGCCTCACTCAAAAAAAAAAAAAAAAAAAGGAAAGGAAAAAAAGAAANGGAAAGAAAGAAAGAAAAATCCCAAATACACACCTGTCTTACACCTTAAAGAACTGGAGAAACAACAACAAATTAAGTCTAACCTACACATGAGAAGGGAAATAATTAAGATTAGAGGAGAGATCAATGAATTAGAAACCAGAAATTCAGTAGAACACATCAATGAAACTAGAAGCTGGTTCTTTGAAAGAATTAAGATCAATAAACCACTGGCCAGGCTTATCCAAAAGAAAAGAGAAAAGATTTTCAATAAAATTAAATTTTAATTAATAATTAAATTAATTAAAAATTAATAAATTAATAAAATTATGAATTAAAGGGGAGAGATCATGACTAACACCAAGGAAATAGAAACAATCATCATAAATTACTATCGACAGCTATATGCCAATAAGTTAAGCAAACTAGAAGAAATGGATGTATTCCTGGAAACCTATAAACTACCAAGACAGGGACAAGAAGAAATTGACAACCTGAAAAGACCAATAAACAGTAACGAGATTGAAGCAGTGATCAAAAATCTCCCAAAAAGGGGCGCCTGGGTAGCTCAGTCATTAAGCATCTGCCTTCGGCTCAGGTCATGATCCCAGGGTCTTGGGATCAAGCCCCACATTGGGCTCCTTGCTCTGCGGGAAAGTCTGCTTCTCCCTCTCCCATTCCCTCTGCTTGTGTTCCTTCTTTCACTGTGTCTCTCTCTGTCAAATAAATAAATAAAATCTTTAAAAGAAAAATCTCCCAAAAAACAAGAGTCCAGGACCTGATGGATTCCCTGGGGAATTCTGCCAAACATTCAAAGAAGAAATAATACCTATTCTCCTAAAGCTGTTTCAGAAAATAGAAGGAAAACTTCCAGACTCTTCCTATGAGGCCAGCATTACTTTCTGGAAAAGACCCCATCTTTTAAAAAGGAGAATTTCAGACCAATATCCCTGATGAATATGGATGCCAAAATTCTCAACAAGATCTTAGATAATAGGATCCAACAGTACATTAAAAGGATTATCCACCAGGACCAGGTGGGATTTATTCCTGGGATGCAAGGGTTGTTTAACAGTCACAAGTCAATCAATGTGATAGAACACATAAATAAGAGAAGAGACAGGAATCACATGATCCTCTCAATTGTTGCAGAAAAAACATTTGACAAAATACAGCACCCTTTCCTGATTAAAACTCTTCAGAATATAGGGAAAGAGGGAACATTTCTCAATTTCATAAAATCAATCTATGAAAAAGCCACAGTGAATATCATTCTCAATGGGGAAAAGCTGAGAGCCTTTCCCTTAAGACCAGGAACACAACAAGGATGCCCACTCTTTCCACTACTCTTCAACATAGTACTAGAAATCATAGCAACAGCAATCAGATAACAAAAAGAAATAAAAGGTATTCAAAATGGCAAAGAAATCAAACTCTCTTCCTTTGCAGATGATATGATACTTTATGTGGAAAAGCCAAAAGATTCCACCCCCAATTACTAGAACTCATACAAAAATTCAGTAATGTGGCAGGATACAAAATCGATGCACAGAAATCAGTTGCTTTCTTACACACTGACAATGTAACTGTAGAAAGAGAAATTAGGGAGTTGATTCCATTTACAATAGCACCAAAAACTGTAATATATCTTGGAATAAACCTAACCAAAGAGGGAAAAGATCTATGCTCTAGGAACTACAGAACACTCATGAAAGAAATGAAAGAAGACACAAAAAGATGGAAAAACATTCCATGCTAACGGATCAGAAGAATAAACATCGTAAAGATGTCTGCACTGCCCAGAGCAATCTATACTTTCAACGCCATCCTGATCAAAATACCAATGGCGTTTTTCAAAGTGCTAGAACAAACAATCCTAAAATTTGTATGGAACCAGAAAAGACCCCAAATTGCCAAGGAAACATTGAAAAAGAAAAGCAAAGCTGGGGGTATCACATTGCCTGATTTCAAGCTCTACTACAAAGTTGTGATCACCATGACAGCATGATACTGGCACAAAAAACAGACACACAGATCAATGGAACAGAATGCAGAGCCCAAATATGGGCCTTCACCTCTCTGGTCAAATAATCTTTGACAAAACAGGAAAATATATCCAATTGAAAAAAGACAGTCTCTCAATAAATGGTGCTGGGAAAATTGGACAGCTACATACAGAAGAATGACCCTCAACCATTCTCTTACACCATACACAAAGATAATCTCTAAATGGATGAAAGACCTCAATGTGGGACGAGAATCCATCAAAATCCTGGAGGAGAACACAGGCAGTAACCTCTTAGATATTGGCTGCGGCAACTTCTTTCAAGACACATCTCCGAAAGCAGGGGAAACAAAAGAGAAAATGAACTTTGGGGACTTTATCAAGATAAAAACTTCTGTACGGCAAAGGAAACAGTCAACAAAACAAAGAGGCAACCCACAGAATGGGAGAAGATATTTGCAAATGACACTACAGATAAAGGGCTGGTATCCAAGATTTTAAAATACTTCTCAAACTCAACACCCAACAAACAAACAGTCAAATGAAAAAATGGGCAGAAGACATGAACAGATACTTCTTCAAAGAAGATATACAAATGGCTATCAGACACATGAAAAAATGTTCAATATCATTATCCATCAGGAAATTCAAATCAAAATCACATTGAGATACCACCTTACATCAGTTAGAATGGCAAAAATTGACAAGGCAAGAAATAACAAATGTTGGAGAGAGTGTGGAGAAAGGGGAACCCTCTTACACTATTGGTGGGAATGCAAGTTGGTGTAGCCACTTTGGAAAACAGTGTGGAGTTTCCTCAAAAAATTAAAAATAGAGCTACCCTATAAGCCAGCAATTGCACTACTGTTAATTTACCCCAATGGTACAGCTGTAGTGAAAAGAAGGGCCATATGCACCCCAATGGTTATAGCAGCATTGACCACAGTAGCCAAACTGTGGAAAGAGCCGAGATGCCCTTCAACAGATGAATGAATGAAGATGATGTGGTCCATGTATACACAGTGGAATATTACTCAGCCATCAGAAAGGATGAATACCCAGCTTTTGCACTGATATGGATGGGACTGGAGGAGACTATGTTAAGTGAAATAAGAGAAAGTTATTATATGGTTTCACTTATTTGTGAAACATAAGGAATAGCATGGAGGACATCAGGAGAAGGAAGGGAAAAGTGAAGGGGGTGGATATCAGAGCAGATATGAACCATGAGAGACTATGGACTCTGAGGACCATACTGAGGATTTTAGATGGGCAGGGGTAGGGGGGATGGGTGAGCCTAGTGGTGGGTATTAAGGAGGGCATGTATTGCATGGAGCAGTGGGTGTTATACACAAACAACAAATCATGGAACATTACATCAAAAACTAATGATGTATTGTATGGTGACTAACATAGGAAAGAAGAAAACAAAAACAAAGTAAAACAAAGAAATAAAACCAACACATCTTTATACCCTATTGCGACTTTGAGGCTACCGTAAGGGCAAATACAAATTAAAAATAATATGGTGAGTTCTTCCTGTTGGAAAGAAAGGAAGTGTCCCCGCCCCCACCTTCCCTTAGAGCAGTTGCTTTAGAAAACTTGTGGACACTATCTCTGCTCCTTTGAAATGTGTGTAAATTTTTTTAAAGGCTAAATAAACAGCCTGGGATTGTTTCCTCAAAGAGCTGGGAGACATCTCTTTGAAATGTAATCATCAAGGAGCAGGGAGCTCCCGGCTCCCAGTTTCCTGGGATGATAGGAGCCTAACTTCAGCTGGTGTGTGACTCCAAAGTGCCAAACCATCTCTGGTCATAAAGGTAGGAAGCATTTTTTTTTTCAAGACACTTAACAAACACAGGTGATTACCCCAATTAAATAATGCATTTAGCATGAACTGTATGTGACAAATGGTGCCATCAAGTTCTCTTACTTGAAGACANCAAGACACTTAACAAACACAGGTGATTACCCCAATTAAAAAATGCATTTAGCATGAACTGTATGTGACAAATGGTGCCATCAAGTTCTCTTACTTGAAGACAAGTTACTGTTTATCCTGAGAACATGTGTATAATGGGTTTTATCTGCTTGGCTACCTAACAGGGTGAGATTTATTCCCTCTGCAATCCCATTAGCAGATTGTCTGGGATGCGCATCACATTCTGGTTTAACGCTTATTCAATAGCGACAGTGTTTCCTTTCTTGTCATCCTTTGTGGAGATGTTTTCTGAAGTGGCAGCAGATTTTGTTTTTCAGATACATTTGCCCATAACTACCATATGGAATCTCATATATGTATTTATTTAATTGAATGATGTGGGATTTATTTATAAATATGATCACATAATCACAGTCCATTTCCTGTGATGGGAGGCAAAGGGAAGGGAAGTGTTTTCAGATTACTTTAAAAATGTACTTTTAAAAACAACTTGATGACATATATTGAAAGCATTTAAGAATTAGCTGATGTTATTACTGAGCCATTAGTTATTTCTGACAACTCACTGAAGATATGAAAATAGCTTAAAGATTACAGATAAAAAGTATATATATGTATATATATATGAAAGTAATTTTAAAATGAATTTAGAAATTAAATACTGATCAAGCTAATGTTAAATTGTCCTGAGATTCTAGAACAAAACAGCAGGCGAGCATTTCATTTGCCAAAAAAAATAAAACAAAACAAAAAAACCCCTAAAACCAAAAACCAAAAAAAATGGAAAAAAACCCATGTTTTGAAGGAAACTGTATCAGACCAATAGAGTACATGACAGTACAAATTCATAAGATAAAGGAGTATAAGATATTATGTAGAATTATTTGCCTATCTTTACATTCTTTTCAATATAGTTGAGGACAGGTTAAGATTGATCTTTACTGTGTACTGAACATCCGTCCAATGAGCCGAATGTTTTGAACTCACAAAATTTCGTTTAGTATTTCAGTCAATGACTTGCAAGTCTGAATGGGTACATATGTTTATGAGCATAGAAATAAAGGATAATATTATAAAAGTAATTCCTTCACTTATTCATCTGATAACTCTTGGCCATGTGCTCTATCTATATCAGGAACTATAATAGATATCAGGAATTCAGTGAGAGAAAATATTCTAGTTATTAAATATATGAAATTAATGGGGAGATAAGGTCAATTAAAAATTTAATAACAGTGGTTTAAAATGTGACACTTCAAATAGTATTTCCATGTTTAAAAAAGGCCAAAAGGGGTGCCTGGGTGGCTCAGTGGGTTAAAGCCTCTGCCTTCAGCTCAGGTCATGATCTCAGTGTCCTGGGATTCAGCCCTGCATCAGGCTCCCTGCTCAGCGGGGAGCCTGCTTCCTCCTCTCTCTCTGCCTGCCTCTCTGCCTACTTGTGATCTCTCTCTCTCTCTCTCTCTCTCTCTCTCTGTCTAATAAATAAATAAAATCTTAAAAAAAATTAAAAGAGGCCAAAAAATTAGCTTTAAAATATTGAGTGCGTTTTAAGCCAGATTAAAGAACACAACATTTCTGACTAATATGAACATTTGAAAAGAAGCATCTATGTTTAATTAAAAAGAAAGTATTTTTACTACCTAATTTATCAAATTGTCTCAAGGGACTTATTACTGTTACTCAGGTTAATGTCATATTTTAACATTTAAAAGGTTTTCCCAAAACATTCATTTATTGTATTGAAAACTACAGCAATAGTAAGTAAACAATGCAGAGCAAAGCAATGTAACTAACAGTTATAATTGAGTGCCATCTCACAGGCAAATCTTAAATCTTTTTGCCTAACTCCACAAAGAAGGATAGAGTTCATAATTAGACTCCATATAGTATAGGAATTTTAATAGGAAAAAATAAAGGAAATGTTTTTCTAGAACTTGATAGCAACAGTTGTGCTTTTATTTTCTTTCCACTTTTCTTTCTCAAACGGTGACTGCAGTAGTTGCAGTGAGACTGTCTTAGTTCAAGATTTATTTGAGAGTGTTTCTCCTTAACTGGGAGAAACTAGAAGTCCAAAGGAGTTACTGCAAAAATAAAGTAATGGAAAGTGACTTAAGGGCGCCTGGGTGGCTCAGTGGGTTAAAGCCTCTGCTTTAGGCTCAGGTCATGATCTCAGGGTCCTGGGATCGAGGCCCACATCGGGCTCCCTGCTCAGCGGGGAGCCTGCTACCCCCTCTCTCTCTCTGCCTGCCTCTCTGCCTCCTTGTGATCTCTCTCCCTCTGTGAAATAAATAAATAAAATCTTGAAAAAAAAAAAAAAGAAAGTGACTTAAGTCAATGTGGCCAGTTGGATTATTGTTCAGAAAGACTTCACCCTCCCGTGGCAGCCATGGAAAGCGTAGACCTCCATACATTCTTCATGCTGGGCATGAGTGTATGGCTTGCTTTGGCCAGTGGAAGATTAGCAGATATGACTCACCAAGGGCTTGAGGCCATCTACACTTTTGGCATTGGTCTCTGGCATCTCTGTTATTGCTTAAAGAAGAATTTTCTTTGCGCTAAAACACTTGAATCAGGAAGATGAGAGAAATATGTAGCAGAATGATACCACCCACCCAAACCCAGCCTGGACCAGCCAAGCTCCAGCTAATCCCAATGGCATGAGTTAAATAAATACTTATTGTTTTATGCTGCTAGGATTTTTGTGGCTGCTTGTCATGCATCATTATTGTAGTATAACTAATCAGTGATTATAATAAACTGTTTGCTAATCCAGTAAACTCCAAAGAGTGGACCTCAGGGGAGGCAGAAAAGACCAATGGTTTAGTAATTTTGTTTTTCCAAATAAGTAAGAAAATTTTGAGGGACCCAATAGTGGGATACAACAGTCTAGTTGAAAAGGTAGGCAGTATGAAACTAAACTTCCAAACTTTAAAGGGAAAGATCACCTGGGGAATTTGGGTAACATGTACATTCCCAGGCTTCTGGTTTCAAGCTTCTGATTTATTAGGTCTGAGATGGAACATTGACATCTGATTTTAACCATAATTTCAAGTGAAATGGAGGCAGGCATGTAGCCCAGAGATTCCCTATGGAACATAGATTTCAAGATTTAACTCTCAAGTCTTTCTCACGAAGATGTGACTTTACTTGCAATCTTCCCTCTAGGTTGATGTAAACAAGATGACCTGTGATCGTTCCAGTTACATTTATCATACTGCATGAAGTTCTGGGATATCTGCCATAAGAGATAAAAATGAGCCCTAAGAACTCATTTATGCCCTCAAGGCAAGTGCATGTTCAGTGAGTAGGATGAGAGCAGGGTGGGTGGAAACTAAACTGTGGGAGGAAAGGACAATCATACAACAATTCAGATGGAGGAAACATGAATGTGCAATGAGTAATTGGATAATAGTTATTCTTGTAGCACAATTTTTTCAATATCTCAACAATATTAATAACAATAATAGAAAATACATCTAGCATATAACATATATAATTTTTATATGTGCTGTTCTATAATACTTTCTCCCCAACAAGACAACAACAACAGCAAAATCCTTTGGGGGAGGTCTCACTTCTGCTTAAATTCTCTAGATGAGGAAACAAGATGAAAAAGTTGAGGGACTTGCCCATGTTCATACAACTAAAGTGAAGAAGAGCTGGTGCTTGAACACACAGTGTGCCTCTGGCTTCCTCGGTCCTGTCCACAGCACTATAGCATCCCTGGTCTATAAGGAAAACCCTAGGTTAAGGCCAGCCTTTTGTTAATTGCCAAGGTGCCATGAGAGAGCAGATACTTAGTTCCTATGTGAAGAGTGAAGGAACACATCCAGCTCCCCGACACTATAGAGACTTTACAGTTTCTAAGAGCCACATCTGTCTGAGAGATGCTACAATAAATTGAGCTGTAATGTCACCTAGAAAAATAATGTAAACCTTTTGACTTACGGTTTAAGTAGAATGGGTTTATTTGCAAGTCTAAACTCCTCAAAGCAAAAAAAAAAAAATGACATCTTTCTAAAATAGTTTATGAAACAGCCACTACCCAGAGTTTAAATGTCTTCACTAAAACAACAAATGGGTGATTTGCTTTTTTATGCCCCTTGTGGTGAAGTTGTGATCTGCTGGGCTGAGCACGGCTGGTGGAGGCATCACAGCAGATGCATCTGGCCAAATCCTAATGGACAGATCAAAAATGATTCTGTCAAAGACTATTTTACGTGGTGAAAACCTCATAAATTTAAAGGAACAAACACAACTTACTACTGAACAAGAGAGACACTAGATACATGTTGTGAAAGTGAAATTGGAAAAGGAAAGTTGTAGCAAGAACAAGCAGGTGACGATGATGGATATTTTCAAAAGGGCAACGATCTGCTCTCCTCCAGGGCCTGCAGATTTGGTTGCTGCAAATCCCGGTGGCAAGCAATTTTGCCACATGATCTTTATTTATTTATTATTTGTTTGACAGAGAGAGAGAGAGAGAGAGAGAGAGAGATATCACAAGTAGGCAGAGAGGCAGGCAGACAGAGAGGAGGAAGCAGGCTCCTGGCCGAGCAGGGAGCCCGATGCGGGGCTCGATCCCAGGACCCTGGAATCATGACCTGAGCCGAAGGCAGCGGCTTTAACCCGCTGAGCCACCCAGGCGCCCTGCCACATGATCTTTAAAAGAGCAACACAGATATCTGGATAAATAAGAAAAACTTTGATATATTGTATGCTACTTTGTAAAATATTTTGAAGAAAAACTGTTGCAAATTCTGGATTTGGGTTGGCTTAATTTCTCTTCTCTTGTCACTAAATATCTAGACCTTGCATAAATGTTACTGTTCCTTTCATTAGAAGGCATCCCCAGAAGTGTCTGATATATTCAGAACAGCAGCAAATACTCAATATGTCTGTCAAAAACACGATATATCTTTAATACATTTTTAGATAAACTTGTTTTAAGACAGAAACTTTCAAAAATGCATTTATTTGAACTATATTATAATCCAATGCACTTTATGTGCTCACTGTATTTTCTCAGTCTTTGTAGTCCTTAGAATTAAGAACTTAAACTCAGTTGTGTGCCAGTAAATGTTTAGAAACTGGGTCTGCGGTGCTTACCAATTTCTGGGATATAAATCCTCTCACCAAGGTTGATTTCAAGCTACCAATCTGCTGCCAACTGGCTTGCAAAATTCCTGAATATCTAACAACTGGCTCGCTACAGCAGATGCCAATCAGTCTGTCCCAGCATCCCACGGTGCAACTTCAGAAATGTCATGCATCTTTAAGAGGCTGGTTCTTGGATTTAAATAAAATCATCTATGGCAATAACAACATTTTGGTTTCAGATGCCTTTGTTCTCTTTGACCTTTGTACAATCAGTGGTGAAACGGTTTTTATATTAGCGAAGTCTGATACTAGAATGGATATTTCCGTGCAGAGGATCCGTGGGAAGGCTTCTTTTAATAAAGGTCATTATAAATCTAATAGTAAGAGGACAACCGATCAGAGGTAATCCATGAGTGAGAAGTTACTTGTTTATTGTGTCGAAATGTCTAATTAATATTGAATGAATGTATATTGTTTATTTAGGTAATTACCACGTTTACTAGTAAAAGTAGTGACTCAATAAGCAGCCTGAAAAAATGCTGTTTTTTAATCTAATTATTTCTGTGTGATAGATTCTTTTTTTTTTTTAAGGTTTCATTTATTTATTTGATAGATAGAGAGAGAGAGAGACAGCAAGAGAGGAATACGAGCAGGGGCAGAGGGAGAGGGAGAAGCAGGCTTCCTGCCAAGACTCGGGGATCATGACCTGAGCCGAAGGCAGACGCTTAACGACTGAGCCACCCAGGCACCCTAATAGATTCCTTAAATGGAATTACTATGCCAGGATAAATAGTACTTCAATTCTTCAAAATGCATATAGATTCTGTTTACTTCTCTCCATCCTCTGTGCTACCACCCAGACCAAAGCACTCTCAGTTTTCCTAAAATTTTTGCAACAATTTCTAAAGTATATTCCCTGTTTCTATGTTTGTTGTTGACCTCTACTGTCAGGTCATCCATTCAGAGTGATCTTTTAAAGCCAAAATCTCATTGTAATACTTATTTGTTTTTAAGGGTTTTTACCTTCTAGTTGATCTTCATTTCATCTGTATTGAAACCAGAGTTCTTATAATGTTTTAATGGCTTGCACATTGCTGTATGATATAATCCCTTTCCCTCTAACTTTAAAACGAAGGTCCCCATTTCACTCATCACATTCTAGGCACTTACCTTCTTGCTGTTCTACTCTTACCAGGCAAAGTCCTGCCTCAGGCCATTTGCACTTGTGGTTTCCTCAACCTGAAGTGCTTTATATACATGGCTTACCTCTTCACCTATCTTGTTTAGATTTTTGTCCCAAATTACCTTCTTAGTGATTTAAAGTAGCATTTGTCTTATCCTTATGCTTTTCTATCTTCCTTCCTTGGTGTATTTTTCTCCCTGTGCTTAAACTAAGTTGACGCCCTCAATATTTTACTTTTATACTTGATTATTAGTTGTTTCTCACCACTGAGTATAAATGAAATAAGGAAACATTTTTTTTCCATTACTGTACCCCAGAAATTGCCTGGTACCTAATGGGTGCTGGATAAATATTTGAGGAATGGATACAAAAATTATTCACAAGAACATTCCCCAGAAAATGTATTATTTACCAAATCTTTCATTTTTAAGTGCTTCACTGTAAGTTGATACTATTGTCTCCCTGTTTTTACTTCCCTGACTAATTAAACCCAGAAGCCTAAGAGTTGGTTACAAAGAGGACAAGGAAGGAAATAATAGAATTTTTGCAAGCCTGCTCATTACCACTATCCCTGCTAGTATTCTATCCCAAACTATTGCATGGGAATGGCATTATGGAAATGGTGGAAGAGGAAGCTATAAGAATAGAATGCTCCACTGAAGCAACGGTTAAGCTGGCAAAACAAGGCAAAACAACCCAAAACGAATGAACAAACAAAAAACTTGAGAGAATAAACTTTATCAGGATTACAGCACTTAACTAAGAATTTAGAGCATGAGGTGGGTGCTTAATGAAGAAAGTGACTGCTAAGGTTTGGTGTTGAAGAACATCTCTCTGTCAAGTCACTGGGTAACTTCTCGGATACTGCCATGGAGACTTTAGTGACTTCACAGAAAAAGGAAAACACTTTGTGAAAATAGTGTGGAAAGTCACTTAAAAAAAAAAAGATGACTGCAAACCTCAACAATCAACAATGAAAATCACTGGGGAGGAGGGAGAATCTGATTTCCAGAGTTACCATATTATAATATTCAAAATGTCTAGTTTTCAGCAAAATAAATAAATAAATTTTTAAAATTAAAAGGCATTAAAAAAAAAACCCACCAAAGTATGGCCCGTTCACTTGGAAAAAAAATACATTTACAGAAACCCTCCCCCACGAAACCCAGACACTGAAGGTACTAGCCAAAAACTTTACATCACTGTCTTATAAAATGCTCAAAGAACAAGAAAGAAACTGTCAACAAAGAACCAAAGAAAACCAGAGCTATATATGAACAAATAGTTCTAGAGCTACTGGATTTCCCAGTGCAAAAGAACAAATTTCCCTACCTCATATCATATAGAAAATTAACTTGAATTGAATGAACAACCTAGATGTAAGATCTAAAACTGTAAAACTCTTGGAAAAAACATGGGGATCGATCTTCATGAACTGGGTTTGGCAATGGATTCTTATATATGACACCAAAGTATGATCAACGTAAAATGATAAATACAGTGAACTTCATTGATAGTTGTAAGCTTTCGTGTGTCAAAGGTTATTATACATGAAATGGATATGGCAGGAAACCTAAACAATGGGGTTAAATATTGGCAAATTGTTTATCTGATAATGTTTCCATATCCAAAATATATTAATAATATAAGTTCATAAAAAGACGAACAGCCCAATTTAAAAAATGGGAAAATGACCTGAGCAGACATTTCTCTAGAGAAGGTATCCAAATGACCCAAAAGCACATGGAAGGGTGTTCAACAGCATTAATAATTAGGAAAATAAAAATCAAAACTGGGACACCTGGGTTAAGTGTCCATCTCTTGGTTTTGGCTCAGGTCGAGATCTCAGGGTCGTGAGATCGAGCCCCATTGGAGACTGCTGAAGGTTCTCTGTCTCCCTCCCCCTTTGTGCCTTCCCGTGCTCATGCTCTCTGGAAACAAGAAGAACGAAACAAAAACCAGAACCACAATGAGAAGCTATCTCCTACCTACTAGGATGCCTATAATTCAAACAAACAAACAAACACAATATATGTTGGTGAGGATGTGGAAAATTTGGATCCCTAGTACATTGTTGGTGGGTATGTAAAATGTTGCAGCTGCTGTGGAAACATTTCTTCAGAAGGTTAAGTGTAGAATTATTTTATGACCCAGCAATTCCACTCTCAGGAATATATCCCAAACAAAGGAAAATAGGTACTCAAATATTTATACAAAAATGGTCATTGCAGCATTATTGACAATAGCCAAAAGCTGAAAAAACCCAAATGTTCATCAAAGTATGACATATACATACAATGGAATGAAGTACTGTGATACATGTTACAATGTGGAACATAAGGAGTAACATGGAGGACCACAGGGGAAGGGAGGGAAAACTGAATGAGAAGAAATCAGAGAGGGAGACAAACCATGAGAGACTCTGGACTCCAGGAAACACATACAGTTACAGAAGGGGGAGGGGGGAGGGTAACCAGGTGATGGGCATTAAGGAGGGCACGTGTTGTGATGAGCTCTGGGTATTATATGCAACTAATGAATTGTTGAACACTACATCAAAAAACTGATGATGCTGGCTAGTTGAACATAATAAAAAAATGCTGATAGAAAAAAGAAATATAATGCTAAGGGAAATAAGCCACACACATAATATCACATGTTGTATGAATCCATTTATATGAAATATACACAGTGGGTAAATCCATAGATTTAAAGAGTGGATTGGTTGTTTGAGAGGACCAAGTGAATGAGGAGTGACTGCTTCATCGGTATGCAGATTTGGGGGAGTAGTGAATGAAAGGTTTCGGAACTGGATAGGTGTGGTTGAACTACACTATGGATATACTAAATGCCACTGGCCACTGAAGAGTATGCTTTAAAATAGCTAATTTTATGCTCTGTGAATCCTGCCTCAAAAAACTATTATTAGGATGATTTTTGGGGTGAGCTTATCAGCATCTTACACTGCCTGAAGGGTATTCAAATCTTTAATAAATAGCTACAAAGGTATATATGTCTACCATGTATGCTTTAAGGAGAAAAACATATCAAACAATGTTTTTTGCGGTAACTGTGTAATTGAAACATAATAACAATGCTTTAAAAAAAACCATGTATTTGGTATTCTGATATTTACAGGCTACCTGTTTCAAACCAGTGTTTCACTGTCTATTTCTCCAGAGAGCACTTAGAGGCCCTTGGAGAATTTTTTAAAAGTAATCAGGTTTAACTGGTTTAACTTATGTGAAAAAAGTCAGTTGGGAGGGGGAAATTTTATTATTAATTTAAGAGTTACGGGACACCTGGATGGCTCAGTTGGTAGAGCAGCTGCCTTCAGCTCCGGTCATGATCTCAGGGTCCTGGGATCAAGTCCCGCATCTGGCTCCCTGCTCAGCAGGGAGGTTGCTTCCTCCTCTCTCTGCCTCTGCCTGCCACTCTGCCTGCTTGTGTTCTCTCTCTATGACAAATAAATCAATAAATAAAATCTTTAAAAAAACTCTTTAAAAAAATATAAAATAAAATAAAAGTTACCTGACCTTGTCTAAAACAAAAGGAAGAAGAGCAGAAATCTATGTAGAGATATCTAAATTGAAAAGCAACTTTTGATCCTCTCCTCTGATCTGCCTCATCAAAATTAACGATTTTTATTAGTGATTGGGTTTGGGTTCTTCTAGTAGTCATCTTTATAAATTTAGATAACATATCTATATGTCAATTTCTTGAATTGAATTTGGTTGACACCTCATTTTTAAGAAAAGGAATTAAATGTGGTTTTAGCATTAACTTACTCCTCTCTTTTCTTTTTGTTTAAATCATTTTATTCCATTGGTACACTTTATCTGATTGTTTTCTGATTCATCAGCTTCAGATACTGTGTTTTTAACTACCAAGTCAAAAAGATGAGGAAATTATTTTCTATTTCTAACATCTTCTTTTCTAAAATGTTGGCAATTTTAAGGTCTTCAAAATGTCAAGGTTTGCAGCATTTAAATTTTATTCTGTAACAAGAATTAGATCTTTGCTTTGTCTTTATGAGTCTAAAAATGTAATCCCAGTCAATAAGATATTATGGTTATCTGAGTATTATTCATGGCAAAACCAATCATTTAACTGGATGAATAAATGAGATGTTGTAATTCTCTTTCCCTAATGGGATTAGCTAAAATGTTCTATCACATGCCACTGAATTTAATGTACTTAAATTATGTCAAGATTAAAATATTTCATTTCAGTCTTGGTGTTCTTTTCATTCTCCAGACTGTTTTGATAAACAATATATATTTGAAATTTGATAGATCTCTTTCAAACTAAAGCCACCCTGAACCCTGTCTCAATTAATATTCAAAACTAATCAATTGAATTAAAGATTTATCAGTATATTTATTGCTTTTGTTTAAGCACTTTTTTTATCAAAAGAACTGTTGCTAACTATTTTATTTCAAAAGTTTTGCTATTTAGTGTTCATTTATAGGAAGTACTTGAAAATGAATACTCGAGGTTATGCTATGTTAATAGTTAATTGGTACAATCTATTGCTTATATGTACATAAAGCTAGAATTACAACTATAAGGCATCACAGAATAATCAATACAAGTATTATTAATATATTATAATAGGGCAAATGATATATAATTAGAATACATATTTAGCTGATGGCATTTAATGCATGTGTACATCAGGGAGTGGTTGATACATTTTTGAGGGAAAATATTAGAAAAGGTCTTGGTTCCCAGTTCCCAAAATTAATATCAGAATGGCAGGAAATGAAGGTCCAAGAATATTGGAAATCATTCATCTATGTATGAAAACTGTATTTAGTTTCTAAGAATTATGCTTATTATTCTTTGGCATGATAAACTATATACTTAATAAGCTGTGATGGCGATTGAACTTCTAAACTGGTTTAACATGATCGTTTATCTTCTTTACTAGAAAGCATTTAGGTGTGTGGAAAATGGAGGTAAAGATCACTGCCATGAAATCAAGATATTTGGGGTCTTCCTGTGGTTCAGTCACTCCCAAGGTACGTGCACTACCCTTTCTATTTCCTCGTCTTCCTCATCTGTATGAAGGTAATCATATTATATTACATTATATTATATTACATTATATTATATTATAATTACTGTGTTGCTGCAAAGATGGAAGATAAAGTATTATAATGTCTAATTTGGCCAATAGTAATTATTATTAATGTTTCTCACTGTATTTTCTTATTAAAAAAACAGACCTATTACGGACAACCAAAGGCAAACCAAGCAAGATGTAGTTGACACACTTTCATGCTAGAGCACCACTTAGTCTCAGATTTTTTTTCTAATATAGGATTATAATAATATCTGTCCTCTAGAGTGGTTGTGATTGTTACATTAAGAAGAATGTAGATTATGTGCAGCAGTGTGTAAACTCAAAAAGCTCTACCGATGTTACATTTTAATGGGTTACTAGGATAAGACAAAATACATCAAAAATTCAAAACAGGTGTTTGCAAACATTGTGCCTGATAAACCTGAAAACAGTTTGCATCATTTAAAAAAACATACACAATGTGGATGGAACTAGAGGGTATTATGCTGAGCGAAATAAGTCAATCAGAGGAAGACAATTATTATATGATCTCTCTGATGTGAGGAACTTGAGGAGCAGGGCGAGAGCTCATGGGGGGTAGGGAGAGGAAAAATGAAACAAGACTGGATCAGGAAGGAGACAAAACATAAGAGACTCTTAATCTCATGAAACAAACTGAGGGTTACTGGGGGGTGGGAGGGTAGGGATAGGGTGGATGGGTTATGGACATTGGGGAGGGTTTTCTGCTTTGGTGAGTGCTGTGAAAGGTGTAAGCCTGATGATTCACAGACCTGTACCCCTGGGGCAAATAATACATTATATGTTAATAATAATAAAAGAACATATATTGAAGCTTAAAATACGCTTCTTTTAAGTATATTAACTGACAATGTTACTATTTGAAACAAAACCGTACCATATAACTACAGAGTACAGATTAGGATTATGAGCCACTGAGGGTGAAATCACTTGGCAAAAACCAATTAAGTAAAAAGTTCTGGGCTAGGATTCAACACAAAGCAGTCTGACTCTAGGACAAAATTCTTTTGAAAGATGCACTAAGAAACCTACTTTTATGTAGGAGAAGTAACAAAAACTTCATAGAAAGTGCATAGCTTTATGGGTCTTCCAGAGAGCTTCATTTTGGTTTTCTCTTAAACAATCTAAAGGCATATTTCAAATTTTATGTTTCAAATCTTTTGTTAATCTATTTATTTCTCTGTTTAATTTAAGGTGAAGAACAGGGCTGGGAAATTTTCTCATTAACAAATAACCATTTGTTATATTTGTTATATTCACTTATTTGAATATCTATCAACGATAATTTAAAAAGAAGAAAGTTGTAATTTTGAACACACTTGTGTTTAGAAATAAGGTTTCTCTGGAACTGACAATGAAAGGGTTAATGCTGCCAGTAACTGGTAGAGTCCAAGTCCAGGAAAGATAATATTGGCAGGCACTTGAATAAAAAGCAACTACAGACCTGTCATGACTATGTCTTGAGTAATAGGATTCATTCATTTTGGTATTTTTAATGCAATTGTAAACTGCCATTTTCCTCACAGTTTAAAGCAGGGTTTTTTTTGATGATATAGCTATAAATGCGAAAACCAAATTAACTTGTCACATTTGACTGGCTAAAGTATTTCCCAATCCCATTTTTAGGGTATTGATAAAACCTCAATAATCAGGGTTTAAATCAGGAGGAAGAATGACATTTTGCAGGATCACAGAAATGTCCCAAAGATGAAAAATATGAAGAAAGTTGGTTAATATATGGTTGTTTATGAAGTACAGAATCTTATATTAAAAATAAGAGCACACAATCCTGGGATTAATGTCAGTAAGTCAATACCCACTCTCTGAGACAGCACTGTCATACAATATTGACTGGCATTTGTATTTTTATTCTTTTATTAAATTAACTCTAATGTTTCCTTAGGAAATTCTCTATTTTGAGTAACTCAAATTCACTCTTCCCATCTTAATCCAATTGTTTCTGAAGGTAAGGATTCTTTTTCTAGGTAGTAGTAAACTTTAATTCACAGGCCTGCAAAGCATAATACCCAGACAATGGAACACTTATCTTCTCAAGAAGAAGGAAGTTTCCTTTAGAGAGGTACACCTTCAAGTAACGCTTGTTGGGCTAGATTAAAGGCCCCTCCCACCAATATTATCAATGGCTAATTTATGGATCTTTTCCTGGGGAATTTTTACAAAAGAAGTTTTTACAGTATTCCATCACATAAAAATACTTCCCTCCTGCAGAATCAACTAAATGTATGCCCCTTAACCTACCCAAACTTAAAAGGTTTGCGAAATAAATACTGTTAGTATACAGGGGAGAAAAGCAGAGACTGGTACCTCTTTAGCCAGTGTCATCTACACATTATTTTCACAAAATTCTGATCTATCAAAAACAGACCCAAATCAGAACAACTTTTTTATTAACAGTTGAGAATTCCCTGTACTGTCTGTTCAATTTTGCTCTAAGCTTTGATCTGCTCAAAAATATAAAGTTTATTAATTAAAAAAAAGAAAACTGTAAACAATTGGCTAAATAAATGCTAGCATCATCATTAAAAAAGAGAAAGAGCTGATACATGCTCCTACAGCATAGAAGAACCATGAAAACACATCCCAAGTAAAAGAAGCCAATCACAAAACGCCATCTATTATATGATTCAACTTATATGAAATAGCCAGAATAGGCAAATCTACAGAGAAAGTAATAGTGGCTGCCCAGGGCTGGGAGTGAAGGGCAGGAGGAGGTGCAGAGCCACTGCCAATAGTTAGGGATTTTTCATGGGAGGGATGATGAAAATGTTCTAAATTATTATGAGGATGAGCATGTATCTCTGTGAATGTACTAAAAACTTGAATTATACATTTTAAATAGGGAGATTTATGGTATGCAAATTACATCTCATTAAAGCTGTTAAGTAATCTATGGTTATCTTAAAAGTATTTTGATGTGATATCTACTTCATGACAAATCATACAATAATACTATATTACGTAGTCTTTTTGAGGGATATTGTGTTCTTTAAAACAATTGCATTCTCTTTCATATTCTGTGATTTATATTAGATGATTTTCCTCTTGAAAATGTGTATCTGTGATACAATCTGATACCCACATAGTTTTTTTTAGGGAGCATTATGTAAATGTATACACATTTTAAAAGTACATTCAAGTCTAGTGATGTGGGTTAAAGAAAACTATGTAGCTATACAGCAGCTTCCTTCCCCCAAATCAGTTGACCTCAAATGGTTCACAGTACATATTTAATCTTCCATGGTAATACATGACTACATATTTAAACATTATTCAGGATTAAAGACACCAGAAATTAGGAGATTTGATCTGCAGAAAGGACAGTAGAGGCAGAAACAATTGACTTTCAAGGTGTAGATCCTTCATCCTTACTGTGCGTTTTGGGACAACACACTCTTCTGGTTTTCCCTCTCATCCTCCTGAATGGTGCTTCTTTGTCCTTCCTGGGTCTTCTTCTCTTGCTGAATTACCACATTTGGTGTGTTGTAAGGCTCAGTCCTCAGAACTTTTCTTTGTTACGCCTACATTCAGTCCTTAGTGATCACACAGAATCTTGCTTTGAAGTACTGCATTTATAGGATAAATCTCAAATTTAAATCTCCAGTCCAGACAGATTTACAATACTGTGCCAAATGATATTGGAGCTTGAGGCAAAAAGAAAAAAATCAGTAATATTGATCCTGCCTGTATTAGTTTTCTATTGCTATTGTAACAAATAACCACAAACTTAGCTTTAAAACAAAACAAAAATCTCTCCAAATCAAACAAATGTAGTATCTCATAATTCTGTAGGTCAGAAGTCTGGTAGGTAAATATGGCTTCTTTCCCACAAAGCAGAAATCAAGACGGCAGCGGGGCTGGGCTCTTATCTTAAGGCCCTAAGGAAGAATCAGCTTCTAGGCTCACTTGGGTGTTGGCAGAATTCAGTTCTTTGAAGTTATAAGGCTCAAGTCCCTGTTTTCCTTGCTTGCTGTTGTCCAGGAGATGTTATTAGCTTCTTCTGTCCACCCCTTGCCATCTCCTGGCTTATAACTCACTGTGGCTCATGTTCAAAGCCAACAATGGTGAAACTGTATCTTTCTCATGCTTTTAATCTTTCCTGACTCTTCTTCTACCTCGTATCTCTGACTCTTTTGGCTTCCTTTTCTGCTTTAAAGGGCTCGTGAGGTTATAGTGGGCTCATTTAACAATCCTGGGTAATTTTTCTGTTTAAAAGGTAGCTTGTTAGCAACGTAATACCACCCACAAAGCCTCTTTTAACACGTAAGGTAGATATTCACAGGCTTAACACTAGGGGATAAAAATCACGGGGCCCCGAATCCTGCCTACCAAACTGTTCTTATTTTAAAATTTTGCTATTTTGCTCACCATGTATTGTTTGCATTAATTTTGATTTTTTAAAAAATACCACATTAAAATATTATTTATTGTGATTAATGAGTGTTTCTGTGCTCCACTACATTTTGTATCTGGGGCAAGTCCCTCATTTACTTCACCATAATTTTGGCCTTACAATATCACCATTTGCCTACTGAGATCTTCAGCTGGGTATTACAAAGGTATCATGTCCAGAATCAAGCTATTGATTAGTCCTCCAGAGCCTGCTCTTCCCAAAGTGTTTCTTATTTCAATAAATAGCAAATCCATTGACCTGATTGCTGAGGTCAACATAATACTTGGAATTCATTTTTAATTTCTCAATTCAGTATCTCCAAGTTACACTCAGAGTGAAATCCAAATCTTTTTATGTCCTCTATGTTCTGGCTCCTGGCTATTTAACATTCTCTCTTACGTTTATTCCAGCTACAATCTCCAGCTGTTTTACCCTTATTCCAAATAACCCAACTAGAGCTATTTCTTCTGCTGGAAGTTTCATCTCCTGGATTTCACTTAGTTCACTCTCTAAATTCATTCATGTGTCTACTCAAATATGACTTTCCCAGACCTATCTCAAATCCTTGTCTCTTTCTTCTCTTTTACTTTTGTCATGAGGCTTTTTAACTGACAACCTACCATAACATTTTAAATGCGTGGTCCTCTCCCATATGTGCTTCATAAGGACAAATCTTTACTTTGGATCATAGATGTATCCCCAGTGCTTAGAACAAAACTTGTAGCATAATAGGTATTCTAGATACTAAAAAAAAACAAAAAAACAAAAAACAAACCTGTTTATTTATTGACAGCTGCACTCAACACAATTGCATAAAAAATAATGTTACGTATTTTTACAAAACATAAAATCTAAAATCTCTGTGACGTTTGTGGGGAACCATGAGTTTTGGAAAATCATTAATCAGTCTGTATCAAATGCTCAAAAAGCATACCATGAATGGACCTCTCCTCAATGAGAAGATGTCTACAGGTCCAGGGATAATAGATTTATAACTATTCATACAAATAAATTCTGTGCATCAGATCAATAGCCTTATAAACAATTTATAAACAGGAAATTGATGGTCAGAATATTAATAATTTATCTCAGTCTTACATAGCCCACTTACTATACTGATAACAAAAGAACTGAGAGTAAACAAAGTCATAAAGAAATTATATCATACTACATCAGATTATTAGTTTCACAGAGCTGTGTGTGTGTAGCAATTTGTGGTCCATGTTCCATTAAAGAAAATTAACTTAAAGATATACTTTGCTCAGGAATGACCACATCCTCATTATCTCACTAGAGATTTATTATATTTATATATGCATTAGTGAGTTAGGTACTATGTGGATACAAAGATATATGATAGATGTCTCTGGACTAAAATATAATCTGGTTGTGAGATATGGCATATGTGCAATAAAACCTTACCTACATACACAGGAATTAAAAATATAGAAGCATAATTAATAAATAGTTATTAAGTACTTATTATATTAAAACAATTTTGCAGGAGTCATGGAGTTGTGGTTTTTTTTTTATAGATTTTATTTATTTTGTCAGAGAGAGAGAGCACAAGCAGGGGGAGCAACAGGCAGAAGGCGAAGCAGCCTCCCCACCGAGCAGGGAGCCTGATGCAGGCCTCGATCCCAGGACCCTGAGATCATGACCTGAGGTGAAGGCAGAGGCTTTAACCCACTGAGCCACCCAGGCACCCTAGAGTTGGCTTTTCAAGTGTGTGTGAGGAAAGTGATTCTGCCAAATACGGTGTGAATTATAAGTTCCACCTGAGAGGTAGCATTCATGGCAACACCTCTCCAGGAAAAAAGGAGCTGGCTGGTGCCATTTCCCTCCCTTGCCTCTCAGCATAAACACAGAACCACCAGTGGGAAGCAGTGTCCTATAGGCACTGGCTGCCTAACTTTCTTACATCAAGTCCCACACCCTGCGCTCTAGTAGGACTACCTTTCTCAGTCATGCTTGCCTCAGTCTCAGCATGGCAGGCCCCTCCCCCAAAAGACCAGCACAAACCCCTGCCCACACCACATGTCCTGACCAGAGAGTTTTACAGGGTCTCAGTTACAGGTGAGGTGATGTCAGGTCTCATTTCACAAGAAGACCAGAGCATGCCTAGCTAAAACTTGCCACATTCAGGCCAGGGACAAAACACTGCCCACAGCAGGCAAGTAGAGCCTCTTCAGATGACTAGCCTAAAGGACAGAGCGTCCAGAACAAGAAAGCAGAGCACAAGCAGTACACACTGGAGACATTCCCTGAAGTGCTAGGTCCTGGGCATTACATGACCTCTTCTTCATAAGGCCATTACTTTCAGGAGTAGGAGA
The DNA here is from genome assembly GCA_002007465.1 of Ailurus styani. Lineage (NCBI taxonomy): Eukaryota > Metazoa > Chordata > Mammalia > Carnivora > Ailuridae > Ailurus > Ailurus styani. The sequence goes on from LNAC01000182.1 coordinate 3,093,559, forward strand.
CATAACTGGCTTTTCTAAGACAGAGAAGAAGGCAGAAACATAGACAAAATACGAAGAGAGGAATTTATCGCAAATGAAAAAACAAGAAAGGCCATGGCCAGAGATCTAAGCAAAACAGATATAAATAACATAGCTGATGAAGAACTTAAAGGAGCAATCATGAGGATACTATCTAGGCTTGAGAAAATAGTAGAAGACATCAGTGAGATCTTACCACAGAGATGAAGAGTTAAGAAAGAGAGATGAAGAGTGCAATAAATGAGATTAGAAACATTGATGTTTGATGCAGTGAACATCGCATCTTCTGGGAGACTAAAAGAAGCAGAGGAAGGAATTAATGACTTAGAAGATAAAGTAATGGAAACAATGAAACTGAACAAAAGAAAGAAGAACTATGCAAAATGAAGATAGGCTTAGGGAACTCAGTGATTTCATCAAATGTAATAACAATCATATTATAGGAGTCTCAAAAGAAGAGAAAGAAAGGGGAAGAAAATTTATTTGAAGAAATAATAGCTGAAAACTTCCCTAATCGGGAAAAAAACAAAAACCAAAACAAACAAACAAACAAACAAACAAACCAGACATCCAGATCCAGGAGGCACAGAGAACTCCTATCAAAATCAACAAAAGCAGGCCAACATCAAGACATATTGTAATTAAATTTGCAAAATATAGTGATAATGACAAAATCTTAAAAGCATCAAGACAAAAGAAGTCAATAAATTACAAGAAAAAACCTATGAGGCTAGCTAGAGATTTTTCAACAGAGACTTGGCAAGTCAGACAAGAGTGGCATGATATATTCAAAGCACTGAATGGAAAAGGTCTGCAGCCAAGAATACTCTATCCAGCAAGGCTGTCATTCAGAATAGAGGAAGAGATCAGGGGTTTCCCAAACAAAAACTAAAGGAATTCATGACCACTAAACTAGCCCCACAAGAAATATTAAAAGGGACCCTTTGAGTGCAAAGGAGAGACCAAAGTAATAGTATAAAGGAAGGGAACACAAAAGCAGTAAAAATGAATATTTCTGTAAAAATCAATCAAAGAATGCACACACAAAAAGAGATCTAAAATAATAACATATACCTAAAATGTGGGGAGGAGACAAGAATGGGTTCAAAGTTGAATGACCATTAATTTAATATACTGCTATTTGCAGAAGACGTTATGTACAAACTTAATGGTCAGCATATATCAAAATCCACTAATAACCATGCAAAGAATAAAAAGAAAGAAATCCAAATATATTACTAAAGATAATTAGCAAAACATGAAAGAGAGAGACAAGAAAGGATCAGGGAAAATCTCAAGAAACAACCACAAAACAACTAATAAAATGACAATAAATACATATCTGTCAATAATTACTTTGAATGTAAATAGACTAAATGCTTCAATCAAAATACATGGGTTGTCAGAATGTATATATATACGTTGTATCTATGTATATATATGTGTGTGGGCAGAATGTGTATATATATATATATATATATATATATATATATATATGTAAGATCCAACTATATACTGCCCACAAGAGACTCAATTTAGATCTAATGCCACCTACAGATTGAAAGTGAGGGTATGGAGAAACATGTATCATACAAATGTATGTCAAAAAGAAAGTCAGATTAGCAATACTTATATTGGACAAACTTGATTTCAAAACAAAGACTGTAACAAGAGACAAATAAGGGAACAATCCAAAAAGAAGATCATAGTAAAGAGGACATAATAAAGGGGACAATCCAACTATATCATAATCTACCTTGACCTTCCAAAGATCATGTCACAATAAAGGGGACAATCCAACAAGAAGATATAACAATTGTAAATATGTATGCACCCAACATGGGATTACTGAAATATAGAAAAGAATTAATAACAAACAACAAAGGAACTAATTGATGATAACACAATGATAGTAGGGCACTTCAACACCCCACCTACATCAATGTACAGATCATCTATACAGAAAATAAGAAAAGAGTAAATTTGAATGACTCACCCAGCCAGGCAGATTTAACAGATATATTCAGAACATTCCATCCTAAACCAGCAAAATACACACTTTTTCAAGTGCACATGGAACATTCTCCAGAATAGATTACATTAGGTCACAATATAGGCCTCAACAAATACAAAGAATTGAAGTTATATCATGCATCTTTCATGACCACAATGCTATGAAACTAGAAATTAACCACAAGAAAAAATCTGAAAAGATCACAAATACATGGAGGTTAAACAGCATGTTATTGAACAATGAATGGGTCAACCAGGAAATCAAAGATGAAGTTAAAAAGTATGTGGGAACAAATGAAAATGAAAAAATGGCAGTTGAAAACCTTTGGGATGCAGCAAAAGTGGTCATAAGAAGGAAATAGATAGCAATATAGACCTACCTCAAGAAGCAAGAAAAATCTCAAATAAAAACCCAACCTGACACTTAAGAGTTAGAAAAAGAAGGACAAATGAAGCCTAAGGCATCAGAAGGAAGGAAATAATAGAGATTAGGGAAGAAATAAATGATATAGAAATTAAAAAAAAACCCAGTAGAACAGCTCAATGAAATTGGGAGCTGGTTCTTTGAAAAAATTAATAGAATGGATAAACCTCTAGCTAGAATTATTAAAAAGAAAGAGGACACAAATAAATAAAATTATGAATACAAGAGGAGAGATCACATCCAACACCACAGAAATGCAAACAACTATAAGACAATATTAGGAAAAACTGTATGCAAACAAAATGGAGAATCCAGAAAAAATGGACTAATTCCTAGAAACATATAAACTACCAAAACTGAAAGAGGAAGAAAGAGAAAATTTGTACAGACCCATAACGAGCAAAGGAATTGAATCAGTAATCAAAATTCTCCTAACAAACAAAAGTCCTGGGCCAGAAGCCTTCCCCAGGGGGAATTCTACTAGACATTTAAAGAAGAGTTAATACCTATTCTTTTCAAACTGTTCCAAAAAATAGAAAAGGAAGGAAAACTTCCAAACTCCTTCTACAAGGCCAGCAATACCTTGATTCCAAAACCAAAGACCCCATTAAAAAGGAGAATTACAGGCCAATGCCCCTGATGAACATGGATGCAAAACTTCTCATCTAAATACTAACAAACTGAATCCAACAGTACATTAAAAGAATTATTCACCATGATCAAGTGGGATTTATTCCTGGGCTGGAGGGGTGGTTCAATATTCACAAATCAATCAATGTGATAACTCACATTAATGAAAAAAAGGATAAGAACCATATGATCCTCTTAATAGATGCAGAAAAAGCATTTGACAAAATATAGCATCCATCCTTGATAAAAACCCTCGACAAAGTAGGTATAGAGGGAACATGCCTCAACATCATAAAAGCCATGTACAAAAGACCCATAGCTAATAACATCTGCAATGGGGAAAAACTGATCGCTTTTCCTCGAGAGTCAGGGAGAAGACCATTTTTATTTAACATAGTAGTGGGAATTCTAGCCTCAGAAACCAGAAAACAAGAAGAAATAAAAGGTATCCAAATTGGCAAGAAAGAAGTCAATTTTCACTATTTGCAGATGACATGATACTCTCTGTAGAAAACCCAAAAGACTTCATAAAATTGCTAGAACCAATACATGAAATCAGTAAAGTCACAGGATACAAAATCAGTGTAGAGAAATGTGTTGCATTTCTACACACCAATAATGAAACAGCACAAAGAGAAATCAAGGAATAGATCCCATATAATTGCTCCAAAAACCATAAGATACCTAGGAATAAACCTAACCAAAGATCTGAAATCTAAAATACTAATGGATGAAATTGAAGATGACTCAAAGAAATGGAAAGGCATTCCATGCTCATGGATTGGAAGAACGAATATTGTTTAAATGTCCATATCCCCCAAATCAATCTACACATTTAATGTAATCCTTATCAAAAAACCAACAGTATTTTTCAGAGCTAGAACAAACATCCTAAAGTTTGTATGGAATCATTAAAGACCCCAAATAGCCAAAGCAATCTTGAAAAAGAAAAGCAAAGCTGGAGGCATCACAATTCCGGACTTGAGTCATATTACAAAACTGTAGTAGTCAAAACACTATGGTGCTGGCACAAAAATAGGCATGTAGATCAATGGAACAGAATAGAAAATCCAGAAATGGACCCACAATTACATGGTCAATTAATCTTCAACAAAGCATTAAAGAATATCCAACAGAGAAAAGACTCTCTCTTCAAAAAATGGTGTTGGCAAACTGGACGTAATATGCAGAAGAATGAAACTGGACCACTTCTTTACACCACACACAAAAATAAATTCAAAATGGATGAAAGACCTAAATGTGAGACCTGACGCCACAAGAATCCTAGAAGAAAACTAAGTTACTATAGTTACTACTTTGATTTTGGCCATAGCAACATTTTCTAGATATGTCTCCTGAGGCAAGAGAAATAAAATAAAATATAAACTATTAGGACCATATCAAGATTAAAAAAAACCAACAACTTCTGCACAGTGAAGGACACAACCAACAAAACTAAAAGGCAGCCTACCGAATGGGAGTAGGTATTTGACAATGAGATATCTGATAAAGGGTTAGTTTCCAAAATAAATAAAGGACTTAAAAAACTCAACATCCAAAAAATGAATAATCCAATTAAAGTGGGCAGAAGACATAAATACACATTTTTCTAAAGAAGACATACAGATGACCAAATTATAAGAACCGAAGTAAACTATAAGAGCATAATACTTCTTATAAATCTATTGAGGATTAAGGGGAGGGGATTGGTAGGGTCATAATCTTAATAGTTGAATTAAGATCAACTATTAATCTTAATAGTTGAACTCTAACATGGGTTATTTCAAAGCCAAGAAAGTGGTCATCCTGCCAAAATATTTTTTTCTTGTGTGTATATATATATTTTAAGTTCTGTCTCATTCTACCCTTTTTGCTTAAGGCTTAAGGCTTTGTTCTGTGTGAAAATTCAGTTTCTTCTTGTAGAGGTTACAGATAAAATTTTATCAGTTTCTGTAGCTTTGTGTTGCATGGACACCTAAGAGCATTTTCTGAGAGCCATTTGTACAGTAAGAATAATGGACTGTACATAAGTGGGAGAAGTGGACACTACCAAAGGGATAAGAAACGAGAGAAAGGGAGGACTAGAAAGGTCAAGACAAGGCAAACTTACATTAAATTTCTGCTCAAGGCTTCACTTGAGTTGGTCATCAACTGCGTGGCTCAGTTGGTTAAGCATCTGCCGTCGGCTCAGGTCATGATCCTAGAATCCTGGGATCAAGTCCCACATCAGGCTCCCTGCTCAGTGGGGGAGTCTGACTCTCCCTCTGCCCCTCCCCGCACTCATGCTCTCTCTCTCTCTCTCTCTCTCTCTCTCTCACTCACTTTTCTCTCTCTCTCAAATAAATAAAAACTTAAAAAAATAAAGTAGATAACATTTATTAGCAAGAATGGTATACTGTGTATCACTTTTGTTATTCTATCCAGTTCAGTTCTGTAACGACAGATCACATAACTCATGTGAAGAAGTCATCTGATCAGGTTCTGGTATATATGTGAGCATAGCATGCCTATAAACATATTAGTGGACAGAAAGAAAAATACCAAATAACCTCAATGAAAGAATATTACAGTATCTACATATAGCATTCTACAAGTTCTCCCCTGTCAAACAAAACAAAGAAAAATATGTACTGATTCCATTGTTGGGATTGTTGACTATCTACTATGTGTTAGGCACTGTTCTAGGCACTTGACATGTATCAGTGAATAAAAGACATGAAGATCCTTGAGCTAGTGAGACATAATTTTTAGCAGAAAGCACTGTGAATTAGTCTAATAAAAAAGCATTATCTAGGATGTTAAATTATGATAGTTGCTCTGGAAAAAAGGAAAAGTAGAGCAGGATTGAAGGGCTGGAGTGCAAGTGGAAGGAGAGAGATTCAAGTCACGTGGAAAGAATGATTACTAATTAATCTGTAAACATTTATTCCTATGAATTTAGACTCTTAAATTTAGTTAGAAGCAAAGTTTTTTTTCCAGGAAATTGCAGGAAGTAAGCCAAGTAAGGAAGTAAGCTCTGTCTATCTATTTTAATTAACAGCAATCAATACTTGGCCAATTTTTCAACTAGGAGCACTCTCCTCTGCTGTAATATATAACTAAAGGTGATGTTTACTGTATGGGTTTTTTTTTTTGCAGAATGGCATTCAAAGGCAGATCTGAAAGTAGGCCTTTAAATATGGAGAGGAAGATAATGAGATTACAAGGATGCGTTCAGAGTCTCCTGGACAGCTCACAGCGCCTAGGGAAGGTTAAGAGTATGAGTTCAGAATAGAGTCATTGAAAGTCTAAAGTTGTCTGAAATATGGGAAGCAGAATAAAATTGAAAACTCCTTAAAGTCATCTCAGTGCAGAGTTACAAAGGACACAGTCTTGACTTACAATGGCATGAACTTGAAATGACAGACAAGCTTTAAAGGTGATATTTTGATCTGAACGGAAGAGCCGTTTCGGTCCGAAGGTGATTGGCAGGATGTAGAGGGCTGATTAAATTGTAGGCCAAAGCAAAACCTATGTTTCAAAATATCATTTGTCCTTTAAAAAAGACAGGCTGAGCGATTTTAATGTGGTAAAAGAATGAGGACAGCTGTAATTTACACAGCACTGAAATGATAAAGAATAAAAAGACCATATTTAGACACTAAATTGGATTTTCACCACAGAAAATGAATACCAGGAACGTAAATTTTCTTAACATGTTTCCTATTATCAGAAAGACTGCAAGGGGAACCTGGTGAAAATGAATTATAGATAATGCATAAGTCTGTGTATGGAAAATAATAAATTACCAATAAATGCTTTGTGAATAAAAAATGAAAGAATGCAAACATTTATACTTGAATCTCAGATATAACTTGGTTTGATTTTCAACACATTTTTGTAAATGGTAAAAAATAAGAAGTTTTTCAAATTTGAGTTGCAAAAGAGGGAATAAGAAAGAGGGAGAATTAATTTGTACAGATATAAAACTTGATGTCACATGAACCGCCAAAGAATTCCTAAAGAAATTCTCTGTGATTAAAGTGTTAAGTAATAAGAGGTCTACAACCCCAGGTTTAAAATAATGGCAGGTCTGAGATTTGTACCCAGGTAAGGCTGACTTTAAGAACCCTGTTCTTTTCACATCATGCTGTATTCAATGAAAGGAAGGGAGTTTAATCAAGGCAAAAGACTTGAAAAGTCAGATAATTGTGATTTTATTGTATTGCACTAATATATTTTTGTTGAACAAAATATACTGAAACCATGAAGTCATGGCACCTGTGTGGCTAAGTTGGTTAAGTGTCTGCCTTAGGTCCTAGATTCAAGCCCTGCATCAGGCTCCCTGCTCAGTGGTGAGTTTGCTTCTCCCTCTCCTACTGCCCCTCCCTCCTGCTCCTGTCCCCCACCTCTCTCTCAAATAAATAAATAAAATCTTTAAAAAAAAGAAGCCATGATGGGGCGCCTGGGTGGCTCAGTGGGTTAAAGACTTTGCCTTCGGCTCAGGTCGTGATCTCAGGGTCCTGGGATTGAGGCCCGCATTGGGCTCTCTGCTCAGCAGGGAGCCTGCTTCCTCCTAACTCTGTCTGCCTCTCTGCCTACTTGTGATCTCTCTCTCTCTGTGTCAAATAAATAAATAAAATCTTTAAAAAAAAAAGAAACCGTGAGGTAGACATCACAAGGAAGAAAACCCATTCACGATGTCATCACTGTATGAAATGTGTCTTTGGTCCTTATTATCTATTATCTATCCATCCATCCATCCACATATATGCATATATATACATATAAACTACCTTTTATGTATAATCACGTGATAGGCATTATGCTTCCCTTACAAAAGGTAAAGTCATAAGGATTTCTAATTTTTTGACTAAACTTTCTTTTCTTTTCTTTTTTTCCTGAGAGAGAACAAGTGGGGTGGGCAGAGGGAGAGAGAGAATCTCAAGCAGGCTCCATGCGAGGCAGGGCTTGATCTCACAACACTGAGATCATGACCTGAACTGAAATAGAGTCAGCCACTTAACTAAGTTACCAAGGAGCCCCTTGACTAACCTTGAAAATGTTACTATTGCTGAGCCATCTTTTATATATTCATTCTCCTTTGGGGAAATTTCAACACCCCAAGAATGTTTTTTTAGATCAGGATAAAAATGAGCTTCATATATTGTTTGTTCCCATTCTTTTCAATTCGTTACAACAGCAATCCACAAGTGGATTGCAGAGTTCCTCATTCCAGATTGTGTTATTGTTTCACTGTGTTGCATTTAACATATTCCTTGGTATGCTGTATTGTCTACAAATGGGTAGTTAGAGCTCTGTAGCTAGTCAGGTTAGAGTTTTCCCAATAGCTCTCCACAGGTGGTGTAGTGTACACAAATTAGGAAGGACATGATGTCTACTCTAACTTACTGTAGGGTTGGAAATGATGATCATTGCCTACATCAGTTATCGCGTTAGGGATTACTAAATGATGATCTAATTTTATCACCTTTTCATTTCATTAGTTGCTATACATTTGTAAAGGGATATTCTACCTTCTCAACAGTTTGGTTATTTTGAATTCTTACAGGAAAATTCATTTCCACCCATTATCATTTTCAAAATAATGAGTTGAATCCCCAACATCATGAGAAAATAATGACCTATCAGTATCTATCTATCTGTCATCTATCTATCTATCTATCTATCTAATCTAATCTATCATCTATTATCTATCATCTATCAATCTATTTAACATTTTGATAAATTTCAATACACAGCAGTTCTTATTCCTAATGATGCTCAAACTTATTCATTATTGATTAGTAGGGGCATCGAGTTGGTCCTAGAGTGCTTTTGACATCATCCCTGTTATCTCTGAGATCTCATGCTTCCTGAAATTAAAAAAAATAGTCTGGAATCATTCTATTCATTTCCTTCACTATATCGAAAACTAGGCATATGTCCAAGGATTTCTTGTTCACTTACTGCTATTCAGAGTCATAAATATGTCTGTTAGGGTGCTCAGGGTGTTGGTCATTGTTTTTAAATGTTTTTAGCGGAGAGGGCTAGGAAATATGTGGATTTCTTTTTTTAAAATATAATACAGTATGCGTTCATGATGATGCTTCTGATGCAAAATCAGAAAAGTTTTCTTTTTAAAAAACTTATTTTTCTTTCTGACCTGATTTCATCAATCCTGCATTTGTACTCCCCTTTTCCAGGATCATAAGTGTATTTTCAATGAAATAAACATGAAACTTAATAGCTATCTTCTGAAATACACACAAAAGAATCTTAGATTAAGTCTATCAACAATACCATCAATCATATATTATCAGAGAGTAGCATAAAGATTTTTTCAGAACTTCTTTTTTATTCTTAAAGTATATCCTATTAAGAGATTTATAGTAAATTACTTTTATAAGTAATCTATATAAAGTCACTTGGCGTATTTCCCCTTTGGGTGGGTTTGAACGGGTATGCTACCAACTAAATAAACAAGTTTATTTTCTCATTATGCCTATTATTATTAATGATTGCTTGTTTTACTTGACTATTTTTAAAATTCCAGTATAGTTAACATACAGTGTTCTATTAGTTTTAAGTGTACAATATAGTGATTCAATAATCCTATACATTACTGAGTGTTCTTCATAAGGGTACTTTTAATCTCATTTACCTATTTCACCCATCCTTCCACTCACCTCCCTCCTGGTAACCATCAATTTGTTCTTTATACTTAAGAGTCTGTTTTTTAAATTTTTTTGTTGTTGTTCATTTGGTTTTTTTTCTTAAATTTCACATGAGTGAAATCATATGGTATTCATCTTTCTCTGACGGACTTATTTCTCTTGGCATTATAATCTCTAGATCCATCAATGTTATTGCAAAAGGCAAGACTTCATTCATTTTTGATGGTTGGGTAAAATAATATATATATATTATATATATGTATATATAATATATATATATATAAAAGTTCTTTATCCATTCATCTATTGATGGACACTGGGCTGCTTCCATACTTGGGTTATTATAATAATGTGGCAGTAAACATAAGGATGCATATATCCTTTCAAATTAGTGCTCTTGTATTCTTTGGGTAAATATTCTGTAGTAGAGTTGCTGGATCATATGGTAGTTCTATTTTTAATTTTTTGAGGAACCTCCATATTGTTTTCCACAGTGGCTGCACCAATTTGCATTCACAAGAAAGCAAAAGTGTTCCTTTTTCTCCACATCCTTACCAACACTTGTTGTTTATATTATTTTTTTATTTTAGCCATTCTGACACGTGTAAGTTTATATCTCATTGTGGTTTTTATTTGCATTTCCTTGATGATTAGTAAAGTTGAGCATCTTTTCATGTGTCTGTTGGCCATCTGTATGTCTTCTTTGGAGAAATGTCTGTTCCTGTCTTCTGCTCATTTATAATTGGGTTGTTATTATTATTTTGGTGTTAAGTTGTATAAGTTCCTTATATATTTCTGATATTAATCTCTTATTAGATATATAATTTGAAAATATCTTCTCCCACTCACAGTTTTAGTTTTTTTGTTTCCTTTACTATGCAGAAGCTTTTTGTTTTGATATAGTCCCAATAGTTTATTTTTGCTTTTTTTTTCCTTTGCTGTATAGAAGTTACTTACTTATTTATTTATTTATTTATTTATTTATTTATTTGGACTTATTTATTTATTTGAGAGATAGAGAGCGAACATGGGGGGAGAAACAGATGGAGAGGGAGGGAAGCAGACTCCCCGGTGATCTTGGAGCCTGGCAGAGGGCTTCATCTCACAACCCTAAGCTCATGATCTGAGCTTAAATCAAGTGTTGACTGCCTAACTGACTTCATGACCCACATGCCCCAGAAGCTTTTTATTTTGATGTTGTCCCAATAGTTTATTTTTGCTTTTGTCTCCTTTGCCTTAGGAGACATATCTAGAAAAATGTTGCTATGGCTGATGTCAGAGAAATGACTGCTTGTGCTCTCTTTTAGGATTTTTATGGTTTCAGGTCTCGCACAGAACTCCTTAATCCATTTTGAATTTATTTTCTTGTATGATGTAGAAAGGGTGCAGTTTTATTCTTTTGCATGTAGCTGTCCAGTTTTCCCAACACCATTTGTTGAAAAAATGGTCTTTTTCTCATTGCATATTATTTTTTCCTTTAAAGATTTTATTTATTTTTAGAGAGTGTGCGTGTGTGCAAGTGGAGGGGAGGGGCAGAAGCAGAGGGAGAGAGGGAATCTCCAGCAGACTCCACGTTGAGTGTGGAGGCCTATGTGTGGCTGAATCTCATGACCTGGAGATCATGACCTGAGCCAAAATCAAGAGCTGGACACTGACTCTGACAGTTGACAACTGCCTGAGCCACTCAAGTAACCCTCTCAAAGCATAGTCTTGTTCTCCTTTGTCAAAGAATAATTGACCATATAATCCTGGGTCTATTTGGGGGCTGTATTCTGTTCCATTGATCTCTGTCTGTTTTTGTGCCAGTGCCATACTGTTTTGAATACTACAGCTTTGTAGTGTATCTTGAAATCTGAAATTATGGTACCTCCAGTTTTGTTTTTCTTTTTCAAGATCACTTTAGCTCTTTGGGGTTTTTTGTGGTTCTATACAAATTTTAAGACTATTTTTTCTAGTTCTCTGGAAAATGCTATAGTTATCTTGATAGGGATTGCTTCAGATTTGTAGATTGCTTTAGGCAGCATGGACATTTTAACAATATTTTTTCTTCCAACTCATGAGTATGGACTATCTTTCCATTTGTATTGTATTTAGTGTCTTTCATCAGTGCTTTATAGTTTTTAGAATACAGGTTTTCACCTCCTTCATTAAGCTTATTCCTGTGTATTTTATTATTTTTGGTGCAATGGTAAATAGGATGTTTTCTTAATTTCTCTTTCTTCTTCTTCTTCATTATTAATTTATAGAAATGCAATGGAATTCTGTATATTAATTTTTATCTTATGATCTTACTGAATTCATTTATAAGTTCTAGAAGTTTTTAGGTGGAGTCTTTTGGGTTTTCTATATATATCATGTCATCTGCAAATAATGAAAATTTGACTTCTTCCTGACCAATGTGGATGCCTTTTATTTCTTTTTCTTCTCTGATGGCTGTGGCTAGGACTTCCAGTACTATGCTGAATAAAAGTGGTGAGAGTGGACATCTCTGTCTTGTTCCCCAGCTTAGGGGAAAGCTCTCAGTTTTGTTTACAGATGTTAGCTATAAGTCTTTGATATCCAGTCTTTATTATATTGAAGTATGTTGTCTCTAAACTTATTTAAACTTATTTGGTTGAGGGCTTTTACAATGAATGGAGGTTGTACTTTGTCAAATGCTTTTTTCTGCATCCACTGAAGTGATGTGTTTTTTTCCTCCTTTGTCTTTATGTAATGTATGATGTTGATTGATTTGTGAATATTGAACCACCCTTGCACACAAGGAATAAATCCCGCTTGATTGTGGTGAATGATTTTTTTAATGTAGTGTTGGATTTAGTTTCCTAATATTTTCTTGAGGATCTTTACATCTATGTTAATAGAGATTTTAGCCTTAGTTTTCTTTTTTAGAATGTCTTTATCTGGTTTTGGTATTAGGGTAATGCTTGCCTCAAAGGATGAACTTGGAAGATTTCCTTCCTTTTCTATTTTTTTTGGAATAGTTTGAAAAGAATAGGCATTAACTCTCCTTTAAATGTTTGGTAGATATGGACATTGGGGTGGATATGTGCTATGGTGAGTGCTGTGAATTGGTAAGACTGATGATTCACAGACCTGTACCCCTGAAGCAAATAATACATTATATGTTAATTAAAAAATGTTTGATAAATTTTGTGTATGAAGCAATCTGGTCCTGGACTTTTGTTTGTTGGGAGTTTGTTTTTTTTTTTTTTTTTAAAGATTTTATTTATTTATTTGACACAGAGAGAGAGAGAGATCACAAGTAGGCAGAGAGGCAGGCAGAGAGACAAGGAGAGGAGGAAGCAGGCTCCCTGGTGAGCAGGGAGCCCGATGCGGGCCTCGATCCCAGGACGCTGAGATCATGACCTGAGCCGAAAGCAGAGGCTTTAACCCACTGAGCCACCCAGGCGCCCATTGTTGGGAGTTTTTTGATTACTGGTCATCAGTCTGTTCAAATTTTCTGTTTCTCATTCAGTTGGTAGTTTGTAAGTTTCTAGAAATTTATCCGTTTTTTCTAGGTTGTCCAGTTTTTTGGCATATAATTTTTCATAATATTCTCTTATGATTCTTTGTATTTCTGCTGTGTCAGTTATTTTTCAACTTTCATTTCTGATTTTGTCTATTTGAGTCTTCTCTCCCTCTCTCCCTCCACTTTTTTTAATGAGTGTGGTTAAAGGTTTATCAGTTCTGATTGTCTTTTCATGGAACTGGTTCCTGGTTTCATTGATCTGTCTTGTTTTTGTTGTTGTTGTTGCTGTTGTTGTCATTGTTATTGGTTTTTCTTTTTAGTTTCTATTTTTTAATTTATGCTCTAATCTTTACAATTTTGTGCTTTCTCTGGTTTTGGATTTTGTTTCTTTTTCTAGCTTTTTTATGTTGTTTTTTCGAGATTTTTCTCGCTTTTTGAGGTAGGCCTATATTGCTATAAACTTCCCTGTTAGGATAACATTTGCTGCATCTGAAAGATTTTGTACTGTTTTGTTTTCACTTTCATTTGTTTCCATGTATTTTTTTATTTCCTCTTTGATTTCTTTGATGAATGGTCCATTCGTTGTTGAGTAGCATGTTATTTAACCTCCATGATTTTGTGATCTTTCCAGATCTTTACTTATGGTTGATTTCTAGGTTAGCATTGTGGTTGGAAAAGATGCACAGTATAACTTCAATCTTACTGAATTTGTTGAGACTTGTTTTATGGCCGAACATGTGATCTACTTTGGAGAATGTTCTTTGTGCACTGAAAAGAATGTGCATTCTGTGGTTTTAGGATGGAATGTTCTGAATAAATCTGTTATATGTTCCAATATATATGTTATCTGTTCCAATATATCATTTAAAGCCACTCTTTCCTTGTTGATTTTCTATTTAGATGACCTATCCATTGATATAAGTGGGGTGTTAAAGTACTCTATTATTATTATATTACTATCAGTTAGATCTTTGTTATTACCTGCTTTATATTGTGGGTGCTCCCGTGTTGGGTGCATAAATTGTTATATCTTCTTGTTGGGTTGTTCTCTTTATGATTATATGTTTTTCTTGGTCTCTTGTTATAGTCTTTGTTTTAATGTCCATTTGTCTGATCTTTTTACCTCATTTGCATGATAAATGCTTTTCCATCCCTTCATTTTCACTTTGCATATGTCTTTAGGTCTGAAATGAGTCTCATGGAGGTAGCATATAGATGGGTCTTACTTTTTTATCCATTCTGTCACCCTATGTCTTTTGATTAGGGCATTTATTTTTTTTTAAAGATTTTATTTATTTATTTGACACAGAGAGAGACAGATCACAAGTAGGCAGAGAGGCAGGCAGAGGGAGAGGAGGAAGCAGGCTCCCCGCTGAGCAGGGAGCCCGATGTGGGGCTTGATCCCAGGACCCCGAGATCATGACCTGAGCCGAAGGCAGAGGCTTTAACCCACTGAGCCACCCAGGCACCCAATTAGGGCATTTATTTACGTTCAAAGTAATTATTGATAGATATATGTGCTTATGGTCATTTTATTATTTGTTTTATGGATGTTTTTGTAGTTTTCTGTTCCTTTCTTCTCCTTTTCTCTGTTTGTTGGCTTTCTTTAGTCATATAGTTGGATTTGTTTCTCTTTAATTTTTGCATATCTATGACTTATTTTTGATTTATCATTACCATTACGTTTGTATATATAACATGTTATGCACATAGTCTATTGTAAAGTTTATGGTCAGTTAAGGTTGAACCCATTCATAACTCTTCTCCCTCCCCTATGTATTAGGTATATGGTATCATATTTTATATCCTTTTATTTTGTGAATCCCTTGACCAGTTTTTATAGATATACTTAATTTTACTGCTTTGTGCTTCTTACTTTTCTTAGTCCTGCTTATGATCTTTCCTTTCCACTCAAAAATTCCCCTTTAACATTTCTTGTAGGGCTGGTTTAGTGGTCATGAACTCCATTAGCTTTTGTTTGTCTGGGAAACACTTTCTCTCTCCTTCAATTCTGAATGATAGATAGCCTTGCTGGTTAGAGTATTCTTGGTTGCAGGTTTTTTTATCTTTAAGTACTTTGAATATATCATGTGACTCTCTTCTGGACTGCAGAATTTCTGTTGAAAAATCACCTGATAGCCTTATGGGGCTTTCCCTTGTACACAACCATCTTCTTTTCTTGTGGTGCTTTAAGAATTCCCTTTTCTCACTACTTTTTTTGATTTTAATTACTATGTATCTTGGTTGACCTCCTTGGGTTGATTTTGTTGGTGGGTCTCTGTGTATCCTGGGTCTGGATTTCTCTTTCCTTCTCCAGATTTGGGATATTTTTAGCTATTATTTCTTCAAATAAAATTTCTGATCCCTTTTCTCTCTTTTCTCTTTATGGGATCCCTATAATGTGAA
This sequence comes from Ailurus styani, assembly GCA_002007465.1. Taxonomy (NCBI): domain Eukaryota; kingdom Metazoa; phylum Chordata; class Mammalia; order Carnivora; family Ailuridae; genus Ailurus; species Ailurus styani. The sequence continues at coordinate 3,109,175 of LNAC01000182.1, forward strand.
TGTTATTGTGCTGATGGTATGGCTGAGTTCCCTAAGTCTATTTTCTTTCATCATTATTATCATATATTATTATTATCTCTGTCTCCTGTTCTTTTTTATTTTTTATTTGACACACAGAGAGAGAGATCACAAGTAGACAGAGAGGCAGAGAGAGAGGAGGAAGTAGGCTCCCTGCTGAGCAGAGAGCCTGATATGGGCCTTGATCCCAGGACCCTGAGATCATGACCTGAGCCAAAAGCAGAGGCTTTAACCCACTGAGCCACCCAGGCGCCCACTGTCTCCTGTTCTTAAAAGTAGAGGCCTTCTGCAGAAGATGCCCTGTAGTATCTTGCAATGTAATGTCTCCTGTTCTCTAGAACCCGGCGCTTCAGGGGTGTCTCCTATGCATGTTGCCTGCACCCTGCTGTTGTGACTGAGCCATATTTCCCTTCAGCCAGTTGTCTGCAATGGCTCTCTTTGCCTGTTGTTGGCAGGGTTTTGGTCCCTTTCTTGTTAGTGGGTCAGTCTGAGGCTGCCTTGGGCTTAAGTTCAGTCAGACCAGGTGTTTTCCAGAGATGCAGTAGCACCAAACTGCTGGGTCTTTCTCTGTGTTGTGCCTTGAGAAGTCTTTGTTGGCGGGCAGGGCCTGCAGTCAGAACAGATGTCTGCCCCTAGGCCATCCATGCTGGGGCCACAGTGAAACAAGTGTGTTTGGTTATCTCCTCCTCTCCCCTAGGCAGGAGTCTCTTTGGAATGGTGCTGACCCCTACTGGGGCTGCTTGCACACTGCCTGTCTTGTAGCACCACTTTGGATAGGCTTTGGTCAATGGCTTATTGGAAGGTACATGACTACAGGGGAACACAGGGACAGAATGCACTGTTAGCAATACAGGTAGAGATTATTGGAGCTGAGCTGGTTCCTGCAGGTGTCCATGGGTCTAGGCTGGGGTAAGAAGTTGAGAAATTGTGCCTGTCAGCTTCTGTTTTCCTGGGGAAGTGTCCTAAAAATCCATGCCGCTCCAGTACATCCTCTGAGATTAGTAAATAAATCTCCTTTCTGTATACCTCAGACATTTTTTTTTCAAACTGCTGCTCCATGCTGTATCTCAGTGCGTCTGTTTGTTGTCCTGTCTCTTTAATGGTAGGGACTCCGTTTCCTGTCACCCTCCCAGTGATTCTAGACCTGAGCCCACTGTTCTTTAAAGTTCCAGGTGTTAAGCCCTACTGATTGTATGAACTCACAAAATTAGGTCCTTTTGGTTTTCAAAGAAAAATGGTATGGGGATTTGTCTTCCCTCTGTGAGTTCCCCCAGGGCTGGGGTGCTTGGTGTTAGGTTCTATTTCCCTCCCCTTTCCTTGCCTATGGCTTCCTTCTTTCCCACGGATGGTCCTGCGCATCTGTTTGGCTCTGGACCATGTCTTCATCCCTCCTACCCCTTTTGGTTTGGTCTCTCCTCTGCATTTAGTTGTGGAGGGTCAGTTCTGCCAGTCTTTGGGTTTTTTTCCTACTTATTTACACTGATATGAGTGTTATCTAGTTGTATGCATGGGATGAGGTGAAGCGTAGGATCTTCCTACTCTGCCATCTTGCTACATGGGACTCCTCTGTTTTACTTACATTTTAAAATCTGTTTCACATATACCCAAAGTCAAACCTACAAAACAAGGTATATTTAATAATTTCTAGTTTCTATTTTAATTCCTTCCATTCTATTCCTTCCTTCTTTGAAATGTTCTACTCCTTATATAAATAGACACCTTTAAGTCTTTAATTTCAGAATGTATATCTTGGATTCTTGTGTTACAGTTTGTTTTATTTCATTGTTTTGGTTTTACTCTTTTTCTTTTCATTCTTTTAAAGAATCATCTCTATATATTTCCTTAAACTCTCTGTGTCATTCTTCATTTGTTAATGTTGATTATTTCCTTTTTTCCATTTTATATTTTTATGGCATTATTTTGTTTATCATGTGTATTCACTCTTATGTTCTTTCTAACTTATCCTTTATTACATAGTTTTTCTTTATTATATAAGTAGTTTAAATTTATTACATGAACTTTTATTACCAATTCTTTCTCTGTATTCTCTTAGCTCTCTTTTCGGTTTTTCTTCTTGCCCAAGCGTTGTGTTTCTTATCATCTCTAAATAGGATTTTTGCAGTGCTTTCATGCCTTCTTTTTTAAAAAATTATTTTAGTTCATTTTTTAAAAATGTTAATTTATAACTTTCATTTGTTGTGGGGACACGTTTTTCTGCCATTTCTTTTTTTGTCTGTGTACACATTTCCTGCCCATTTTTTTGCTTCTTTTACGAATTTACTATGGGATTTGAATGTAACATTTTTCTACTGCAGGTTTTTAAGTGAAGTGGGTTTTTCACCCTGAATTCTTAGAAACGGAGTGTAGGGGCGCCTGGGTGGCTCAGTGGGTTAAAGCCTCTGCTTTCGGCTCAGGTCATGATCTCAGCGTCCTGGGATCGAGGCCCGCATCGGGCTCTCTGCTCAGCGGGGACCCTGCTTCCTCCTCTCCCTGTCTCTCTGCCTGCCTCTCTGCCTACTTGTAATCTCTCTCTCTGTGTCAAATAAATAAATAAATAATCTTAAAAAATAATAAATAAATAATAAAAGAAACGGAGTGTAGCAGATAATGATAGTGCTCCACTGCATACTAAGTACTTCCCAGGATCAGTGTGATTGAGTTCCCAGCAACCTGCACCTGTGCCCCTTTCTCAGCTATTCCTTACTTCATGCTATGAACTTTTGTGTATTTGTGCTGGACCCTTGCATGTCAAGTCCTTGAGAAACAGACCCCTGGTGACCCTATGCCAGCTTATTTTTATATATTATTAACAGAGATAATGGGAGGTATAGGAGTTTGAGAAGATTTTGGTAGTGGATAGATGAGATAAGAGAGTGCTAATCATGTGCAAAACAACCCCAGTATATGTTTTTAAGAGAGCAAAGTGTTTCAACTTTTCTCCTGAGTCATATCTTTGACATGTCCTTAGTCAGCCATGTAGAAATACTCAGTAACCTCACTGGGTGCTTGATTAGGAAAACACACACATCTTTACCAAAGAAAATAGTGACTTAATTAGAGATAATTGACCTTTTTATATACATTTTAGAGGATAAGTGAACACACTGAAGACTTATTTATTGACACCATATGGCACTTTCTCACAGTGATACTCAAATTATGTAGAACATGGCTAATCAAAACTAAATAGCTCATCAAAGAGTCTTCCATTCTAAGATGCTTCTATTTCATTCAGGAGGCTTTTAGATATTTCCTTGGACACAAAAGTACTTTATACATTCTTTTATTCAAAGCATGCCAAGTTTCTAGTAAGGTAGCCTGCAAAAGTTATCTATAGTTTTCAAATCATAAGTATAATTTTAGTGCTAATCATTTCTTTTTTTTTTAAGATCTTATTTATTTATTTGACAGAGAGAGAGAGAGAGAGAGAGACACAGCGAGTGAAGGAACACAAGCAGGGGGAGTGGGAGAGGGAGAAGCAGGCTTCCTGTGGAGCAGGGAGCCCAGTGCAGGGTTTGGTCCCAGGACCTTGGGATCATGACCTGAGCCGAAGGCAGACGTTTAATAACTGAGCCACCCAGGCTCTCCCTTGTGGTTATCATTTCTTTAATTAATTTATCAAATATATGCCTTTCTTGAGATCTAATGGCTGATCTTATTTATTTGTTACTTTTAGAAATCTCCTTTTTGACTGGACTCAGATTTAGAGCTAGAAGCTCTCAGAGAGGATAACATTTGTCTCTTGACCATCTGTTCCTGGTATTTTTCTTTGGCCTCCATTATTCTCTTAGCCAAAAGTTTCACATATTCTTCACCTTCTTCCTTATTTTTCTTAGTAGGCTGTTTTCAGAGTGACAAGGCACAGTAGTATTAATGAGTTTGGGATTTTTTCACATTGACCAATTCGAGAACACTGAGATAGGCATCCACAAAGAAACCCTGAAAAAATTACACTTTCTTTCTCCAGTCCACCTTGGTCCATAGCAAGAATGATGCCTACTCAACAGCAGGAGGACACGGCCATGGGTCAAAACACCCTGCTTCATGGGGAAGCCTTGCTTGTCATTGCCACCACTGATTTGGACAATGTAAACCTTTCCGTTCTTCACCCAGAGCATCAGCAGCAACATCTGTGGCTGTATGCTTCTCATAAAAGGTACAAAATTTGTGTTCATCATCCACTTCAATAAGTTTTTGACAGCCAGTAACTAGAAAAGAGATATATTCAGCTTCATCTTAAAGCAGCCTACTGCCTCTGAGCCGCTACAAAAGAGAGTCAAATAAATGTTTTTAATAACAGTTGCACAACTACTGTCATTTCTGTGCTAAAGATTGCAAAGGTAGCAGACACAAGCCCTGCTCTCAAAGAATTGACATACTTTACATTTGAGATCTGATTTGAAAATAAGAAAAAAATGTATCTATGCAGGGTACATGCAGGAAGTAAATGTTTAGAAAAGATTTTGGGTGGCCCATAGAATTTCTGAAAGCCTAGACATTTGGAAGGACCAGGCTTAGATGGCAGAAAGAAGAGGGGTTGTCAAGTTAAATCCAGAGTTACAAATCACAGCTTTGAAATAAGAAAAATTCTCCATCCCTGCTTTCCTGCATTTTTTGTTACTGACTCCAGAAGCAATATTTTAGGCAGGTACCTACATCATGTGTTCATTCAAGCTTTCAAGGAACATAGCTTTATTAGTGGGTGGCAGGCTCAAGATTCAGAAGATGGGTAACTCCCCCAAACATCAGTAGACAGTTCATAGAATATGGAGAAATAAAGGCAATGAATATCCACTATGTATATTCGACATGCTGAAACAGAATTCTAGGTAATACAGAAGAATATATTGAAATGCTTTCTGATCTGTAAAAAATAGGAAAGTATCTTCTTTTGGATTTAAGACACATTATGCCTATATAAATGAAATGGCATAAAGTCGTTATTTATTGTTTTCTCCATACAGTAAATGAATACATTTTGCTCAGATCCTAGTAATTTAAACTTTTTCTTAGTATCCACAACTACTTATAGAATATTAAATCTATATATTATATAATAATATATTATCAATATCATATGTAATGTATATGTAGTATATGTTTTGTATTTTATGTTAAGTATTATCTGTAGATTATGCCACATCCCATATTATTAAAAAAGTTCTAATCACAATTTATCTGCTCCTAAACTATGTAAATATAAAATCTAACTTTTTTAGAATGGCATTGAAACCTTTTATAATCGGGGGGGCACCTCAGTGGTTCAGTTGGTTAAAGTTCTGCCTTTGGCTCAGGTTATAATCTCAGGATCCTGAGGGACTGAGCCCCATGGTGGGCTCTGTGCTCAGCAGGGATTCTGCTTCTCCCTCTCTCCCTGCCCCCAGCTCATGCTCTCTCTCTCTCTCAAATAAAATCTTAAAAAAAACAAAAAAAAACTTTTGTAATCTGTTCTCAACGTATTTTTCTGGTACCACATTCTATTACTCTCTTCTGTAAAATTTATATTCTAACTTAACCTATTTCTCAATGTGGCATGCATTTTTATAATTGTGTGCATTTGCTTGTGGTTTTACCTTGACCTAGAAGATATACCTGCTACTTGACCTCCTAAGAAAATATCATTGATATTTGTGTTAAAACACAAATATTTGTGTTAAATATTTGTGTTGTGATATTTATGTTAAAACACAACAGGATGCCACTTTCCCTGTGAGCTTTTCTCAACTTTTCTGGAAAGAAAAATAGATATTATCTGAGTTGTTTTAACTTTTATTTTTTACAGTAGTAATACATCTTAAAATAGTTTCACAGGTATTTCTTTTGCAAGAGTATGAGATCTTCAGGACCCAGAATTGTATCTTAACTTATTTGTGTGTGTGTGTGTGTGTGTGTGTGTGTGTGTAAAAGTGCCTAGGAAAATGTAAATGTTCACTAAATATCTGTTAAGTTAAAAATTATCTACAAGGAGTGGTAAGTGATTAGAAAATATTCTCTCATCTCCTCATTCTTTAAATTTCTCAGGTGGTATATCTTTTTTATTTTTATGTGAAAGTTTCCCAACAATATATGAAATAGAGAATTTCATAAAATAAAAGTAAAATTGACATTCTTAAGATGCACTGTATTCAAGGTTAAATTACTTTCATTTGAAATGGGAGAACTGATAAATATTAACTAAGCTAACAAGAATACAAGATTAGGCATTTATTGACTCTAAATATATTTATGCAGGTATTATAGATAGTCAGTGTGTTAAGTGCCCCTTCTTGTTTTCATTCAATCCGTGCATAGCCTGCCTTAGAGCCATACAGGAAGTGAAGGAATTTAGGTTATGCTAGAAGAGTAAATTTCAGATGAATTATTTTCTCAAATTATACTAGTATTTGTTTGGGACCAGTGTGAATTTTGTGTTTTTTTCTCCACTCCCCCCCAAATCTCCAAATAACGCTAACTCCTGCTTTGTTCTTTTAATGTGCTGGCACGCATCAGTAAACTGCCAGCCCACTTGTAAATATTTGCCAGGAGGTGATGGCATTTGTGAGCTTCTAGCATCCAGCGAAAGAGTTGCATTCACCATCAGTTAAAATAATAATAACTACCATTTACTAGGTACTACCATTTACTGAATGGTACTACCATTTACTAAAGAGCGAGAGCTAGCTATTTGATAAACATATTACATGAATTAGCTGCTTTAATCCTTAAAACAACATTTTATTTATTTATTTATTTTCCTGATTCCACAGGCCTTATTTATTTACTTATACGTCTATTTTTAGATTATTATTATGTTCAGTTAGCCAACATATAGTACATCATTCATTTTAGTTGTAGTGCTCATGATTCATCGGTTGCATAAAACACCCCGTGTTCCTCACAAGAGATGCCCTCCTTCACGCCCACCACCCAGGTACCCCATCTCCCCACCCACCACCCCTTCCGTGACCATGTTTGTTTCTGAGTCAGGAGTCTCTCATGGTTTGTCTCCCCAACTGATTTCTTCCCATTCAGTAATCTACACATTCAATGTAATCCCTATCGAAATACCATTGACATTTTTCACAGAGCTAGAACAACCATCTTAAAATTGTATGGAACCAGAAAAGACCTGGAATAGCCAGGCGAATATTGAAGAAGATAAACAAAGCCGGGGACATCACATTGCCTGATTTCAAGCTCTATTACAAAGCTGTGATTATCACGACAGTATGGTACCAGCACAAAAACAGACACAAAGATCAATGGAACAGAATAGAGGCCCCAGGTATGGACCCTCAACTCTATGGTCAACTAATGTTTGACAAAGCAGGAAAGAATAACCAATGAAAAAAGAGGGAAAATTGGATAGCCACATGCAGAAGAATGAAACTGGACCATTCTCTTACACCATACACAAAGAGAAACTCAAAATGTATGAAAGGCTTAAATATGAAACAAGAAACCATCATTAAATATGAAACAAGTAACTAGAGGAGAACATAAGCAGTAAACTCTTCCACCTTGACCTCAGCAACTTCTTGCAACACACATCTCTAAAGGCAGGGGAAACAAAAGCAAAAAATGAACTATCCCGACTGCATCAAGATAAAAAGCTGCATGACAAAGAAAACAGTTAACAAGACTAAAAGGCAGCCTACAGAATGGGAGAAGATATTTGTGAATGACATCTCAGACGTATATAAAGAACTCATCAAACACCCAAGAAACAACATTTTAAAAAACATTGCTATGTTATCATTTTAACTCATCAAGGAGATTGATAGTTGGAGTGGTTATATTAAAGAATAAGAAGGGCTTGAACCAGGTATCTACTGGGTTTGTACATCTGCAAAGACTTGCTCTTTCCATTGTATTATCACTCGTGGGGAAAAAAGTAATTCAAAAAACAGCTCTTGCAAGTGTTTTCAGATTCTGATCTTTAGATAAGGCTTCTCTATTAGCTGAAGTCTATGGTATGGTTATTATGGGTATACTTCTGCTTAGGCTGAATTTCCTCCTTGATAGTTTATGTTACCACACCCATCTGGTTAATAACCACACTCGTTTTTTCAGTACTATAGAATGCAAACGATAAGAAATATCGCTAAGATTGTTATTCTAGGTAGCATGTAAGGATGCAGAGTTTGCAAACAAAACCTATTATTTGTTAACAAACAATCTATTTCTTTAAGCTTTGGAACAGAATAATTGATGGATCAAGGCAACTAAAGGCTAACTTCTGATCCTGACATGGTGGAATAGCTGATTTTAGACTTACCTTCCATAGTAAACAATTATACAACTGGAAAAGTTTTTGAAGAAACCTTTATTATGCAGCAGATCATGCAGGACAGCTAGTCTTAAGAGAAATGAAGCACCACATTCACTGTAGCTTTTTGCCTGGGAGCATTTTCTAAACTATGATGCAGAGAAATAAAATATAAGAACAAAAGCCAATCTCACTGGATGGAGAAAACAGAATGGAATGCGGAATTGCTAAGGCAGCTGGAATTTGCAAGACATGGTCCAGGAGAGGGTTTCAAGATTTACTATAAAACTGTGTATAAAGCTGTGATAATTAAGAGAAGGTGGTTATCGGCATTGAAATGGAAAAATAGCTCAAAGAAATAGACCAGAGAATCCAGACATGGACTTACAAATATATGGCCAATTTTAATTTTGCACAATAACACCAAAAGAAATCAATGAGGAAAGAGAATTATTTTCAACAAACGGTGTTGTAACACTAGATATTTTAGGAAAGAATGAAGTTAATTTCTAATGGCACCAAAGAAAAAATTACTAGAGATAAATCTTTGACCTATACATGAGAGCTATAATTTTGGAGATTTAAGGAGAAAGCATTGGAGAATATTTTTTCACATTGTGGTAAGCAGAGATTGTTATAACACAGAAGGCATTATTATGGATTGTATTGTTTCGCCCTCCCCAAATTCCTAATTCCTAGTGCTTCAGACTGTGACTTTATTCAGAAGTAAAGTTTTGCAGATGTAATTAGTTAAATCAAGATGAGGCCATTAATTGGGCCCTAACCCAAAATTATTGGTGTCCCTCTAAGAAGGGGACATTTAGAAATAGACTTACTCAGAAAGATGGTGTAAAGACACAGGGAGAAGACATCTATCCACAAGGTAAGGAGAAAGCCTAGAAGAAATCAACCCTCTTGCTATCTTTATCTCAAACTTCTAGCTTCCAGAACTCTGCCAAAAAATTTCTTATTTAAACCACTCAGTTTATGGTGCTTTGTTATGACTTCCCTAGCAAACTAATACAGGTACCAACTATAAAAGGAGGAAACATACTAAAATTATAAATTGCATTTCCCATAAAATTGAAAAAAAAATCTCAGCAAAAGGCACTATTAAGAAAGTGCAGACCTCAAGAAAACACCTGTGACATACATTCTCATCTACTTAACAAAGGACTCGTGCAAAATACATGAAATCGTCTTATAAAACATAATACTCAAATAATTAAAAATGCACAAAAGCCATCAACTAATACTAATGCCAAACATATAAATAAATACGTGTTCAACATCATTTTTCATCATGGAAATGCAAATTGAAACCACAACGAGATACCACCCTATGTTCACTAGAATTGGGAAAATTAAACACATGCACATGCACGCGCACACACACACATACACACACACACACACACAGAAGCATACACTCACATTAACCATATCTATTGGTAGGAAGAATGTGGTGCAAGCATATATCTCAAAAATTGGTAGTGCATATTTAAAATAATATAGTATCTTTTATATAGTATCTTTTTAAAAGATTTATTTGTTTGTTTATTTATTTGGGAGGGAGGGTGGAAGGGCGGGAGAGGAGGTGGGAGAGAGAATCTGAAGCAGGCTTGTGCTCAGCTCAGAGTCTGATCTGGGCCCTGACCTCATGACCACAAGATCATGACCTGAGACAAAACCCAGAGTCAGACGCTTAACCTACTGAGACACCCAGATGCTTCTCAGATACTATTTTTTAGTTTCCAGTGCATTTAATCTTATGCTAACTTTGTGACACAACAATTCTACTCCTAGATTCACCAAGCTTATGTCTACAAAATGAATCATAAAAGAAATTATATTAGCTTTTTCATAAGTACCCAACCCAGAAATAACACATCCATCCATCCATCCATTGCAGAATGGATGGACAAATTGTGGCATGTTTATACAATGGAATACTATCCTGCAATAATAAAAATGATTCACTGATGTATGTGAAAACATTATGAATCTGAAGAGCATTAGAAATTGTGAAAGATGGTAGACACAAAAGAGTACATATTATGCTTCTCCACATATGTAAAGTTCAGTAATAGGCAAATATTTTATAATGAGGACAGAAATTTGAATAGTTGTTGTCTATGCAGCAGAGGAGCTATTGACTAGAAGGGGCTCTGAGGTGTATTGAAATACATCAGCACTAACATATAAAGATCTAATATTGAAATTAAAAGCATAAAATTAATAAATTAAAGATTAAATAAAATTAACAATGAACTAGGTTTGACTATGTGGAGTTTAAAATTTCAAGTGTGATAACTTCTCTATTTTTATGGCACAATGATTTTGATTTATCATATTTCTAAAAAATGACCTTTATAGACTCTTACTGGGCTGAAAACCCTTATTATAACCAAGGGTGATTCAAAAAATTGAAATATTTCTGGAGTTATGGTAAAGCAGACTATAGAAAATTGATATATTTACATAGTCTATGTACATTTATCTATATATTTATATCTACAACTATATCTGTATCTTTACTCAGATATTACTTTCTGTGACTTAGAGAACCATAGGAAGAAGAAACAGCAGACCAAACACAAGTTTCTTATGAATTCCCTTGGCATTGCACAAATTTATTTTTTCTTATTCTTAACAAATTTTGACTTTGAGTTCTGCAATCTACATATAGTAGTCCAATGAATATTTCTTGATTAATTTCTTTTTTGATACTGATTATCTGTATACAGACTTAAATATGTGGCTATAACTTCAGTGGTATTCAAAATCAAGTGCATTTTAAAAATGATTTGTCCAGGACCATATGTTCAGCAACTTCTGTACATAGGCTCCTGAAGACAACAGGATTTTTTTTATAGATATGCTCAATGACCCCAGAATCTGCTTGATGCATTAACTGATGTTTTGCTATTTTTCTCACACAGACCTGATAAAAATCTGTGCAGAGTTAGATGAACTGGAAAATACTAAATATAAACTAACTTTTTTGATAAGTTTTGGTAACACACCAAAGCTCAAGGATCACAGAGGGTTTCAGTTGGCAGGTGTTTGCAAAGGGTCATTTACATCTGATAAGGTACAAACACCTGCTTCTACTTAAATCACTTAAAAGAAGGGAGGAAGAAGGTGACTTCTGCCATTTTCCTTAAAGTTCTTAATGACTTCCAGGTGGTAAAAAAGAAACAGCACAGAATTTTATCAAAAATTGTCTGTGCTCTAAACTTTTCCATTTTTAGAAGTCCTGAGTCTCAAAATTTGTAATTAACTTCCATATCTCTGGGAGAGAGGAAACTATAAAAGCATATTTCTGATGGTTTCAAAATGGCCTCTGCTTTATTTTTTTAGAGTTAAATGAGTGTGTATGAGTGAAATATAACTATGGCTTTACTTTCAATGAAGCCACTTCTATACAGCCTTCAGACTTTATTCTGATCAGTAGAAAGATACTAGACATTAGGCAGTTAACAAGAAATCCCATGTGAAACTATGCAATATATTCACTACTTCTATCATTTCTTCTGTCTGCTCTACTATTTAATAATTATTGAAACCTACTAAGAAAGAACCCAAGGTCACAAAGTCCAAATTCTTCACCTTACAAGTGGAATATATAAAGGGAAAAATATTGAGGAGAAAATTTATACTATAGGTATTTTGGCTCAGGCCCATGCTTATATTATTATACCTTAGAGCTTCTGATATGCTATTTTATCCCTCATTTCAAATATAAACACATTTCTGCACAAATATTAATAGTTCAGTTTATTTCTTTTCTTTTTTTTAATTTTTTTCAGTGATCCAAGATTCATTGTTAATGCACCACACCCAGTGCTCCATGCAATAGTTCAGTTTAAATGTATATTCATGGAGTTCATTAAGTATCTGGTACTAATTTTTCTAAGAAGGACATACTGCCTGGCTTACTTTTTATAAGTTGAGAATGGGGAAATTAATGAATAAAGTTCCTCAAAAAAAGTTTAAGATAATTTTTGTTTGCACCCACATAATTCTTTAGTTTAAAGTTATAGTATTTGCTGTGGAATGAATCCGGGATCAGACAGTTAAATACGTATGTTTGTTGTAGGGGTGGTTGCCGAGAGTTGGAAAAGGTATGTCATGAGTAGGAACCATATAGGCCACTTTTGAAGAAACTGAGTTCATGTATATGAGACATTCAAAACATCTTCCCATATAAAATCCTTGTCTAGGTTCCAAGCATTATTGTTGGTATTGGTACTTCTAACAACACTAGCCAATGGCTTTCAAATGTGCTTTTCTCACTGTCCGTTTCCTGAACCTCCAACAACAGATTCAATGGCAAATCCTTTGAGAAAGCAAAATGGAGACATATTTATCCTTCCAGGAGGGACAGTACCTCACTTTTCCCCCTAATGTATCACATGGGTTGTTCTAATGATATGTTTTGAAATTCACACTCTTAAAACAAGTTTATTATTTTTGATACAGATTACAAATAGAATAACATGGTATGAGTTATGATTCTTTTCTTTGCCTCTCAGAGGTACATATTTAGCATGAGAGCCCATAGGGAGATCAGTTCTCTGATGTAGCAAGTACTTGAATGCATGCACATTGCTACAAACAGATCAAGTGTGATTCACTAACAATGGGACCTCCACCCCTATCTTAGAGGGCATAGAAGACTCAGTCAGATCAGACCCAGAGTAAATCTGATGACTTAGAGATGCACTTAACTTTTATCAAATGGGTTTTGTGTTTTCATTCCTCCACTTTTTGAAATAAAAAATATACTACTTTAAATTATGGACCAGAGCTCAGGATAACTGGAGATGGCTTTTGGCCCATACATTGTATTCTTTATGGGGACACTCCATGGCCATCTTTGGAAATCTTATTACTTATAAAATCCAAAAGTTAAAAAAAAATTGAGTTTGAACTCAGACATGAATTTAAGTTCAAATTATGCTTTTCTTGTATTGTGAGAAAAATAGTTATCCTAGAACTAGCTCATTGAATCCTCTGTCCATTTCCACTTTGGCAAAGAAGAATAAATAAAAGAAACCTACTTCTTTGAATGACAGTTTAGGCTCAATGAAATATCCTTGTACGTTTTAGTGATCATCTATATTCTCATTATTTGGATGATTTGATACAGAACTACTTAACTCCCAAAGTTTTGTCCTGTTGAGATGCTGAGGTCTTTGGAATGTCTCTGCTTTACAGATCCATGTCCATATTCATATCCCTACCCATACACACATACATATATATTCACCATGCCCATGTTATTGCAAACTTGAGCATTCAAGTGTTACTCTTAGATCCACTTTATCACCCAGCACAAATATATCTAAGACACTCTAAGATTGAATGAATAAATATATAGCATTTGTTCATCAATATCAATAAATGTCTGAGTTCCTATTGAACTTTGGAATCCTGTCAATACGGAGTGCAAATTTTAGTGAGTAAAGTTAGACAATAAATGCACAAATAAATAGAATAATTTCATATATTGCGAGTGCTAAAGTGTAAAACACAATAATGTGATAGACACGGTTTGAGGGAGTCCTAATAACAGTTGTACTGGAACACTGAAGACATACAAACCATCTGCCAAATCAGGCACAGAGGGACAGATATTTCAGTTAACTCACAACTGTGTGAAACAGCATCCTAGCTCAAAGAAGTTACAATCAAGGAGCACTTGGGTGACTTGTTTGAGCATTGGACCCTTGGTTTTGGGTCAGGTCATGATCTCAGGGTCATGGGATTGAACCACGTGTCAAAATCCACACTCAGTGGGAGTCAGCTTGAGATTCTCTCTCCCCACTCTCCCTATGCCCCTCCCCACTTCTCTCAAATCAATAAATCTTTTAAAAGTTACAATAAAAAGACATAGGCCAACACGAAAGAAGCCAATATGGCAATAGAGATCAAGGAAGGTCACATGGGCTTTGGTGAAGCATATAAATGTTAGTCTAATAACAATGGGAAGCAATTTAAAAGTACTAGAAATGCATGCAAGCACCTCTTGGGGTGCTTGGGTGGCTCAGTCCATTAAATATCTGCCTGCCGCTCAGGTCACCATGCCAGGGTCCTGGGATTGAGCCCCATATTGGGCTCCCTGCTCAGTGGGGAGCCTGCTCCTCCCTCTGCCTGCTTCTTGCCTTGCTTGTGTTCTCTCGCTCTCTGTCAAATAAGTAAATAAAACCTTTAAAAAAATTATTTCACCTCTTGAACAGTTTTGAAAGCAACACCTTTCCATTACACTACTTTTTGGGGAAATTTATTTTTCACCACAGTGTAATCCAACAACAAATCTCTCTTTTTTTTTAATTTTTTTTATTATTTGCCCCAGGGTAACAACAAATCTCTTGCATGCTGCTTTCATAATATATTAAGAATATGACCAAACCTCCCCTTTACCACCTTAGTTCAAACCATCATCACCTCATGCTCAAATCACGGGCTGTCTTAGGTTACACTCCTACTCAGCTGAATCTGAGACTAAGTTTCACATGGAGGAAGTATATTAAAGACAGTCCTTGGAGTTAGTACCTGTGAAGGAGTTAAGAAGGTAGGATCAGGTGGAGTTGAACTGTGCAATCAAGAAAAAGATTACAGCTGATACTTCAGGGTTCTCTGGAGCTGAAATATCCTCATAATTGTCCCGTCTTCAGGCAAGCATCCCAGGCTTTTATACTTTCTCTATCTAGTAGTGACTGTTATTACAACTGCCTCGGAGGAAGTGGCATGACCTTGGGCAAGGTGGTACTTCTAGGCTCATAGCAATCCCTGGAGAGAGATTTAGCTGAGAGCTCTCAGTCACAAGCAATCCACAGTAGCTGGAGCAATGAGTACCCAGTCCTGAAATAAGGGTCTGGGTGGTATACCACAATGATCACTTGGTCTTATTACTTCAAATAATACTTTCTGGAAAAACTCTTTCCAGCTGATTTCTTTTCCTGGAAAAATCAACATGAGAAACATTAGTGGGTGACTCATGATCTTCTGGACTCCCATGGTCAGTCACTCTCCTTTCTGGTGCCAGTGCTACGTGAGGAACGGATGGTCAATTAATGTGAATCTTCCATTAAGAATAGCATGTCCTAATTTAGCGTGCTGTGAGTCTGCATTGTGATTGCACATTTGGGCTTCCATAAATTCTGCACTGGATCTTCCCCCAACCCCTCATTGCTACAGGAACTTGCATAACAGTCTGAAGAGGCTGCAGAGCCATGACTTGCTCTGTACCTTAGTCAAAGTGGGGAGCTGTGTGTCAGTCAGTAAGTTGGTCACAATGATAGCCTCAAGTGTGTAAGATGCATCTTCCAAAACCTGATAAACTGAAAAGATTTTTTGGAATAATTTGAAGTAATTATGAATGTGAATTAGACTGTGTAAAAATTTATCTTTGAAAGTAATGAAAATAATAAATATAATTTTGATAGGACAGATTTATGGGGTGTTAAGAAATGTGATATTGATGGGACATCCATTTATGAGAATGACTTTTAGTTCTCTAAAATCTAGGATTATGCATATTGAAGAATTTGAATATATTTTTTAAAATTTACTGTATATTTTTAAACTAATTTAGCAGCTTCCACACATGAAGAGATTCTATGACTGTGTTGGGCCATGGCCAGGCTAATCACATGGGAGCCTCACTAATCTATGTGAAGACAGAGTAAAAAAATATGTGATTATACAATTATGGTCTTGTAAATATTTCCTTAATGAGAATAATATGGATTTTTGAGTGCTGACACACTCTTCCAACCCTATAGACAGCTGCTACCATATCTTTTCTCTTGTGCTAGTCCATACTCTAGATCTTGGATTTCCTGCTTTTCTCTCTGATGTTTCCAAATCATTTCTTTATTTAGTTTAATCTTCTTTCTGCCCTAGACATTTCATTAAAATAGTTCTTGCTAAAGCCACTAAAGTTCATTTTCAGTCCTCATCTTTACCACTCAGAGGTATTCAGTGGTTTTAACCTTTTCCTATTTCTTTAAGCAATGTTCCTTTATTTTTGGTGATATCAGATACTCATTTTACTTCTTACTTCATCACTTTCCCTTGATAGCTTTTCTTCCTTTCTCTAGAATTGAAGGTCAGTGGTTTTAGATCTTCAATTCATAATCTATATTTGTTTCTTATAAGATATCATCTACACCTTAATTTTAGGCATAATCTACTATAGTAACAAATTTTACATTGTTTAATATTGATCAGAGGTATTTGGAAGAGGTATATAATAAAAAATTAGATACTGTTTTAACTAAGGAAACTTCATATTTTCTTAAAATACACTTTTAATATGGGAGGAATAAAATAATTGTGACATTAATGGTTAATTTTATCATAAATGATGCTATTTTGATGATTATTTCAATTAATCTCAACTTTACCGAGGAAACTGATTTTAGTAGATTTTAGGTAAATAAATCCTTAAATTAAAAAAAAATAAACCTTAGTTTCAAACACTATTTCTCTGCTAATAGTCCTACTTATTAGCCCCCCTGGATATTTCACAGTAATTCCAAATTCAACATGTCCAACAAGTATTTGTTAATGTCCACAGTCTTGTAGTTTAAAACAAGATCCTCCTTTTCAAATATTTCTTGCCTCAGTGAATGAGACTACTATCAATAGTGTGTTGTTTTGGCTAAAACAACAAACGTTTATTTCTCACAGTTCCAGAAGCTGGGAAGTCCAAAATTAAGGTCCTGGCAAAGTACGTGTCTGGTGAAAGCCCACTTCCTGGTTCTTCCTGGTTTGCAGATGGCCATCTTGTTGTATCCTCACATAGAAGTAAGGGAGATCATCTCTCTCCAGTCTATATTTATAAGGGTACCAATTCCAATCCTGAGAGCCCCACCCTCATGACTTAATTATCTTCCAAAATCCAAATTCCAAATACCATCACATTGGGGGTTGGGGTTTCACAAATGAATTTAGATGGTGGGGGGGGACAAAAACATTCAGTTCATAGAACTCATCCTCAACGCCTCACTCTCGAAAACAGCAAAAAAGCGAAGCAAACAATCAAATAATACACTGCCTAAATTCCCTCGATTATGTCTATCAAATGCACCTACTTTTATTCATCTGTAATGTCGCTGTGATTTCTAGGTTCTCATCTCTTTATGGACCACTGTGAGGATCTCACGACTGGGCTTTCTTGTTAACAGGACCACACTTCAAAGCTGTTACTTACAAGTAGGCAGAGTAATCTTTTAAAATACAAATCTGATTCTATTGCCCAGTTTTTAGAAACCATTTAATGTTGTCTCATTGATTTTAATGGAAGTCTAAATAAAGCCTGCAGAGTCCTTCCTCCCTGCCAACTCGATCTTGGGTTAGCCACCCTGTTTCACTTGTCAGGCACAATGATCTTCTCATTCTTCAAATACACTAATTTCTTCCATGCAGATATTTTGCCTCTCCTTTTTTTTTTTTTTAAGATTTTATCTATTTATTTGACAGAGAGAGAGAGAGAGAGATCACAAGTAGGCGGAGAGGTAGACAGAGAGAGAGGAGGAAGCAGACTCCTTACTGAGCAGGGAACCCAATGTGGGGCTTGATCCCAGGACCCTGAGATCATGACCTGAGCCAAAGGCAGAGGCTTTAACCCACTGATCCACCCAGGCTCCCTTTCCTCTCCTTTATATTTTCTGCTAGAATGTGTTATTCTCTTCACTTCATCAGTCAATCCCAATTTGCCTAATTAATTTCTATTTACCCATCAACCTTATACTTAATCATCATTTTCATAAGGAATGACTTCCATGGCAGCACATCTGGTAAAATCTCTTTGTTCTATGGTAACATGTATGTTCCTTGACTTCTGAATATTTATATCAGTTTGAATATTAATATGATTGCTTGATTTCCTTCTTTAGGCTTCATTAGAATAAAAGCTTCATGAAAACAGGGTCCCTTTTGACTTTGGTGATTTATTTCCTCAAATTTAGCATATTGTTTGACATAATACAGATACTCAATTATTGAATTATATATAATTCAGTCTGTGACCAATGTTTTATGTGATTTAGGGATAATTAAAATGGTTCATAATGAAAAAAACTTACATATCAAAAGTAATACAAAAAGAAAACTATACTAAAAGTCTATTTAAAAAGCCTAATCAAATCCTCATAAACCTCCTGGATGGATTGTATTTTTTAGTCACGGTGCATGACTAAATTCATGGCTCTTTGAACACGGCCACTCCTGTACTTAAGCACTGACCAGTGAGAGAGAAAGGATTTACAGAAGTTTGTATGGAAGGAACATTGGGTTACAGGTAGAAAGGGCCAGGAACCATGGACTGGGAGTAAGTTGGAAAAGAGAGGTGTTGATGGGGTGCTTGGTGGCTCAGTTGGTTAAGCATCTGCCTTCGGTTCACATCATGATCCCAGGGTTCTGGGATCAAGCCCCTCATTGGGCAGCCTGCTCTGTGGGGAGCCTGCCTCTCCCTCTCTATCTGCCTCTCCCACTGCTCATGCTCTCTCTCTCTCAAATAAATAAATAAAATCTTTAAAAAATATTTTGAAAAAAAAAGAAAAGTGAGGTGTTGAAATTGTTACTCTTTATCTCTCATATATAGTCCGGGTCAGATCATTGCTTGCCGTTGGTTAATACAAAGGGAAAAGACAGCAGAGCCAGCTAGAAAAGCAGACAAAAAAGTTCAACACCTGATATATAGAGGATGGAGTAGAGATTCATTTGCAAAGAATTCAAGTGGGAAATGTGTTTATGAGCATACAACACTGATTAATGACCAAAGAAACAAAACTGGAAAAGTCCGAATATAAGGGACTTCTTAACTTGATAAAGTTGAAATATAAAAACACAACTGTAAGGATCATTTTTAATGTAGGAATGTTGATGAATTTCTTTCAAGTACAAAAAGAAGACAAGGTTGCATTCTTGCTTGTCACCAGTAGTGTTCAACAAGATGTTGGAGAGGACGCCTGGGTGGCTCAGTGGGTTTAAGCCTCTGCCTTCAGCTCAGGTCATGATCTCAGGGTCCTGGGATCGAGGCCCATATCAAGCTCCCTGCTCGGCAAGGAGCCTGCTTCCCCCTCTCTCTTTGCCTGCCTCTGCCTACTTGTGATCTCTCTCTCTCTCTGTCAAATAAATAAATAAAATCTTTAAAAAAACAAAAAAACAAGATGTTGGAGATCTTGGAGTATACAATAAACCAAGTGAAGTGAAATAAGTGAAAAAAGAATTATCAGGGAAAATAACATATCATTTTTATTATATGGGCTCAATACATAAAAAATCAATAGCTTTCCTCTCTACCAATAATAATCAACAAGAAAATAAAGAAAAAATAGAAAACCATTTCAAATAACAATAAAATCTATAGAGTATCTTGGAAATTATCTAAAATAAGTGAACACAATTTTATGGAGAAAACAGTTACATTTTAGATTTTCTAAAGCAAATTGTGTAGCTCTCTAATGCATAGAAGTTCAACAAAATGTGGAAAATGTGTAATATATTTGTTATTTGGAACATAATAGCACATATGTATATTAAGCACACATAAAACAGGGAGAATATCATTCTAGCTTTACATCTAAATAAATACCTGGTGGACTTTAGAAACCCACTTTACATATATTACAGGAGTTACTTTTAGGAACAAGGGGATGGGATCAGAGATGGGGATTAAAAGAAAAATATACGTTTTAAAAATAAAATCATCCTGTGTTCTTGAAATGTTGGCTTTATTCTTAAAAGTGAATAGGTCAGGGTGCTGGGTGGCCCAGTCAGTTAAGCATCTGGCTTTGGCTCAGTCATGATCTCAGGGTCCTGGCATTGAGCCCCACATCAGGCTCCCTGCTCAGCAGGGAGTCTGCTTCTCCCTCTCCCTCTGCCTGCCGCTCCCCCTGCTTGTTCTCAATTTCTCTCTCTCTGTCAAATAAATAAAACCTTTAAAAAAAATGAATATGTCAATAACTCTGAGTCAGTGAAACTTCTCTGTCTCTGAATCTGAGTCTTTAGGATTCCATATTATTTATGAGTTTTTAATGTTAGACTATCAGTTGGCTTTTTTAACCATCTTCATAATATATTTGTCAATTTCAGATTGCCATTTATCAATTGCTTCAATATTTTACCTAGATTTCCTTTTAGTTTGCTATCATGATGCTCTAAATGTCCAAAACCAATATGAATCATGAGAAAACTTTTTGCATATTTCTATAGTTATCTCTGCCACATACTCATTCATTTCATTGCTTAACATTTGTTACTAAGTGCCATAAATCAAGTCCTGGAGTGATATTCAAAAATGCTTTTGACCATATCTCTATGACCATCTTCAAGTATGTAAAGTTACAAATTACAGATTAAATATTAAATATAACAATAAAAATAATAAATTAGTGTAAATCAGAAAAGCAGTATATCTGAATGATGGTAATATATGATTCAGAATTAACAAGTATGAATTTTGTATTTATTAGCATAAGCACATAAAATGATGTATTTTATGTCTCACCTTGCTTAATTCACTCAAAATTCTCTGTAATGCAAGCTTTAATTTCACCCCCTATATGAAAGGCTCAGAGAAACTGAGTTAACTGTCTGCATTTAGGATTTTAAACATGGAGTCAGAATTTAAACTCAAGAATCTCCTAATTCAAGCATAAGTCGACTAACAGGAGGTCACCTATACATACATAATGAAAAGCCAATACTTTGGATGATCTGGAGAAACAAACTGGAAAATTTAAAGAATTAAGAATTATGTAACATCCTATAAAATAAGAAATTGGACGATAATTTCTTTCCATATAAAAATTTAAATATTAAGTAAAATGAAATTAAACAAGTAATTTTTGTTGAAAAAGAGTCCCTTTCAAATATTCTTTTCTATAGACTGGACAACCTTAGGCAAAATTGCAAATGGAAGCATACAACTGCGGTGGACCATGGCCAGGCAAGCCACATGGGCACCTCTAATTGATACAATAACTCAGTAAAACAAAAGATGTGATCATACAACTATGACCCTGTAAATATTTCCTTACATGGGAAATAGTGTGGACCCCTGAGAACTGACATATCTCTTCAACCATCCAGCCAAACATGGTATAAAAAGCAAAGGCTAAGGGTCTGTGCCTCTGGGCTCTCTCACCTGTGGATAAGGGTACCATAAGGACTCCTTAGGTCAAAGAAAATTGAATATGTTTTTATGAAAACTAAAGGAAAATAGCAGTGAGCCACACCCACTTCTATTAAACTTAATGTTATGTGAATCTTTTGCACAGCTTGTATGCTAAGCTGATAGTAAACTAAAATTAAGACAATTTGTCTTTCTCTCCAGTTCTTCAACCTGGAAGAGCTTGGAACTGGTCTGCTTTGGCTGAATCATATTTTGTTTCACGACCTGTCAGTCACTGCCTTGGGAACCTCCTGTGTTTTGGTAATTAAAAGTCCCATGCTGCCTCTTAGATTATCCAAAAAATCTATTTCGGTTTTCTGCTGAGATTTGCCCTAACCAAATAGCATCTCATATCTGCACACTTTTGTTCCTTTTCATTTGCATTGAAATGGGTCTGCGTCATGTCCCAAATCCCTTATGGTCCCTCTGTGTGCAGTCAATTACACTGAAAAAGCTAATTCGTGCTAAGTTTTTAATGGTCTGTTTTACTGCCCTTCTGAGAAATCATATTTATCTACAATACCAATCTCAAGTAATATGGTCAACCTGAAGGAATTACAGTACCACTGGAGGGTGAGACTAACGAAAGCATTTCACAGAACCACCACATTATTTACTCTCTTAAATATCAAAGTGGTAGAGAGAAGAGGCATTTATACAGTTTCAGAAGAAAGTGGTTGATATGGTTGCTGCTGATAGATAACGAAACATAATAATTTCTCAGAGGATTCATATCACAAGCTTATTCTTGTCTACTGTAGTATCTTAATATGACCCTCAGTGCGTGGAGTCCTCCCATTTCATTACCCAGAGCATGATCCTTCCGACTTCCATGCCTTATCATAGACTATTCCCTTCTCTTGTGATGTCCTTTCCTTTCTTGTGAAAGTGTGTTTATTCTTTAAGACCCAGTTAAAATATTACCTCCTCTGTAAGGACACCCCTGATATTCTCAGGAAAATTTGATCTTGCCTGGTTGTTTTTATTATAATTTGGTCTGCAAGATAAATATAGTAGTTATCACACTGTGTAATAGTTCACTGATTTTTTTTCCTCCACCAGACCCAAACTGTTCATTAGTCACAAGCATTAGTTGCAAGTTCAACTTTGTATACTTCAGGATATAGCATGGTCTCTGACTGTAGTTTAATAAAGCAAATGAATGAGTAAATGAATGAATGAATACAAGACCTTACAAAAATATAAAGTAATGAGGAAAAAGGGGAAGGGGTTTCTAGCAGTTACAACAAGAAGGATTACTGTAATGGTTAATTTTATATGTCAGCTTGACAGGACCACGGGGTGCCCAGATATTGGATTAAACATTTCTGGATATGTCCGTGAGGATGTTTCCAGATAAGATTAGCATTTGAATTGGTAGACTAACTAAAGCAGATTGTCTTCCCCAATTTGGGTGAGCATCATCCATTCTGTTGAGGGCCTAAATAGAATGAAAAGGCTCAGGAAGGGAAAATTTACTCTATCTGCCTGACTGCTTGAGCTGGACATGGGTCTTCTCCTGTCTGCAGACTGGAACTTAAACCATTGATTCTCCTGCTACTCAGGACTTTGGATTTAGACCTGGAGCCATACCACTGGCTTGCCCGGGTCTCCAGCTTGCAGGTGGAGAGACTGTGAGACTTCTTAGCCTCCATAGGCTAAGAAGCCAATGCCTTATAATAAATCTCTCTCTCTCTCCATATATACATACAGTTGGTCCCTGACTTATGATGGTTCAACTTACTGTATTTGACTTCAGAATGGTGTGAAAGAACGAGAACTTCAGTGGAAATTGGACTTTTAATTTTGAGTTTTGATCCTTCCCCAGGCTGGAAACATGTGGTAGGATATTCTTTCATGATATTGGGCAGGATATGATACTGGGCTGCAGCTCCCAGTCAGCCACAGGGTCACAAGGTTCAACAACCGATGTGTTTACAACCCTTCTGTGTCCATACAAACGTTCCGTTTTTCACTTTCAGTATAGTATTCAATAAATTACATGAAGTATTCGGTACTTTATTATAAAACAGGGTTTGTGTTAGATAATTTTGCCCAACTATAAGCTAATATATTGTTCTGAGCACATTTAAGGTGGGTGAGGCTGAACTATGATGTTCAGTACGTTATGTGTATTAAATGCATTTTCAAATTACTTCATTTTTAATTTACAATGGGGCTGATTGGGAAGTAAGTCCATGGTAAGGTGAGGAAGATCTCTATATATCTCCTGATGGTCTGTTTTTGGAGAATCCTAATATAATTATTTTCTTGGTCAGTTTGGGATATAGCATAATACCATATACGGGGCAGCTTAAACAACAAACATCTACTCTCACATTTGAAGCTAGGGAGTCGAAGTCAAGGAGCCAGCAGACCTGGTGTCTGGTGAGAGCCCTCTTCCTAAGTTGTAGAGAGGCTTCTTCCTGCTATGTCCTTATATGGGGGGATGGAGAGAGGGCTCTGGTTTCTTCCTCTTATAAGGACACTCCTCTATCATGGGGCTTCATTTTTTTTAAAGATTTTATTTATTTATTTGACACAGAGAGAAAGAGAGAGAGATCACAAGTAGGCAGAGAGAGAGGGAGAGGAGGAAGCAGGCTCTCTGCCGAGCAGAGAGCCCGATGTGGGCCTCGATCCCAGGACCCTGAGATCATGACCTGAGCCGAAGGCAGAGGCTTTAACCCACTGAGCCACCCAGGCGCCCTGGGGCTTCATTTTTATGACCTTATCCAAACCTGATTTCCTCTCAAAGGCCCCACATCCAAATTCCATCACATTGAGGACTTGGGAATAGGGCTTCAGTATATAAATTTAAGAGGGAACAAACATTTGATTTATAGCAATTACTTAAGAAAAAAATCTTAGTCCTGCCATATGAATATTCTATGTATCCGCATTAAGATAGGTTCATAAATTATGAAATGGGGTTAGGAAATTACAGTGACCTTTTCACAGTGAGCAATTACAGTGGAGTCTTGTGCTTCGATGATAGTATCTCAGTTCAGTTTTTGATTCTCAAGCCAAAAGGAAAGGAAAGGAAAGGAAAGGAAAGGAAAGGAGAGGAGAGGAGAGGAAAGGAGAGGAGAGGAGACTAACAAAGAAAGAAAGAAAGAAAGAAAGAAAGAAAGAAAGAAAGAAAGAAAGAAAGAAAGAAAGAAAGTCAAGAAGGAAGAGGTACTCTGGATGGATATTTCAACAAGAGAATGGAAATTTCATTTATGAAGATTTTCATAAGAGTAAAGAGTTGAGATAGAGAAGTTTGAAAGTCTAGTTGCTATTAATTAATGTCTCACTCATTTATGCCTCACTTATAAATTTGGAACAGTTTTTGCCCCAAAGAAACTGGAACACAAAAATTTATTGAAAACTAATATTAGCCAGTGAGTCAACAACCTACCAGGTTGTATGATAACTTCATGATACATTTCGTCTCAAGCCAATATTAGTCTTTATTGTTCAGAGATTTTTAAATTCAGTTTGATCAAACAAAGCGATTACTCTTTTTACACTTTGTGAACATCTGCTGCTGAATTATTCCCATTTTTGTTATTACTTCAGTAACTTCAAGAGAAGACAAGGTATTTTAATTGTAACTAGGGAACAACCATTATCCACATGTAGGTATAAAAGAAGATTGTATTAAAATCTGGGAGCAATTTTAAGAGAAAGACATTATCTGTTCTAAAATTTAGAACTTTGGTACCTTGTATAACACATTAAGTTTAAATTAATATTATAAATAAGAACATGGATGGCTTAGTGGGCATTGCTCACATTAGAAAACAAAGCCAAAAATATAATTGTTGGCTCTCGTTGTACTATTTACAACACATTGCCAAGTCTGCAAAGATATCTACATTCCTGGAGATGAAAACATTTTCACTCCAAGATGCGGTATAGTCCACGAAGATAGACCCATCCCGAAGATACATAGCACTCTAAAATACTGCTTGAATATAAGATATTTAAATAGAATCACTAGAGCAAAATATCTGAAACGTGTCTTCTAGCTTTAAAGGTATCTCTTAAGTAATTTTCTTTATTAGTCTAAGTATGGCAAATAACATAAATTCATAAAAATTTTGAATTTGGCTTTTAAAAATATATTACTTTGTTATATTTCTAATTACATACTGCAGATTTCTGTTCTACTTTAAAAAATTCAAATATATGTATACTGGGAATTTGTTCAGTATCCAAATCAGTCAGCTATTTAATTTTCTCTGAATATGATTCCTCAGTCATCGAGCAAGGCATCTTGCTAATCATGCAGTTTATCAGCAGAATATGAATAGATAGCTTTAAGGATTGTGGTGACCCTCAGGAATGATATTTTTGATGATCACACAAATCCTAGGAATTTCTCTCCTTCTACTCTTTCTCTGCCCATGAGTAAGAACAGCTGTGGTTATTAAAATACTGGGAAAATAATGCTCTAATACTAGCCCTGTTGATCCCAGGAATTAAGTAACGCTTACTTTGCAATAAAACCAGCTGTTAGGGAGCCACAAGACAGGAATCCGCTTTCCAGATTCCCTGTCCGTGACAAGTAGACTGAAATAAATTAATGCTATCTTTGCCGTTCCAATTTGCCACACACAGGAGATATTTTCACATTTTCCTCTGTCCTCTGGAAACAATATATTGTTCCAAGTTGAATTAGCAGCGCATCTATGTTCTTGACACACATGTGCAAGTTAAGATTATTTTGCTAAGATATGATAATGTAGATATACTGGATATGGAATGCTTAAGCAGCTACAGCCCCTCAACACCTGTGGCTAAGGATTGGATTGTTTGTTTAATGTTGTTGGGAAGTATCATTGCTTCCATGTGTCGAGTGGGAAGGGATAAGAAGTTAAAAATTCCTTTCACTGTGATGTTAATCAGGCATAACTTTTAAGTGACAGTGTAAAATAGCAGAATATTTTGCATGTAGAAAATTGACCGTTACTTCTTAGATTAAGCAAGACAGGCAAAATCATAGCATAGCAATGCTTGAGGAAGTGTTATAATTTAAAATATGAAAAGTAGAGAAGCTAAAATAGATGTATTTCCCCCTTTCCTCCAACTAAGCACAGCTAAATATCCTTGAAAATTATATATAAAACAAACACTAGAATACCTGGTGGAGATAAGCAGGCAGCCTGTTTAGGAAATTCAGGAGCCAGACACTGAAAGAGTACCAGTTCCCTGGGTTTTTATTTTGCCTCGTATGGTCCACACTTGAAGCTAAAGAAGCTAGCAATTCAGAAACACCAAGGTGGACAAGACAAACAAAACAAAACAAAAAAACCAAGCCTCAACCAAAGTTTATCTGCCCTAGCCCTAAAATTGGGCACAAAGCAAAGATATCCATTCTTACCACTCTTGTTTAATATAGTGTTAGAAATTCTAATGAGCGACAAGGCAAGGCTAGAAAATAAAAGGCATATCGTTTGGATAGGGTTTCTCGCGCCCCTAGGGATGCTTGGCTTCTTTTTGAGAAAGGAGAAAGAAGGCTCTGAAGTATGGAGAAAGGAAACAATGCCTAAGGTCCAGCAGGGGTAACATGAAAGTCAGGACGCCAAATGGCTATGTCTTATGGGAATGGGAGCTATTTGCGCTGAAGAGAGAACAAGAGAAAACTTGATTGATATTCCATTCCAGACTTGCCTACTGTCGCCTACTATGTTGCCTAAATTCATAGTACCCTGGGGAGTCTAACAGCTCAAACCGAGAATATATTTTTAAGTGGTCCTGGGTTAGGAGCAGTCCTAAGAACCAAAAAAGCATGTCCAGAAATCTGAAGGAGTACATGTTCAATCCAGGTCCTAAAGATTTTCCATAGGTCAACTTCCATGGAACACAAGCTCAGAACTGAATATCCTCAAATACATACCAAATATATACCATACCGTTATGAAGAACAAAGCATCATGAATGTTAGTCAACAAAAATCAATTCAGATCTCAGAATGGCAAAGACTAGAGGTGACAAAAATTATCAAAAGCAGAATATAAATTGTTTATTGATTTAAAAAAATCACTACCAAAAGTATGAATTAAGTACAAAAGACTACAAAAAATGGCCAAGAAGATTTGAAAAGAATCCATAAAGAAATTCTAGAAATGAAAAACTAATTAAATCACAAAACAAGAAGATAATGAGCAAATTAGAGACAGCTAAGTAAAGAAAAGAAATTAGGGGACATCAATAAATACAAATAATTGTATGAAACATACATATTATTTTCTAATTTTGGAGGTTAAACAATAATGTAGAATTCTGAGAAGCTGTAACATAATTAGTGAGGAGTATGATCTGATTTTGAGTCTTCCTAGGACCTTGTAATATTTAAGCAGAGAGGAAATTTGTTATTAGCTTTGGATACTATTGAGTTTGTATATTAACATTTCAAGGCTAAACACAAAAAGAACAAATATAATCACCAAAATAGAAAAGTTTTAAAAATAGTGAAAATAAAAGCACGCAAGCCAAAATAAAGCAGAATGATAGAAATAATCCCAAATACATGATAGGTCATAAATGAAAATGTACTTAACTCTCCAGTTAAAATTTTGAGATAGGTAGAATTGGAAACAAAAAACAAAACCAGCTCAGGGCTTTTACCAATAGTTGAAATAAATAAAAGGGTGGAAAATTACATAATAGGCAACTCTCAACCAGAAGAAAGGTGGTATATAGATTTTAAAAAAGCACAATGAAAGAAAAAGCTGGGATACAATGCATTTCTAGATAAAGAGGAATTTTATAGGAAGTTGCAACAATTAAAAATAACAGATATCTAAAAAAATAAAAAATAAAAATAAAAATAACAGATATCTAATCATATAACCTTAAGGTATATGAGACAAAGGTTGACAGAATTATAAAATAAGAATATCCCACTATAGTGATAGTTCAATACTAACTTTCAGAACTAGAACAAAAGAAAAGAAATTATAAAAGCATAAAATATTAGAACAAAATAATTAAAAGCTTTGGTCTAATGTATGTTTATTTTTATACTACTTTGTATTGCAAATGGAAAAAAGTTTCCAAGCACTACCGAAATATTATAAACAACCAAATAGCACCGACACTTGACCACAAAGCAAGAGTCAGAAATATTTCTAAACATTTTTACCATTGATTGCTATGATTAAAAATCACATTCTCTGACCAACATACAAATGAAATGAGAAATAAATCATAATAGCTCCCTGAAAGTGTCATCCACTTGAACGTTATAAAATACAATAGTAATTAACTTGTACAAATAAGCGGACAAATGTTATGGAAATGAGAACCATTTGTGGAAGATAATACAAATATATCAAACCTTGTGAGACAAAGCTATAGTAGAAAGATTATAACAGCCAATACTTAGAGTAGGAAAGGAAAAGGCTAAAAATCATCCATATTATTTAGCTGGAACTAAAGCAACAGAAAGTCAACGAAGTAGGAGGAAATAATCCAGATAAAATTAAAAATTAATCATGTAAGTAAACAAAGAGACAATAGGGATCAACCCACCCCAAATAAGTTATTTGGAAATACTAACAAAATTGAAAAACTTCTTGTGACACTGCTTAAAAAAGAAGTGAGTGACAGAAGACAAACAATATAGCAATAAAATGAGACATAATTGCAGCAAATAGAGTAGTAGCTGGAACAGAAATGGAATCCGTTACTTAATTATTAAAGATGGGGATATTCTAGCATTTGAAATTCACATAGTTGGTAGAGAGATAATGCAGCAGAATGAAGAGATAATTGCAGAAATAAAATTCTCGAGTGGGTATATCTTATTTACTATAAAGGAATAATTTATAAACAAAAGAATTCTAAAGTGTGCACTATTACACCAATGACAGACAGGACTATTTCATACAGATAATAGCAAATTGATCATTTTAGACCCCTGAACAAATGATTAGGATAAGTTTAATTTTCCTCAATAACTTTGGAGAAAATAAATGGTACTAAAATTTTTCAGAATGCTGAATCAAAACATTTTTATGAAATTTAAGAGAGCAAGTAATTGGGTCTCAAATTATTAGTTAATTTATTTAGTGTTTACTTTTTCCACTTATGTTTTAACTTTATTTGACCAATTCATCTGCTTTTTATATCAGAAATATATCATTTTATAAATATAAGTTTATCTAAATATTATGCCTTTAGTAACAAACTGAAACAACTTATATTATGTCCACACTGTGAAGAAAGATAATTTATGGAAAGTAGAATTAATATGTTAATAGTATTCAGCAATGTGAAGTAGGGTCAAATATTCCATGAAAATAGCTTTAAAGAAAATTTATGTGGCACTTTAAAAGTTGTAATAGCTCATATACATATTGAGAGCTAAATAGTTGCAATTTGTAAAAAGCCCTCAGATAAGTGCTGTTTTCTTTTTAACTTTCCAGTTTATCATGCTTATTATGGGCCCTCGCCAACATGAATAGAGAAAATAAGAGAAGAATAAATGGGAATAGTTGCTTGGGGGTATTAGGATTTATAGAGTAGGAACTGAAATGATATATTGGAAAAACTTTATTTGGGGAGAAACTGTATACTTATACTAAAGTTAATTTTTCCTCTTTCTTCTAATTTATCTTTAAAATAGTCTGCCATAATGTTTCAGTCTTACAAATAGATCCTACCAAATTAATCTATGAAGTGATGCCATGAGGATAGAATAGCATGAGTATGCAGGGCAAAACATGACATTTGAAACCTTAAGATCACTTCACCTGTCAGGACATCATGTCTAGAAACCTCAACTAAGGAAAGTAGAGAAGTTTAATAAATACATGTCACAGTGTTCCATTATCTTACTCATGAGGATAACAATCATTAGAGCCTCATTCCAAGACTATTTGTATACAATTCTCATAAGCCTGAACATAAAAATGTACATAGCTATAACAAATTACAATGGATTTGAGAGACAGTTAAGAGATAAAAGAACAATAAGTGACAGCAAAGATCCTGAAGGTAAAGAAATTATAAAGCATAGGAGTAGTCAATTAACTTTAAATGTAACTTTTCTAGAATCAGAGGCAAGAATTGTATTCAGAGTGTCAAAAATGTCATTAAATTATCTCAACCATTATCATGACTGAAATTTATAAAGAAACTGAGTCTTCATATAAGTATTAAATTGTGTATATTAAATATGTTGAATATATTTGGAAAACCAAATATTATCAGTGTCAAAATAGAACACTATTCCTCCATACTATAAAGCAATACCTATTTATCTGTATCTATTATCTATCATCTAATTTCTATATACAATGACATATTGATATCTAGATGCTTGTTTTACTTTTCAAATTAACACCACCTATAAGAGTCATTAATCTAACCATTACTTCATGTCCCAGCTAATTATAAATGCTGTTGAGCAAGACTTGACCTAGCATTGATCCATACATGTCTTACTAGAAATTTCCTTAAAATGCAGTGTACTGCTATTCATCATGAAATTTGCTTCGGAAGTGTCCTTTACTTTTCATTTCATGCTACAGTGCTCATTTTCAAGCTGATCCTTGGACTAGATTTTCAGCTGGTTTGAGCACTAGTCTAAGGTCAGAGAGCCAATCCTCTTAACTCAGCTAACTTTTCAGGGAGCAAATCTGCTCCCTAGTCACAAGTTATACCTCTCTCTCTCCAGTTGACAAAAGTACGTTTCTATGTGGACACACAGAAACCTCTGGGGAAATATTTCTAAAATTAGTGCAAAGAAATGATAACACCCTAAAAGGAAAAATTAATAGGGTTCATTTTTTTCTTAAAACTAATGACTTAGATATAACAATTCATATATCCTCAGAAGTATAGTGCATCCATTAACCATCAACGCTGGGGTGCCCGGGTGGCTCAGTTTGTAAGCGTCTGACTCTTGATTTCAGCTCAGATCATGATCTCAGGGTTGTGGGATCAATCCTTGCATCAGCTCTGTGCTGGGCGTGGAGCTTGCTTGGGACTCTTTCTCTCTCCCTCTCCCTCTGCCCCCAACTCCTCACACTGCACTCACTTTCTCTCTTTCTCAAAAAACAAAAACGAAAACAACAAAAACAAAATATAACAAAACAAAACAAAACACAACCCCCCCAAAAGCGAAAACAAAAACAAAAACAAACACCAACTTTTGAGTTAGAGTTTCTTGGTTTGGATCCTGGATCTACCACATATTAAATATCTGACTTTAGGAAATTTATTTAACCTTATCATTACAAATGCATTTTTTCATAAGTCAAATAGAGATAATGTAGCATATACTGCATAGAATTCTTGTAAAGATCAAATGAGTTAGTGTATATAAAGCCCTTATAACAGTGACTAAGCACATGGCATTTTTTTATTGTTTTTACTGTCGTTATTATTATTATTATACTAACACTAAGGAGTAGAGTGCTGCCTTAATCACGTCGTTCAAATATCAGAAGTGCAGCTTTTCTAAAATTGATATGATGACTCTCTGTTCTAATTGCCTGGATTTATAGTCTCAACAGTTACAAAAATGTCTTATTCCAAAATAGACACAAAAGGATTATAACAAGGTCTTAAAAACTATATTTAAATATAATGTGCTTTTTAATTAAAGTGTAATCATGGGTGCCTGGGTGGCTCAGTGGGTTAAAGCCTCTGCCTTCGGCTTAGGTCATGATCTCAGGGTGTTGGGATCGAGGCCCGCATCGGGCTCTCTGCTCAGCGGGGAGCCTGCTTCCTCCTCTCTCTCTGCCTGCCTGTCTGCCTACTTGTAATCTATCTCTCTCTGTGTCAAATAAATAAATAAAATCTTTTTTAAAAAGTGTAATCAACACATGGTATTTTTTTTTTAAGATTTTATTTATTTATTTCACAGAGGGAGAGAGATCACAAGGAGGCAGAGAGGCAGGCAGAGAGAGAGGGGGAAGCAGGCTCCCCGCCGAGCAGGGAGCCCAATGCGGGCCTCGATCCCAGGACCCTGAGATCATGACCTGAGCCGAAAGCAGAGGCTTTAACCCACTGAGCCACCCAGGCGCCCAACACATGGTATTATATTAATTCCTGGTGTACAATATAATGAGTGACCAACTCTCTCCATTTCTCAGTACTCATCACCATAAAGCGTACTCTTAATCCCCTTTATTTCTTTCACCCATATGCTTCCCACCTCCTCTCTTTCACCTACCAGTGTGTTCTCTGTATTTAAAAGTCTGCTTTGTTCTTTCTCTCTCTTTTTTTTTATCATTGTTTGTTCATTTGTTCTGTTTCTTAAATTCCACATACAAGTGAAGTCATATGGTATCTTTCTCTGACTTATTTCACTTAGAATTATACCCTTCAGTTTCATCCATGTTGTCACAAATGGCAAGATCTCATTCTTTTTATGGCTGAGTAATATTCCATTATATGTATGTTACTTCTTCTTTATCCATTTACCTATTTTTTATAAGATTTTATTTATTTATTTGACAGAGAGAGAGAAAGAGATTACAAGTAGGCAGAGAGAGGAGGAAGCAGGCTCCCTGCTGAGCCTCCCAGGCACCCCTATCCATTTATCTATTGATGCACAGTTGGGCTTCTTCCATAGTTGAGCTATTGTAAAAAATGCTGTAATATGTATAAGGATGCTTATATCTTTTCAAATTAGTGTTTTTGGGGCACCTGGGTGGCTCAGTGGGTTAAGCCTCTGCCTTTGGCTCAGGTCATGGTCTCAGGGTCCTGGGATTGAGCCATAATTAAGTTACAAATACAATTAATTTTACTGTCATATTTAACTATTTTATTTTCATTATACAATCTTTTTGTCCTGTTTATAAAATTCCACTTACTAGATTCTTTTCTCTCTAAGTTACTGGAAATAAACAAGCAAACAGGCAAACAAAAACAAAAGCAAAAACCTTCTAGCCATTTATTCTTCTACTGAGGATGTGTGGAATGATGTGGGAATGATGGGACAGGAGAAAAGGCAAAATAAGCATGCCCATCAAAGAATAAGTTTAAGAAGAATAAGAAAAAGGAGAGGAAGGTAGATAAGGAGGAGGAAAATTTAGAGTATTAGAATCCTATACGTGTGCCCGGTGATACTCCACGTGCCTTAGGTGTCTTTACACACTTACTCCCTGCGACAATGATAACCATTAGCAATATTGTTAACTCCATTTCATACATGAGGAAGTGGAGGCATAGAGATTTCAAATACATTGCTCAAGATCGCACAGCATTCAAATAAAATGCTCAAGGTCAATGCTGGGTTCATACTCAGTTCAATAATTTGTGGGCTTAGCCTCTAAGTACACATTCTCTACATGCAGAATCCACTGAATAGCTTTGCTCTTTGCTGAATTCTATATTTTTCCCCTGAAGAAGCACATAAAACCCTTTTACCTGGTAAATATAGTAAAAGAACAATTAAATGCTAGCTGGTGTGGCAGATAAATCTAAAGACACCCAAAAAACCAAAAAACAACACTCACACTAATATAACTTAGTAATTGTATTTACCACTCAAGTTCCATTCCAATGAGGTGTTCCTGGTTGAGTGATGCTCATCTGAGCAGTAATTCTGGTGACAAGGTTTCTTCCGTATCGTGACCAGGCCACTTTCCATTTACAGCCCTCATAATGCCAAGTACTCAAAAACAGAAAAGAATGTGTAGACTCACGTATCTTCACTAGACAGGCCTGAAAGTAGCACATATCATCACCCAAAGCTCATCACACAAGCCCTCCTAATTTCAAAGGAAGGTAGAGGAATAAAGTAGCTGGGTGCCCCAGAAGGAAGAAGTGAATGTTTTATTGAATATTTAGTTTTCTCTATAACTGGGAATATTAATATTCTATGATTATATTCTTTCCAAGTAGAGAATAATTTTGAGGTTTATCTTAACTGTTCTATTACCTATATGTCTCTCTGCCTCCCTATCATTCTATTCTATATTCTACTATTTTTAATGTGTGTATTGATTTATTTCATGGTTCTAATTCACAAACTAACAGATGGATCCAGCCTTGTTAATAGCAAGAAATTTGTTCTGACAAAATAGGATCAAGTAGTAGAAAGTATTTTTTCACAAATTTGTAGTCAATTTTGTGATCAAACCTTTTAGTAGATATTATACATGATTAATGCATTAACAAAAACTGTGGGATATTGTAGATTTTGAAGTTTGAACAAAATTTAAGCAAGATTAAGTAGTGAATTTAATTTCACAAATAAGGACTTTCTATGTATTTTAAATATTCAAACTGTCATCACTGCCATATTATTTTCTGTACATTTGAACCAATCATCCATTTTCATATTGCTTCTCTCTTGTTTTTCTATTTCTCTGTAACAAATCACTGTCAAAGTTAGCAGTTTGAAGCAACACACATTTCTTTTGTTACGGTTACTGTAGTTAGGATCCTGGTAATGGCTAAGTAGGTGGTTCTGGCAACAGATCTCCCATTTGATTGTAATCAAGAGGTCGGCCAGGGATAAAGTCATCCGAAGGCTCAAGTGGGGAATGATCCTCTTCCAAATTCACCCACGTGGCTGTTGGCAGGTCTCATGTTCTCCCTGGCTTTTGCCTGGACATATCAGTTCCTTGCTGTCTGGACAGTTTCTTCCCCTCAGTGAAAGAGCTTCAAGAGAGTGAAAGAATAAATAAGGGCTCCCATGATGATAGCTTCAACCTTTTTACAATCTGATCTGAGAACTGACATCCTGCTACTTGTGCTATATTCTGGTCATTAAAAGTGAGTCATGAGAACTGCCCACAGTAAGGGAAGATTTCAGAAGGGCATGAGTATCAGTAGGCAGAGATCACTTGGTACTATTTTGGAGACCTGCCACACCTTTAAAACTTTCATTAAATTATTTAATACCATAAACCATGCTTGCTAGAAGAAAATTTAGGAAAAAATATGCTATCTTAGAAATTAATCAAATAGCCTGATATGCTTCCATTAGAATTCTTTGAGTTAATCATATACCCTTTGCAGAATTCTAAATTTAATATGTCCTTCCAGCATATACAGCAGAATATTTTCTTTGAAATAAACTGCTAAAACTTTGTGATTTCCTGTGGCATGCATCAATTTACTTTTATTCCCATTGACATTTTGTAGCTTACTTTTTTCTCTTTTCTCCCTAGCGTTTCCCTTCATTATTTGAAAATCCCAAAGTGGCCTTGCTTTGATCTTTCTTTCTGGACTGGAAGTTCTCTTATCTTCAGGATTTTTAAGCTAATGCATATTTTAATGTACAAAAGATTATTATATTTTCTGGGACCTCATGAAATATGTGAACTTAATTATTGACATTATTGTTTAGGAGGACTTGTTTATGTAGCTAAAGGAATGGGTTGTAAAATAGAAATGATATCGAAATGGTTTTAGTGGCCATTCAGGAATGCCTATTTTAGAATATTCTTAAAAACCTCAAGATATATCATAAATGGTATAGAGTCTTCAGTGGACACTATATTATACTACTTGGAATATTGCCTAATTCTTTTTTCCTCAAAAGGTAAAATATTTTTATTTTGAAGTGAATTTAATGAGTTCATCATAACACTTCCCATTTTTCTAAACTTATTTTAAATAATAATAAACTGATTATAATATTGCATACAACCTATTTTAATACTACTATAAGACAAACATATATCACATTTGTTATGTTGCACTTAAAGAGGAAACATCACTCAATGCAGAATATTTTAACTAAGATTAGGAAACATGAATCTTTCCTAAGGGGTCTGGCAATTCTTTTTATTTGAAAGACAATTAGGAGAACAGGGTCCCTAGGTAGCTCAGATGGTTAAGCATCTGCCTTTTGCTCAGGTCATGATCCCAGGGTCCTGGGATCGAGTCCCACATCGGGCTCCCTGCTCATTGGGGAACCTGCTTCTCCCTCTGCCTCTCTCTCTGTCTCTCATGAATAAATAAATAAAATCTTTAAAAAAATAGGAGAACATTAAAATGAATACTAATGGTATATGTTTACAGCAATGTTAACTTATTCCATGGTTAAGAAAAAATGGAATACTACATTGTAGCTGATTTACATAAAGTAATGGTATCTAGTATATTATGTAATATTTGTGGCATGGATCAAAATTATTTTTGCTTCATCTGTTTTCATAAATCCTGTGAAGTAGCTCACCAAAGTAAAATGAGGTTTGTTTTTATATCTGTGACAGAATAATTAACTCTTAGTGATAGAAGGGATTTTAAACATCATGTAATCTAATCAGTTGGGGGCCAGTCTGGTGACAGAAACCATACAATAATTAGGACGGGAAAAGTTAAAACCAAAAAAAAAATAACTATAACAAGAATTCTAATAATAAAGGATTGACTGGTGAGAAATAGAACTGTAATGAGTTGAGGAGTCACAGATAGAAGGAATAGCCACTATCCGTAAGGCTGAAGCAGAGTGCCTAAAAAAGGGTTCCTGGAGGGCTGAGATCTATGCCTTCTCAGAGGGGGCATTTCCATGTCCATTGTATGGTAGAGAAATCAGTGAGGTACTGTGCCAGTGGAACTGGCTTGGAATATTCCTTCTAACTCCATGCAAGAGAACTCACTGGAAAGACACCCAGTAGAAGGCTATTTATGGGGTGGCCCTTGACGGTGGCATTCCCTGAGAAGATG
The DNA here is from genome assembly GCA_002007465.1 of Ailurus styani. Lineage (NCBI taxonomy): Eukaryota > Metazoa > Chordata > Mammalia > Carnivora > Ailuridae > Ailurus > Ailurus styani. The sequence goes on from LNAC01000182.1 coordinate 3,146,260, forward strand.
ATGTGTGTGCCTGAGGAGACTACAGGCACTAGGCTCTGGAGATACCCTCTACTTGAGGAGATAGGTGTTGGAGAAATACCCTACAAGGGCTCAGTGGCTGGTGCGATTGTTCATTGCAGAAACAGACTTGGGAGTACTTCTGAGCTGCAGGGGTTCAGCACTGGAGAAACTGTATGGTATAGCAATCTGGTGAGAACAGCATATTAGACTCAGGAAGAGAAAAGCTCTTTGCATCTCCAGTGTCCCTTCAACACCCTCTTTGGACAATATTTAACATTGTACCAGCTGGCAAAGGAGCAGTCTTTAAAGGAACCAGATCCACTTTTGCAGAGAAAGCAATGAAGTGTGGATTTGTAGTTGAGATGCAATATGTTGATATCTGGGGAACTCCATCCGTTTGGCAACTCACCTTTAGGATGTAACCTTCTGTACACACTTGTATGATAATTAATGTCTAATCAGGTGTTTGTATCCACTGAACAGGTATAGCTATCCTTCTAAGTGGGAAAGTTATCACACTTACCCACAAATTAGGAGAGGCATGGCCCAACAGTCATTATGTCCTCTGCTGACAATATTAACTGTTCCTCAAATTTCAGACAGTGCCACTGAATACTTGCCACTCTCTTTAAAATCTTTGGTGGTGGCATTAATTTTCAGAATTCGCTCAAGGATGTCATATTGCTTCTAGTTCATGTTCTTGCTAAGGAGTTAATGTTCCAGGGACTGTCACCTAGACTTTTCTAACATAATGAACCTCAATCAAAGTTAGAGGCAGTAAGGGGATTCTAGAGTACCCAAGTATGTTTATTTCATTTATATATTCAGGAACTAGGGAAGTAACTATAGGGTGGATCTGTGGATTAATTGGTCTCACTGAGTCAGACTTGAGCTAAGACTATAGCGATCACTCAACTACCATAAAATTCTACTTGGGTAACACTCAAACTTTGGGTTCCCAGGAATTAACATATTTTAAAAGCCAGTGTCTTGTAATCCTCAAGAAGTCTGGGCTTTTCTTTTTTCCCTGTGAATAGTTCTAATAAATGCCCATCGGCTAATTGGGAAGGTTTAGAGAAACATTTCGGTATTATTTGCAGGAATGGTGCAGGATCCTTCTTTAAGAAATCCTACCCTCCTTTTCAATCTCTGTGTTAATTTATATCTGGAAACTGGAGAGAGGCTGAGACTCTCCACTATATGAAATCAAGTCAGGGATTTGGGGCCATAAGACTAAAATTCTTTCTGTTATGTAACTCAAGTGCTATTCTCCTGTTTTTTTCCATCTATTACATTCCTATGGACAACATGATCAATTACTCACTCACTGCTCAGATCTCTGAAGGTCAAGGCATTCTGTTTACCACTACATCCCTGCTTTCTTTTATAGTGTATGTTTCTACCTCATCTTCAGCAAGTTAAGTTCTGCTACTTGTCCTCTGCTGTTCTAGAAACCTCATCAGTCACATTAAATTAATGAACTTATCTGAATCCTGGCATCCTCTACAACTGCATCTCTCCTGAAAGGAAACCTATTTCAGAGTTTTTTAAGGATACAGATCTTCTCCTCATTAATTAATTTCTCAATGCCTTATTGGAGGGTATGTCTTTTGGAATTTTTATGGAATGTATCTGGGATATGGGTATGCATGTCATACATGACAAATCCAACCTTTGAATTCTCTCCTCCACATCATGCCAGGAGAGATCTTGCCCCTTGACCTCATTAAATATAGGCTAGCTTTGTTCCCAAGGTTTAGTTAACCAATAAAGAAAGTAGTTTAGAGCTACCTCCAGATGAATGAGCCAGGATTTTAGGTCCAGAGTCTCCATTATGTACATTCATAATAATAAATTCAGGCTGATCTAACACTATTAGACTCTTTTCTCATATATGTTCTCTAAGTTTCTGCTAATATTTTATCAAATTTTTTGATAATTCTTTTGGTGTATAACCTCTTTTGGGGGAGTCAGTTTGTTTACTTGTCTCGTGGAGCATAACTAGGGGTTATGGGTAAAGTGACCACCAGGACCAGTTATACAAAATCATGAGGAGAATTATTATTCTCTTTCAAGACATCTACCTCAGTTGAATGTAAGAAAGTTTTTATTTGTTTGCTTTTTAAGAATAAAATGTCAGGTCTCTAAGACTTTGGAGGGAAAGGTAAAGAAGGCTCAGAGTGATTTGGAAGCTCAATACCATCAACTGGTTTTATAATCCAACAAACTGCACAATTAAATTGGTTTATTTGCAACAATACCCACCCTGTAGCTATAAGAAATAAAAGATTAATTTTGGCTGTCATGGAAGCATTCTGTTCTGACTCTCAGATCGTGACTTTAATGAAAGTTGACAGATTTGGACTTGTCATTTTCTTTGTGTGTGTGTTCGAGTGCACTGAAAGATATGCATCTCATACTATAGTCCTGACAGTCATCACCACTGCTATTATGGTCTAGTGCAGCAGACACCTGGGCTCCCAAAGCACTTTCTTCATTTAGCACTTCATCACAATCAATCACAGGAGATAGCATGGCTAATTATACCATTGCACCTCATAGGTTATTAAACCCATTTTCCACTGTCAAGTGGCATAGCACTATCCTCCAGCCTAAAGCCATAATCAAAGTTTTCCCAAAAATTTCACCTTTCAGAGTCTATCTATCTTCCATCACTCCAGATCCAACCAGGAAACAGAAACCACATTGTTCTTGGGTAGGAAAAGTTTAATATAAAGCAGAGATGGGAAGGCTATGCCCAATGGGCCAAATCTGCCTTAGACTCTGTTTTTGTATAGCCTAAGAGCTAAGAATCACTTTCAAATTTTTACAGGCTTTGTTAAAAATCAAACAAAAGTGAAGAATTAAAGGTATATGAAAGGAACCATATTTGGCCTACAAACATGAAGAGTGAAGTCTTAAAATTAGAACTCAAAAAGGAAACATTATATGTGATGACACAGATATACAAAGAATCATAAAAGCCTACCATGAATAAATATAAGCTAGTGAACTGGAAAATATAGACAAAAATTGAATAAATTCCTAGAACTATAGGAAGAGTGAATCATGATTCACCAAGAGTGAATCATGAAGAAATAAAAAGTCTGAAGATACCTATAACTAGTGTGGAGAATGAATCAGTAAACAATAACTTCCTAAAAAGAATATCCTAGGACCAGATTGCTTCATTGGTGAGTTCTACCAAACACTTAAACAATTAACATCAATCCTTCTCAAACTCTTAAAAATAATCAAAGAGGAGGGAGCATGCCTAAACTCATTTTATGAGGCCAGCATTACCCTGATACCAAAGCATTAAAAGGACACCACAAGAAAAGAAAGCTACAGGACAATATTCCTGATGACTATAGTTGCCAAACTTCTCAACAAAATACTAGCAAGCTGAATTCAACATTAAATTCACATTAAAAAAATCCCATTCTGACACTGGGATTTATCTCCGGGATGTAAGAATGATTCAGTGTATGAAAATCAATGAATGTGATATAACACATTGGCAGAATAAAGGATAAAACTGACATGATCATCTCAATAGACATAGAAAAAGTTTTTGGCAAAATTTAACTTTGATGACAAAAACTCTCAGCAAATTGGAAATAAAAAGTAAAGTACTTAAACATAATAAAGGCTGTATGTGACAAGTCTGTAGCTATCATTATACTCAGTGATGAAGAACTGAGTTTTCATCTGAGATCAGGAACAAGGCAAAGATGCTCATTCTTATCACTTCTATTCAACACAGTACCGGATGTCCCAGGCAGAGTAATTAGGCAAGAAGAAGAAATTAAAGGCATCCAAATTTGAAAGAAAGTAGTAAAATTGTTCCTGTTTGCAAATGGTATAGTCTTATTTATCAAAAACCCTAAAGATTCCCTCAAAAAATCTGCTAGAAATATTCAATTATTTCAATAAGTTGCCAGATACAATTCAATATACAAAACTCAGTTGTGTAGACAAAGATTGTTAAAATGTCCATACTACCCAAAGCAACCTACCGACCTAATACAATCCCTATAAAAATAGCAACATCATCTTTCACATAACTAGAACAAACCATCCTAAAATTCAGATGGAACGACACAACATCTGGGATATCCAAAGCAATCTTAAAAAAGAAAACTGGAAGTATTACAATTCCAGATTTCAAGTTACATTACAAAGCAGTAGTAATTAAAAACATTACAGTATTGGCCTATACAGAGTAGAACAGAAAACCCAGAAATAAACCCACGATTAAATGGTGAATTAATCTTTAACAAAGGAGGAATGAATATACAATGAGAAAAATTCTCTTCAACAAATGGTGCTGGGAAAACTGGATAACCACATGCAAAAAAAAAAAAAAAGAAAGAAAGAAAAAGAAATTGAATCACTTTCTTTTACCATACACAAAAATAACCTCTAAATGTATCTAAATGTGAGACCTAAAACCATAAAAATCCTTGAAGAGAGTACAGGCAGTAATTTCTTTGACATCAGCCATTGCAACATTTTTCTAGATATGTTTCCCGAGGTAAGGGAAATAAAATAAAAAAATAAACTATTGGACTACATCAAAATAAGATGTTTCTATAAAGCAAAGAAAACAGCCAGGAAAAACTGAAAGGCAACCTACTGAATGGGAGAAGATATTTGCAAATGACATGTCTGAAAAAGGGTTAGTATACAAAATATATAAAGAACTGATAAATAATCCAGTTATAAGATGGGCAGAAGACATGAACAGGCATTTCTCCACAGAAGACATACAGATGACCAACAGATACATGAAAAGGTGCTCAACATCATTCTTCATCAGGGAAATACATATCAAAATTACAATGAGATATGACCTCACACCTTTCAGAATGGCTAAAATCAACAACACAAGAAACATCAGGTGTTGGTGAAGATGTGGGAAAAAAAGGAACCCTCTTGTACTATTGGTGGGGTTGCAAAGTGGTACAGCCACTGTAGAAAACAGCATGGAGATTCCTCAAAAAATTAAAACTAGAATTACCCTATGATCCACTTATTGCATTACTGGGTATTTACCCCAAAATACAAAAACACTAATTCAAAGGAATACATGTATTCCTATGTTTACTGCAGCACTATTTACAATAGTTAAACTACGAAAGCAGCCCAAGTATCCATTCGTTGATGAATGGATAAAGAAGATGTGGTGTGTATATACAATGGAGTATTATTCAGCTATAAAAAAGAATGAAATTTTGCCATTTGCAGCAACACAGATAAGCCAGAGAGCATAATACTAGGCAAAATAGGCCAGAGAACGACAAATACTATATAATTTCATTCATGTAGAATTTAAGAAACAAAACAAATGAGCAAAAGAAAAAAAGAGAGAGACAAACCAAGAAACAAACAACCATAGAGAACAAATTGATGGTTACTAGAGGGGAGGTGGGTGGGGTGATGGGTGAAATAGGGGATGGGGTTTACAGAGTCCACTGTCATGATAAAAAAGAATAGATAAAATGATAAAAAAGAGCAACCCCCCCAAACTCAGTTAGTAACAATAAACTATGTGAAAAGGAAATTAGGAAAACAATCCTATTTACAATAACTTTAAAAAGAATAAAATACTTAGTATTAACTTTACTAAGAAGGTGAATGTCTTTTGAATTAAAAACTACAAAACATTGATGAAAGAAATTAAATAAGACATAAGCAAATAGAAATTCATTCATGTTCATGGGCTAGAGAAATTAATATTGTTAAAATGTTTATACTACACAAAGCAGTCTACAGATCCAATGCAATCCTTACCAACATTTAAATGGCATTTTTAACAGTTATTTTTTTAAAAACCCTAAATTCATATGGAGCCACAAAGGCTCCATATGGAGCCAATTCATATGGATTGATTGTCAAATCAATCTTTAGAAACAATAAGCTGGAAGCATCACATGTCCTGATTTTACAGAGCTCCAGTAATCAAAATGTTATGGTATGACTGTAAAGACAGAATAACAGAATAGGATTTGAAGCCCAGGAGTAAATCCATGCAAATTTGATGTGATAGTTAATTTTGTGGGTCAACTTGAGTGGGCTAAAAGATGCCCATATAACCGGTAAAACATTATTTTTGGGTGTGTCTGTTTCTGGAAGATACAGCATTTGTTTCAGTAACCTTGGTAAAGGGATCCACTCTCAATAATATGCATCGTCATCAACCAGTCATTTCTGGGCCCAACAGAGCAAAAAAGGAAAGGGAGGGCAAAATCTCTCTTTTCCTAAGCCAGGACATCCATCTTTTCCTCCCCTTGCACATCAGAACTTCTCATTCTTGGGCCTTTGGACTTGGACTGAATGTTACCACCAGATTTCTTGGTTCTCCAGTTTACATACGTCCGATCATGAGACTTCTCAACCCCATAACCATGTGATCCAATTCCAGTAATAAATCTCCCTAAAAATATATAGGAAGTGCCGAGAATATACATTGGCAAAAGGTTAGTCTATTCAATATATGATGTTGGGAAAACTGCATATTCACATGCAAAAGAATGTGGACACTTATTTTACACCATACTCAGAAATAAACCCCAAATGAGTTAGAGACTGAAACATAAGACCTGTAATAATAAAATTTCTAGAAGAAAACACAGGGGAAAGCTATGTGACATTGGTTTGTGCAATAATTTCATGGATGACACAAAAAGCACTGGCAACAAATGCAAATACAGACAAGTGGAACGCCACCACAGTGAAAGCCTCTGCATGGCAAAGAAGACAATCAACAGACTGAAAAGACAAACTACAGAATGGGAGAAAATATTTGTAATCTGTATATATGATAATGAGTTAATCTCTAAAATATGTGAGGAGCTCCTATGGTACTTTGGTTGAGCAGATGTTCTTAAATATAATGAAATACAATTTATCTTTTTTTTTCTTTTATGGTTGGTGCTGTTGGTGTCCTAAGAAAATTTTACATATTATAAGGTCAAAAACATCTTATCTTTTATTGATTTACAGATGGCTTATTGCTTTAGCTTTAACTTTTAAATCTATCATCTGTCCAAATTAATTTTACATATGATATATGGTAAGAAACAAGGTTTATTTTTTTTCTTTCTTTTTTTTTTTAAGATTTTATTTATTCATTTGACACAGAGAGAGAGAGAGCAGATCACAAGTAGGCAGAGAGGCAGGCAGAGAGAGAGGAGGAAGCAGGCTCCCTGCCGAGCAGAGAGCCCGGTGCGGGGCTCGATCCCAGGACCCTGAGATCATGACCTGAGCTGAAGGCAGAGGCTTAACCCACTGAGCCACCCATGTGCCCCAAAAGTTAATTTTTAATTGAAAGATGTTGACATATAACCTATAAGCTTAAGGTACAAAACATGTTGATTTGATACACTTGTATATTGTAATACGATTGCGATTGCAATGATAGTTAGCACATCTGTCAAGTCATATGATTTCTTTTTTGTGGTGGGAATAATTAAGATCAACTTGCAAAATCATATTGAAAAAAGGTAAGGCTAACACAGATTTCTAACTTGGTTCATAATTTTAAGAAAAATGGCTTTGACATTTTCCACTTAAGATAGCACGTATTTTCCTTTTTGGTAAATATTTTATTGATATCATTGAGAGCTTATTTTGTAACTCTCTCCAAAGCTGTCTTCCCATCCAAACTACATCTCCCAATATAGAGGTTAAAATATTTAGCAATTCATTTTTCCTTGGCTCTTTTGCATCTATGGGTGGCTTTTGTGGGAGTATCCTTAGGATTTTAGTCAATATTTCTCATACTCAAGGTCATAAGTGTAATATGAAATCAATTTAATGGTGGCAACCAGAATATTTTTAAAGCAAAGAATAAAAAGGAAATAGAATATAGTGCATGTAATGTGTATAACTATGATTTTTTAAACATTTGTATCAGTTTATATGTATGAATATATGTATATATTAATACATCAGGTTTCATGGAAAATATTTCTTTGCATGGTTTATGTTCAAAAATTGTGAGGTCATTTGTTTAGATCATAGTTATTTGAATTTGTGTCACCTGTAGCCAAATGTACCTGAACTGGTTCCAAAATTGATACATGGCAACCACGTGCTTTAGGTAACATCCTTTAGGATTTGGAACTAGTTGTGTACAAGTGGTTAGGTGCCCATTAATCTATTCCAGCTGGGAAATCTGTGGCCCTTGATATGAAGTGGAGAAATGTTTTCTCAAACTCTTTTTCATTGTTTCTTGGGATGCATAAAACAGATGGTATACTCTAACCATGTAATTGAGGAGCACTTTATGCAGGGACCAAATTACAAAGCTGTGAAGGAAAACTAACAATAAAATGTAAAACATCCCAGGGATAGCAATAGCAAGGAGGTATTACCAATGCCACACCTGAAGAAGTATGGGGGAAAAGTGAGACTCACAGCTGTAGAAGAAGCCTGTTCTGCAGGAATTGTGTCCCTGGTAGAGGAGGGCTACCCTAACCCGAATCTATTTCTGGTGTCTTTATTTGGTTGGATCTAAAATGAAACTAGAGGTAAAGGAGCTTATGTTTTATATCCATAAAGATTAGCCTCTGCCTAGAGGCAGAGAACATTACTAGAAATGAAGAGAATCTCTCTAGACTGATCCAAAGTTCAAAAGATGAAAAAATATGCAAAAATTATAAATTTATGTGCACCTATTATCAGCCTCAAAATATTGAAAGAATTCACAGAACTGCAGGGACAAAGTTGACAAGAGCATCATTTGAATGGGAGATTTTTAATATACCTCTCTTGGTAATTGATAAATGAAGCAGAAAAAAATGACTAAGTATACAAAAGATTTGAATAATGCAATCAACTAATTTGATCTAGCGGATAAGTGTACATTACACCCAACAACAGAAGAACACATTTTAAGCTTGAAAGAACATTTATGAAAAATGACCACATACTGGGTATGAAGAAAAGCTCATCATATTTCAAAGCTTTGTTAGGCAGAACACTATTCTCTCTGTGCACAATAAATTAAATTAGTGATCAGTTATAAAAAAAAGGAGATAATTAGAGAATCAAAGTTCCCTAGGAGAAGGGAGAGAATGCAATATTAAGTCAGGTTGTGGTGTAAGATTCCTCAAGAAAGTAACTATTGAGGAAATACTTGAATATAATGAAGAAGACACCAAGTAGCTATCTTGCAGAATTATATTCTAGGCAAATTGAAAACCTGCAGTAATGGCATTAAATATGGCTTTTGTAATTTAAACATGGTGACCAGTCTGGAGTAAAATGAACAAGAAGTAGTTAGAAAGTGAACACGAGGTCTCTATCATTATAAAGGGTCTTCTGGCCATTTTTAAAGATGTTGGTTTTTACCTAGGTGAAATGGGGAGTCACTGCAAGATTTTCAAGTAACAAAATTTTACTTATGTTTTGATAGGATCACTCAATTCTGGCTTTTTTGCCGTAAAGAGACCACAGGAGGGTGAAAAAGTATCACTCGGGTGGTTTATTAGAAAGTTATCACATGATCCTAATAAGTGATCTTGCAGCTCAGACAAGATGGTCACTTGGAAATAATAAAAAATGGTTGTATATATATTGAAGACAGAGTAAACATGATTACTTATAGTATGAGAAAAAGGATGACTCAAAGATTGTTGACTTGAGAAAATAGATATGAAGAGTTCTTATCAAAGAAGACATGAAATTCTGCAATTAGAGTCAGTCATGTGGGGAGGATCAAGAGTTCAGCATTGGATGTATTTTGTTTGGAATGAATATTATAGATCCAAGTTGAGATATTGAATAATCAATTGACAGTGTAAGTCAGTCTGAAGTTAAGGAAATAAGCCTGTGCTAGGCCCATAAATTGGCATATAGACAGAAAAAAAAATAGTATTTAAACTTCTTGGAATATCACCAAGGGGATAATTATTAATAGAGGAGATAAAATATATTAGAGTCCATATAATGAAAAGTAACCAGTAAATAAAATGAGGATAAAGACAACTGAGGAAAATGAGTTAAGGAGAGAGTAATCAATTATGTATATTAAATGATAATAATTGGTTGAATACTATGAGCACCAAGAGTTGATGTTATATTCAGCTAATTGGCAATCTTAACACTGTTTCACTAGGAAATCTAGTGTGAAAGCGTAGCTTAAAATGGTTTTAGGTGAGAATGACAAAAAGTGAATTGGAAAAACAAACTGCGGTCAAATTTTTGAGGAGTCCAGGGAAGAAAAGAATGGATCAATAGTTGGAAGAGGAGCGGGGTCAGGGTGATACGCATGGATAGTAATAAGTAGAACATGAAAAACTCATGATGTAGGGCGCCTGGGTGGCTCAGTGGGTTAAAGCCTCTGCCTTCGGCTCAGGTCATGATCTCAGGGTCCTGGGATCGAGGCCCGCATCGGGCTCCCTGCTCAACGCAGAGCCTGCTTCCTCCTCTCTCTCTCTGCCTGCCTCTCTGCCTACTTGTGATCTCTCTCTCTCTGTCAAATAAATAAAATCTTAAAAAAAAAAAAAACTCATGATGTAGAAGTTATGTATTCTTTATTGCTCTCAGGTCTTGGGCAGCATAATAGAGGAAAATGAAGAAAAGAACAAAAAATATTCACTTGAAGGAAGGGATTACTCAGGAAATGCACCTATGGGGTAGATAGAAAGTCCCTGGGCATCCACAGTAATGGATATACCTTCCCCATCCTCTTAACCATTGGTGTTTTTTTTTTAATCTTCCTCATCTTTTTTGACTCTTAGTGTTATATTCCTGTTCTCAATATCATATTTGAGTCATTATTAATTTTATCATCAATTGCATTTTCTTTTGTGAGTCATTAAACTTGGCCTTCCACTAACTTTCAACTCACACAACATTTTCACACCAATAGTACTGCACTAGGCACTTCTTAGTACTGCCATAAGCTCTCCTCTACAGAATCCACAATGCCTGGTTGAATCTTCCCAGGCTTCTACTGTGGGAGAGAAACCGGTCAACACTGAAATAGGCACGATTAACTCTTTCCAGGTTTTCCCACTCTTATTCTTGTGGTCTTTATTAATTATTTTGGTCATCATTAAAAAACTGCTACTTGAAAATATCTCTTAAAACATTGGATCAAGAACATTATATTTATTATTTGAATTTTTTCCTGAAAATTAAATAAAACACGCATTAATCAATCTCTGGATTGTGGAACAATATGTTCGTCTTCATATGCTGCCTTATCAAAAGTTTTGTGACTTGTGTTTTTAGAATATGCCTATAGCTGAGCTGTTCACCTATTCTCCATTTCCCCTTTCTTCCTTTGGTAATACAGTATCTCAGTATTAGTTGGGCCCAAACTCCCTTGTGTGATCACTTCATTTTATCTTTCCCCTTAGAGAAAGGTGTTGTCATGTGCGCTGAAAATTCTGGCTAATAGGATGTGAGCAGAAGGGATTTATGCTGTTCATACATTACATTCTTTAAGTTGAAGATTATATTCAAAACTTCCTTTTTTCTTTTTATGCATTGGTTGAAGTGCAGAAACTATCACTAGATGCAGGGCAGCCATCTTGGTCTATACTTTGGAAGTGCAAGATAGTTTGGCAGTATAATTAGAAGAATCTGTCTACCCAGACTTCTTAGGTAAAGGAGACATTAATTTTTTACCTTACTAAATTCACTAGTATTTTGAACCTCTCAGTTTTGCTGCTGGTCTGGTAACCTAAATAATGTGCTCATTTAACCTCTATTTTATAATAATACTCAAAGATTGCAGGGAATATTGAAGCTAAATAGAATTGGGATGTTGTCTAAGTCAGAAATGAAATACTTCTGAGTAAAAAAAATGACATTTTCCAAACCAGAAATTTTACATTTTCTATTTATCAGCGGAGTTTGTATGTTTTATAAATAATCATTTGGATCTGGTAGTGAGTTAGAATAATGCTGGGTANATGACATTTTCCAAACCAGAAATTTTACATTTTCTATTTATCAGCAGAGTTTGTATGTTTTATAAATAATCATTTGGATCTGGTAGTGAGTTAGAATAATGCTGGGTATTCATAGATTGCTGATTTACTGTATTTTGAATTAGGTGATTGGAGTCTGTGTATGGTTAAATATACAATAATTTCTTAGCTGTTTCAGATGATTGATACTGGAACTGGCTCAACATTTCACTCATTGCCTATGTATACTTGTCTACCAGGATGATAAAGCACTAATAGATTCTTATTACTATCCAGGGGCAAAATGTGTTTCTCTTCAGCATTTCTCTGACTATCCTAACATTTTACAATGAATGCCCAAGGCAAAATGAAAGAGTTGGAATATAACAGAGATGAAGCAAAAAGTAAATGACAAGGCGGGGTGCAGATAGATATTTTTTTGGGAAAAAATTGTTCAATATAACTCTTTTCTTCTGGGTTATTAGAGTTTTTCAAATTACTATTTTATAGAATCATAGGTGTTAAAGCAAAAAGGCATGTTGAATAATAATTTATTGCAAACCCCAGCTCCCAAGCAGGTGAGGCATTAATATCCTCGATCCACACATTGGTTTATAACATTTCCCAAGATTACAAAGTAAAAAAGTCAGCATCAGATCTAGATTTCTAGACTCCTGCTGTTTGAATGCTTATAACTTCTTCATAAAGTAGTGATGTAAGATTTAGATTTGGAGATTCATCTCTTTTTATTCAATTATGTACTTAATTCATTACTTCTAAGGATCAGTAACAGATAAGTAGCCAGGAAATAATGATATTATGTGGCCAGTTTAACCATGCAGTATATCAAAGAGTTAAGGAAACCTTGATAGAGGTTAGTTCAATTTGAGAGGGTAATCAGTTTTGTTTTGTTTTGTTTTGTTTTGTTTTGAGCATCTGATAATCTTTAGTCATTAATTTGGTTTTCTTATAAACTAAGATTTAGATAATAAAAAGAGAAACACATCTTTGAAAAATGATTTTAGTCATAACAAAAGATTGAAACCATAAGAATTCATTGAATCCCTAGTGGGGTTTCAAACAGTAACAGTCAACAACTATTGGTTCAGTTTTTTCAAAAGACACCAACAGCAGTGAGAATGTAGTACTTCAACGTATTGGGGTGCCTTGGGTGAAGTCCCAGTTTGATCTAATTCTAAGAACACTTTGGAAATTAATGACCATGGGATTTTTTTACCTAGAGTTAAATATTTATGATATTATCAATATTATATTATAAATATTTATATTACCAATTATTAGTTTTCTATAAAATTTTATTTTTTTAAATGCTCAAAGAAGCATTTAATATGACCAGGCTTTCCTTTACTTTCTCAAGTAAAATTGTTAATCAGTTAAATTTTTATGTGAAAGGATAGTTCTGAGCTTATATTATTAAGAATAGCTGATGTTTTAGAAAGAGTAAAGAAGGCCATTCCAGCGAGAAGTATCTCGTGCAGAGGAAGGGAACCATGAAAGGCCACAGTGTGACTGAAAATATGAGCAGCCTAATAATGCAGCTCAGACATTGAATGAATTGGTGGACGTGTTCAATGTGTCGGCAGGGATAGCGTGCAGCCTAATGTTGAGTTACTTTGCAATGCAGCTAAGAAATCTGGATTTGTGTCCTGTAGGAAATAAAGCAGCAGGAAAGATTTTAAGTATGAAAAAACATGACTAGTCTTTTTTTTTTTTTAAGATAACCCCTGTTATCTTCAGAGCTGAAGGTTAATTGAAGTGGAGAAATATTTGGGGGCATAAATAACATACCAATTTTAGGCATAATCCAAAATTTTCCTGAGGTGGGACAGTGCTGGTGGAAGGAAAAGCACAGGCTGGATAGGAATTTCTAAATTAGAATTTACAATTAAATATGGGGGCTAGAAATTGGGGCAGCAGTGACATTAATAGACATTAAAGGTATGAGATGTGATTGAGATTGATTGAGAGGTGGTGAGAACACGTTTGTCTCTGCTAAATATAGATTTCCCCAATTACTTAGTCCTTCTGAGCCTCAGTGTATTTTTGTAAGTAAACTTCAATAAATATCTATCTCAAAGGATTATTAAACTAGATACTACACTAAGCAACCATGAATGCCAGCTAAGTGGTAGGTATTGAGTAAAAGGTAGTTATTATTATTGTTATTATTATTACTTTAGCATTGTTACTACTACAGTGAATTTAGAAATAAGCATGTTACTGGAAAATGGAAATAAAAAGCTGAACCTTGGAAGAGAGGTCAGGGATGTAGATATCTATTTGATAGTCATTACTGTAAAGGTATAGTTAAAAACACAAGATTAGACATAATTCTAATAGAATTTTGTTCTTTAGCTGTTTTCTTGAAGAAGAAATTGAGTTTTATGAATTTTGATATCCTAAGTTAAATGAATAAGCACAAGAGCTGTTAGCTATTAGCACGGAGTCTACAGAAACTGTGGAGCTGCTGCGTATGTGCCTATGCCTGAATAAATAAATTTCAGCCTTCAAAGCATTCTCTGAGTAATAAAGTAGGCTGGCTTTAGGCCAAAATTCAAAATATGCAAAGTTTGTCTTCAGATGCTGCCATTTCAAATCCGTTGCGGGGAGAGGAGGGGGTGGGTTTACAGAATAAGACTTGAAAAATCCCTAAGGGTTTTTAAGTTTTAGGCATATCATAGCATATTCTATTCTTTCCATCATATATTTTCATCAAAGTAAAATCAAGTTAAATGAATATTTGAAATTGACTTGAAGGAAAAAGGAAATCACAGAAGGGAAACAGTGCTAGGTAAGCACAGGGAATTGTATAGGGGATTTGGCTTTTATAGGGTTGGTGGGTACTGATTATTGGTATATAGAACTCAAGTCATTGGTAGCAGCCACTGACAGAGTCATATCCTTTGTGGACAACAGGCTTAAGTCACTGCTTAAACTTGAGATTCTGGTGAACTCAAGACATGATCTCCAAAGTCAACATTTCCAGCATATCTGAGATACATGACTGGAAACTACAGACACATGAATCTCTCCTTTCATTCTTTTTTTTTTTTTAATATTTTGTTTATTTATTTGACAGAGAGGGAGATCACAAGCAGGCAGAGAGAGAGGCAGGCAAAGAGAGAGGGGGAAGCAGGTTCCCCGCTGAGCAGGGAGCCCGATGCCGGCCTCGATCCCAAGACCCTGAGATCATGACCTGAGCCGAAGGCAGAGGCTTTATCCCACTGAGCCACCCAGGCGCCCCCTCTCCTTCCATTCTTAAAAGGAAAAATCATCACCGTCATCAGCACTATCAACATAATCATAGTCACGGGCACTTACAAGACACTTGGGTTGAGCCAGATTCTCTTTGAGTTACTGTTCAAGTCTTAACTTATTTGTTCAGTAGCAACCTTGTGGGGTAGGTGCTATTGATAGCTCTGTTTTACAGAGGAGGAACCCAAGGTATAGAGAGTTCACAGAACACTCCCGAGATCGCACAGGAAAATTCTTTCATTTAGTTGGCTATCATTTCCATGGACCCGAAGTATCTTATGGCTATTTTGACTATCCAAGGCAAGTAATCTTTTTATCTGTTGGGAGAGGTAGTGCTACAGAGTAGTTCAAGAGGATTGCTGAAGTCCTGACTAACCCACAGGTGAAAATGAATCATGCTCTCACTAGCTCTATGGCCTTGGCAAATGTATGTAATCATTTTGAACCTGAATTTCTTCATCTATAAAATAAAGACCAGGGTAAAGGAGAAAATGGAAAGTGTGTTGTCTTTGCAAATGTCCCTATCTGGACCTACATGGAAATCCCCTAAGTAAGGGGAGATGGCCCCAGTGTTTTTATAGTAAGAATTCCCAGACCCAGAAGACACATTTATGCCCATCATACAGAAATGACTCACTGAATAGCCGAACTATTTTTGCAGATGACTGTAGAAGTTCTTTCCAAGAGATAATATGGCTGGCATGTAATGGCAGTGGGTCCATGGTACCATGATTCTCTAAACTCATTAATGTCTCAGTGTATATAAAAGCTGCCAAGATCGCCAAACTTCCAGGGCATTTCTTTAAGATGTGAGACCGACAATGGGGAGACTTGTTCATTCACTCGCATTGTTATCTGGTTTATGTATTTTATCTTGTTTATGGGATGACTTCCAAGAATACAAAGTTAAAACAATGCACAAAGTCACCAAATAATGTTTTCATTCACATTTGGGTTTGAAAAAGCCTATGTATTCTAACCTAGCTCAGTATATCAAGCACTTAGGACTCTACTTATTAGTATATATCAATAATGGCTATCCTATTTTAGGAGAGGAGGGGCTTTAGAAGACTTTTCAGATTATATTATCTCTGCACCTGCCTAATATAATCAGGATGCTTCTACTTAGTAGGTGGTTTCCTATAAATAGTAAGCAACACTGCATTTGTTTTTACGGATTATGCTTAAACTTTTCTTGGTTTGAAACGTCGCTCTGGAATTAGGGGCCCTTAACTCTTTCAACACTCTTCAGTAACCTAATGAAAATATCTGTAAATATCTACTGTACTACCATCAAATCAAGTTGAAGCCAGTTGGAGCATATCTTTTTCTCTCCTACAAAATATATTTTGTTCAGTCGCTTATTTTTCTGGTATATGCCTACTGGACTGGTGATAACTGAGACAGTGTTATCATTTTTTTAATATTCCATCTATAAAATGAGACTTTTAGTTGACTATAGATTTGAAAACTTTTAAATATTTACCTCATCATTTTGTATTTTTCCCCATAAACCCCCTGAAATTAGTAAACAGTTGGAGGAACTGAGAAACAGGGTTAAATTATTTGCAAAAACTACAGCACATTAGAGAAACAATTCACAATCAATCCTAAATGAATTTAAATTCATTTTTACAAATATTATTAGATTGTGATTCTAAAAATTAACTGGTATTCCATTAATGGAATCATTGCATTTGTCAGGATTTTCACTAAATATTTTGGCAGATTTAAATCTGCTTCTTGGACTACTTTAATCCTAATTGCAAACCTGCCTGGGTTATATACAAATTTAGATTTTGAGCCTCAATTTAATCAAAACTGCAAGCTGTGTTAAAGCCTGATATTTTTTGTTTCTTTGTTTTAATAAAAGCTAACAATATTTATGGATCATCCTAGCCTCGTATTAATCTGATATAGAATTTTTATTTTCTATCTCCTCTAATATCTGCATATATTTCCTGCCTATTAAGAGAGATAGGGAAACAAAGAGCCTGAATTTTTCCTTGAAAGAATGATTCACTGTGGCAGGGGGAGGGTCTCGTAATGACTTACCTACTAGCTTTTTACAGTCATTTACAAAATATCTGATATCTAGACTGTAAGATAATTAGTTTTCTCAATTTCTTACTGAAGCATATTTTGTGTCAGAGATTCTATTAGATATTGCCTTTCAAGGAGATTAATGTCAGACTGATGATTGTAGTTTAGCTTCTTTAACTTAGTTTAATGCTTTGGAGATGTATTCATATTGTTGAATCTATCTGTTCTTTTTTATTTCTGAATATTATTTGCTTGTTTGAATATTACACAATTTTTTATTCATTCATTAGCTGAAGGATATTGGGTTGCTTTTAGTTTTTCTGATTATGAATAAAATGGCTATAAACATTTGCACCCGTGTCTTTCTGCAGATGTGTGCTTCCCCCTTTGGGATACATTTCTAGGAATGAATTAGCTGTGGTAACATGTGTGACAGCATATGGTTGAAGATATCTCAATATACAAGAAACTGCTAAGTTTGTTTCTAAACTTACTGTACTGTTTTGCATTTCTATCAGCCCTGTATGAAAGTTTCAGTTTCTCCACGCGCTTATGAGCACGTTATTGACAGTCTTTTTAATGCTAGCTGATCCAGTCTGTGTAGAGTAACCTCTTACTGTCATTTCAGTTAGCATTGCTGTAGTGGTTAATAATGTTAAGCATTCTTCATGTTTATTTGTTATCTCTGTAACTTCTTTAGGTGAAATTATGTTTATTCTATTCTGCACACTGTTTAAACTGGGTTGCTTGTCTTTGTTTTATTACATTAAATGTTCTCTACATTCTGGTTGAAAGTTTTTCATAGAAAATGTCATTTGCAAATATTTTCTCCCAGTCTGAGTCTTATCTTCTTATTAACCTGAATGTCTGTCTTTAACATGATGATGTAGTTGAATTTATCATGGTTTTCATTTAGATTTCATGCTTTTATTTGTATCATATATAAAAATATTTGCCTATCTGAAAGTTAAAAATATTTGCCCTACATTTTTTCTAAAAGCTTTATTGTTTGAGCGCTTACATTTAGCTCTATGATCAATTTCAAATTAATGTTTGTATACAGTGCAAAGTAAGGTATTTTCTTGCATATGTGTCTAGCTACATCTGTACTTTTTCTTTATGGGGTATCCAAAGTTTTTGCATCTGTGGCTTCTTGTCCATCATTAATTTTGGAAAATTTTGTCCATAGGTCTTCAAATATATCTTCTATTTCCCCTCTTAACCTATGGGACTCCAAATGCATAGATATTTGATTCCTTAATATTGTCCCACAGCTCTTTTTTGTTCTATTTTGCTTTTGGTTTGTCTACTTGTTTGATTTGATTTTTCCTCTTTGTTTCAGTTTGTATAATATCTAGTTTTCATTGTTTAAGTTCATCAGTTCTTCACCTCATGGTTTTCATTCTGAAAAGCGCATTAGAGGAATTCTTCATCCACAACATTATGTTTTTCTTTTTAATTATTATTGGTAGCATACATAGCTGACTTTAAAAAAATAGTTTCAAGCACTGCTCTAAAATTTCTTATCTGGGCGCCTGGGTGGCTCAGTGGTTTAAGCCTCTGCCTTCAGCTCAGGTCATGATCTCAGGGTCCTGGGATCAAGGCCCGCATCAGGCTCACTGCTCGGCGGGGAGCCTGCTTCCTCCTCTCTCTCTCTGCCTGCCTCTCTGCCTACTTGTGATCTCTCTCTCTGTCATATAAATAAATAAAATCTTAAAAAAAAATTAAAAGGGCGCCTGGGTGGCTCAGTGGGTTAAAGCCTCTGCCTTCGGCTCAGGTCATGATCCCAGAGTCCTGGGATCGAGGCCCACATCGGGCTCTCTGCTCAGCAGGGAGCCTGCTTCCTCCTCTCTCTGCCTGCCTCTCTGCCTACTTGTGATCTCTCTCTCTGTGTCAAATGAATAAATAAAATCTTTTAAAAAAATTTTAAAAAGTAAAATTTCTTATCTGTTCATGGGCAATGTCTTCTTTTCACACTATATCTTTTAAATATGAATCATAATTATTTACGATCCCAGTTTAATTATTGTATCATTAGGACCATTTCTGGCTCTAGTTCTGTGGATTCCTTTATCTCTTGATAGTAGTCAGCAGAGCTCCATCCAAGGATGTGTTGGTCTTTTTTTCTCTTGTATCCTATAATTTTTTACTTTATGCTGAACATCATGTGCAGAAGAACAATAGAACCTGAGGTATAATATTTTTCCTTGGCAATGGACACTCCTCTTCTTCCCTTAGGCTGTTAACATGATGGATTGAACCAATATATACGTACATCAGTTTGTCTGGTTTGGAGTTTTTTGTGGTTTTGTTGCTGTGGCTATCTTTGCTCCACAATTTTTAAATTCTTCCAGCATTGGGCAGCGGCTCTTATGTGCTTAGTGTGTGGCCTGGAGAAACAGAGATTTTTTTTTTTTTTCAGTGTCTCTGTATCTTCTTTAGTGTGTGGCAGGCATTATTGCCTTCTCAAAGCTTCTGCTTTTCTCTCTTCTGACAAATAAGTTCTGCCATATATTTCTGGTAGGATAGTTTTATTTTGAAATATACCTTCTGTATCATATTGTATTATTTATATTAATTTTTCAGTAATATATTTAAAATATTTCTAGCTTTCTATCTTATTTCTATGTTTTGCTTTTTAAACTGATATGATAATCTCACCATCTACGTATTTGAAAACTACAGTGCACAAACATAAAAGCAATACACTGTGCTCCTTAGAAGCCATGAGGCAGCTGCACATGTATTGGTTACTGAAAATAGCAAGATGCAGAGCGGTGTGTATATTTCACTCTATTTGTGTGAACAAAATTGATCTTTGTGTTTACATATGCATAGACTATCTCTGAAAGACTGCAAGGGAAACAGGAACAGCAACTCTTAGAAAGGGAATCTGATAGGTACAGAAGTTAGAAGACTTTTCACATCACATGTTTTGATAGTTTAAATATTTTATCATTTGTAAATATTACCTAGTCAAAATTAGCGAAAGACAATAATGTAAGCAGAAAAATTTCGTGTTTGAATCCTAATGTAGTCATGTGTCGTATATGTAAATAAATACTTCAACTAAGTCTATAGAAAATGTGTCTTAAGTCATTCCTACAATATCTCTAAGGCCCAGAGTTCTTATGTAATAGTCAGGAGCTTCTGGCCAGATATGTGGTTCACAACTCTGGATACACATTAGCATAACCCAGACAGCTTTTCTACAAATGCCCAGGCTCTGAATCAGATTAAATTAGTATTGCATATGCACCATGCCTTAATCTTTTTTATTCAAAAATCTTTTTTACTTCTTTTTGGGGGTATAAATAGAGAAAATTTAAAAAGCAAATATAAAGAGTTTAATAAATAATGATAAGGAAGAATATGTGTGTGTGGCCCAAGTCAAGAAATAGAACATTGGTGGCCTTTCCAAACAAGAGTCTCCCTCTCTCCCTTTTCCCTCCAACCACCACCTCCAAGTAATGACTCTCCAAATTTTTGGATTAATTATGTCCTTGTTTTTTCTTTACAATTGTTCCACTTACAAATATAATTTTGCATTCCTGAAATACAATTAGGCTTTATTTGGCATTGAATTTCAGAAAAAGAGAATCCTCCCATATTCTTTTAGGTCTTAATACTTTCAATCTACTTTATATTTGCTTCATCTCTGTTAAATAGTAAAGTATCCCCCAAACTGAGAAAGAACTTTGAGATTGGAAAAGAAAGTCAGTTACTTCATACAGTTTACACAGTTTTTTTTCAAGGTAACTTAGTGACAGTGGGGGATCAGATGGAGATTGATCCACGGCAACGGCATAGTTAGCTCCACAAAATCAGATTTTAGTCCACAGATTTTATGGAGCAAGGGGACATGCAGATAGGCACTGTAGTGAAATCAAAGGGCTCGCATGCACCGAAGGGCTTGCATGCACCTAATTAATAGCTAATCTTTAATTAGCTCTGGTGGCATCACCTGTGCATCAGGCAGGGAAAAGACTATCCTATTTCTAATAGATTCACAGGAGGCCAAAACAAATTTCCTCCATCCAGCCTTGGTGGGCATTTCTAATATGTGTTTATCAATCTCCAAGGGACCAGAACACGTAACCCCAAGAGAGATCACTGGGCGAGCATGAACGAGATGCAGGGTCAAAGATAAAATCAATATAATCTCCTTATAAAAGTAACTATCTACATTCAGTTTTCATTACTGTATTGTATTCTGTTGTATAAGCACAGAATGATGTGTGTATCTTTTCTACATGTGATGGATATATGGATTGTGTCTTGTTTGGGGTTATTACAGACAGAGCTTTCAGAAGTTTTCTTACATATTTATCCCTGTGTTTACATGTAACATTTTTTTTCTGCAATTTCTAACTAGGGGTGGATTTGTTAAGTGAAAGTTATGCGTATGGGGAATTTTACTATAGTAGGTCAAACTATTTTTTCAAATGATTATTTTAATGTACACTTCCACTAGCAGTATATAGGAATAAGCATTGATCCATAACTTTGCCAGCTCTTGACATCATTAGGTTTTTTTTTAATTTTGGTGGATGCGTAATAGTAAAATAAAGTGCAGGGATATGTAAAGTTGGATATAACAGAATTGGTGATTGTCTCTGGGGCCCTGAACTACTGCTTTGAACATTTTTAATTAAAAAATAGATGACAGTGAGTATCAAGTCATTATGAAATGTAAATGCTATTTGATATATTTGAAAGAGTGATGTCACAATTCTGTTTCTAAATGTCAACACAACATACCAAGAACACATCATTTGTAACTACACTTAAAATGGACATGTTTATCTGTCAACACAAAACGCGTGAAGGAATACCATCTTTTCCAAGTCGAGGATCTCGTTTGTGAAGTGTATAATTATATTTTTCTGTCTGTTTTTCTATTAAAGCATAATAGAAATACTGTGTTTCACTTTTTGATTTGTAGGAGCTCTTTATTGTCAATATGCACCCTTTTTTGGTTATATTATTCTGTATAGATTCTACAAATTTGAGATTTGTCTTTTTACCTACTTCATAATATCTCCTGAATAATTGGTGTTCTTAATTTTAATTAGATTAATGGATTAATGTTTTTCCTTATTAATAGTGTTATTTTGTGTCTTGTTTAGGAAATCATTCCCTACCTCAGGACTATAAACTTATTCTCCAGGGTTATCTTCTAGGACTTTTACTGATTGGTTAAGCTTTTTATGTGTACTTATAATCAAACTCTGATAAAGGTTTCTATGTGATCCAAGCTTGCAAATCTGTATGAAGACTCTTGTAACCACAAGTTTTCCAGGATGGTTTTTTCCTTATTCCTTGTTTTACTTTGCTCCACTTGGCAGCAGGGAATTCTTATTTGAAGTCCATTCTCTCTGGAGTTGAAGCAGTTTTGCTTCTGGTTCACCTTAACCCAGAGAGTACATCCCTTGAGACTCAGCTTATAATACAAAGATTCTCATAAGACGTGTTTATCTATCAGGTCCGGAAAACGAAAGCCCAAGTTTGCTATAGGAGCCCCCAGGGCAAAAGTTTCATTGCTTGGGTGTACTTCATTCACCCTTTATGTCTCATTTTCCCTTAGATTTTTGCCTCATAAATTCTTATTTTATCATCATCACTGTTATGCATTTAAGAAAATAATATCTATAAGGGTGCCTTGGTTTTGGCTCGGGTCATGACCTCAGGGTCCTGAGATCTAGCCCTGTGTTGGGCTCCATGCTCAGCAGGAAGTCAGCTTGGGATTCTGTCTCTCCCTCTGCCCCTCCTCACTCCACTCATGTACTCTTTCTCTCAAATAAATAGATCTTAAAAAAATAATAATATCTATATTTTAACCAACATATTTTATTGTGTTCAGCAGAATATTTGATCTAAGTGTCTTATGTATCAACTCGGCTAGGCTATCATGCCCAGTTAATTGTTAAAACACTAATCTGTGTGTTTCTGTGAAGGCATTTTGTAATATCTATCATCAGCTGACTCTAAATAAAGGAGGTTCCCTCAATGAAGTAGGTGGGCCTCATCCAATCAGTTGAAGGCCTCAACAATAAGAACTGAGGTTTCCTGGAGAAGAAATTCTACCTCAAGACAGCAACATCAGGTCCTAAATGAGTTTTCACTTTGCCAGCCTGTCTTACATATTTCAGACTTGTCAGCCTTAACAAATGTTCGAAAAATTCCTAAAAATAATATATGTATATTATGTGTCTTATGTAATATTTTGTGTAATATTATATTATCTATCTGCTCTATGTATATAATACATATATATGCATCTGTGTGTGTGTGTGTGTGTGTGTGTGTGTGTGTATTTCCATTTCTTCTTTGGAGATAGCCTGAGCTGTCTTAACATTAGTTAAATTGACCTCCTCATTCTGTCTCTGGCCCTTTCTAATTTCGTCCCATGGAAATGATACAGCTTCAAATATCTCTCATAAAATTTATTAGAGGAGTTTCTTGTCCTGAATTATCTATTTTCTTTCTGGTAAGCTTTTCCATTAAATATTTCTCCTACTTTTTCATATTTCATACTTTCCTCAAACTCCAGATGATCCTTTTAAGACTGATTGAGAATGTCTGTGTATGTGGGAAGGCAAGTTGCCTGGTAAGCTTTATTTTAGAGAAAGTCTGGGAATTGAGGCATTTTTAGGGGAACCCTCAATGCTTGAGTTAAGAGGATATTACTCTGAGGTTTTACCTTTCTTTATTCCTATATATCATTCAATCATTTACAAACTTTTTCTAGGGGAAAAACTGATCATTTCATTGATGTTATAATTCCCACTTCATTCAGATTCCCAGATTCCTGCTTTTTTCTCACCTTCTATTTTTGTGTTCAGAGCTGCTCCAGGTTTAAGCAAAATAGATTAGAATCATCTTCTACTTTCTCTCTTAGCAAATTCTGCTTTGTTTATTTACTTTATAAATTTGCTGACATTTCTGTTTTATTTTTTTCCTGAAACTATATATATTTAATTTTTTCTTACATTGAAATTCAGTCTCAAGAGATTAGAGAGTTATATATATATATATAACATATAATATTAGACACATATAACAATGCCATATCTTAATCTGAAAGCTAATTTTATGCATTTAAAATGATAGTAAATAAAAAAACAGTTCTACATTATTGAATATTTTACTGGAAAAAAATGCCTTTTGCTTATGCTTTCAATTTCCATGTGTTTCCCATCACTTACCCTGTAGTTAAAAGCCATGAGCTGCTAAAACAGACAGCATAAATCGCTATTTTCCTGCCTTTCTAGTTTCTGCCTCTTCAATTATATGATAAAACTTAATTACCTCTGATGAAGCTAATGTAGGCATAGAAGAAGGGACTTGGTAAAGCTCCTACTCTACACTTGATTAAACATAAGCCCAAAGCTGGTTATTAATATTGATTGCACTGTTGAAATAATACGTGTCAGAAAGCATAGATACAGTTGTAATATGTGCACTTACAAAGGAAAGACAAGCTAAGCTATGGTGCAAGAATAACAGCTGTAATAAATGCAATAAATGGTTCTATATACACACTTTTAAGTCACATGTAGACTTCTGGGCCGATTTGCAAAATCAGAATCTTTAAATTCAGCACTCCATAATTTCAGAGTTTGTGCCATTACCTTCCAAGTTGTATAAGCATCCAGACTCAATTACCCATCTCTTAAATTATTCCCTACATTACTTTGTGTTACTTAGAAGACATGGAGAAATTCTTCTGAAACCCAAATGATCAATGAATGTAGTATAGCTCTTATTTCATCTCTAGAGGCATTAAAATAAAAAAAATAGAAACCAAAATGTGGAGGATTCTGGGAAGATGACAGCAATGGTACTGTTTAGAGTGTCCTAGGGATCTCTTGGTAAGCAGACAATTAGCAAAAACAATAACTCAAAGACATTACAGATACTTACAACAAAAGCTGTTGATAAGGTATCCTGATGAACCCTGAAATACAGACATGTAGTGAAAACCTTCAACATTTATGACTTGTGTGGAATCAGTTTTGTGTAGAAGAAAGCAGAAAGAGAAAAGGAGGAGTATGAAAGATCTGGAAAGAGGAAACATTCAAAATATTCAATAGGTATTCGCTGAGAAGCCAAAGCTACAACTGGAAGAGGTTAACTTGATAACTTATAACTGATAAGTGTGAAGGATCTGAGGTGGTGGCTGAATCAGCTGGTGCAAGAGTGGCTCCTATGCTTCTGCAAAGCTAATCGGCTGGGGCTAACTTTCAAGAGAAGTGCATTGAGGAGAAAGGGCTGAGCATGGCCAAAAAATTAAAAAGCACAGAGGGGTCGCTGGGTGGCTCAATTGGTTAAGCATCTGCCTTTGGCTCAGGTCATGATCCTGGGGTTCTGGGATGGAGACCTGAGGGGGGCTGCCTGCTCAGTGGGAAGTCTGCTTCTCCCTCTGCCCCCTCCCCTACTCATGCTTGCTCACTCACTCTCTCAAATAAATAAAATCTTAAAAAAAATTTTAAAAATGCAGAGGCATAACAGAAAAGAAGAAAATATTTCACTAACATTAAGATAGCAGAGCAGACACAGTGATCTCAGAAAACAAACCACTATATGTGTATGTGTCTATTTATATACATATATATAGAAAACAAACACACACACACACACACACACACACGGCTATATCAAATTAGAAAAGCTACCTGAATAACAGGTCCTTCTAAAAGTTCAGGGAAAGAAAAGTCACTCACATTAAAGAAGTCATAAAAATTGTACTTAACCCCCCAATAAAGTGATTATGAATTAAATGAGAGTGAAAAGCCAAATGATCTTCTTTGCTTATGGAATACAGAAAGCAGAAGACATGCTTATAAACAGAACGAAACTAAAACCTATTATTTCAGAATGACTTAAATGAACCAAAGATTCTCTAAACACTTTTACAAACTCAGACCAATTTACATTTTCTTCCATTACATGCTCCTCTTCTGTCGCTTTTGTTCCCAACTCAGGTCATGGTTAGTAGCATCAATTAGTCTGAACTAGATCCTAGAAAGCATCCTTTCCTCCATCTTCAACACCTCCCTCTCTCTAGTCAGTCACTAGATGCCAGAAATGTTTCTTCCTAAAGATTTGAAACTGTTTTCTCCCCTACTCTCCCTGTCACTGACTTAGTTCAAGAATTTACTTACCATCTTTCATGTATATTATTGAATTATGCTCCTCAGTTGTGTTCCTGATTCCAGTTACAGTCATCTCCCATCCATGTTGAAATAGATTCCATGGAAAAATGATATAAAATACAACCTAAACTAGTATTTAACAGATCATGACATTAATGACCTATTATTTTCTTACTGTACTTTGTCTTTCCATCTCACCTTCCCTCATTCATTCCTCCTAATGCATTTTATAGAATATTTATATTTATTTGCATAAATCATAAATTTCTACATTGCTATGTTTTCTTCTTTAACTATGGTCGAATTTCTTCTTCTTCCTGTTTTACTGAGATATAATTGCCATATAGGAATGTATACATTTAAAGTACAGCTTAATGGTTTGGCTTACATGTATTCTGAAATGATCGCCACAATAAGTTTAATTCATATCTATGATCTCATATAAACATAAAAAAATAAAAAGAAATTTTTTTCCCTATGAGAACTCTCAGGATTTGCTCTTAATAGCCTTCAAATATACCAGACAGCAGTGTTAAC
>LNAC01000182.1:3174414-3198599 GCA_002007465.1 Ailurus styani
TGTGTGTGTGTGTGTGTGTGTGTGTGTTTGTGTGTGATGGTAGCACCTGAAATCTACTCTCTTAAGAAATTTCCAGTATTTGGGGCACCTGGGTGGCTCAGTTGGTTAGGCTTCTGCCTTCAGCTCAGGTCATGATCCCAGGGTCCTGGGATGGAGGCCCGCATCAGGCTCCCTGCTTGTTGGGGAGCCTGCTTCCCCCTCTCCCNTAAATAAATAAATAAATAAAATCTAAAAAAAAAAAAAGACATTTCCAGTATTTGAGGGATGCCTGGATGTCTCAGTCAGTTAAGCATCTTAGTCTTGATTTCGCCCCAGGTCATGGTCTCTGGTTTGTGGAATGGAGCCCAGCATCAGGCTCCGTGCCCAGTGTGGAGTCTGCTTGTCCCTCTCCTGCTCCTGCTCCTGCTCATGCTCTCTCTTTCTCTCTCTAAAATAAATAAATAAATGAAATCTTAAAAAAAAAAAGAAATTTCCAGTATTTGGTATGGGATATTATCTAGAGCCACCTGTTTATTAGATCCCTAGACTTATTCATCCTACATAACTGCCATTTTGATCCCTTTGACCAACATCTTCCCATTTTTCCCCGCCCTTGGTAACCACTATTCTACTCTTTGCTTCTAATTATATGGCTTTTTAAGATTCTACATGTAAGTGAGATTATGTTCTCTCTGTGTCTGGCTTATTTCATTTAGCATAATGTCCTCCAGGTTCATCCATGTCACTGCAAATGACAAGATCTCTGTCCTTTTTTTTTAAGGCTGAATAACGCTCCGTTTTTTTATATATACCACAATCTCTGCATTTTCATGTGTGGTGCACTCTGCTTGAACTGCCCTCTCCCCTCTTATCAACCCAGCAGGCTCCAATTTAAGATTTAATTGAAATATCTTCACCTTTAGGAAAAATCCCCTGACGTCATAGGTAAAGCTTCACATCCCTTTTCCATCACATTTTATATAGTGGAAATATATAATTTTTTTTAATTTTATTTTTCCAGTGGTCCAAGATTCATTGTTTATGCACCACACCCAGTGCTCCATGCAATACGTGCCCTCCTTAATACCCATCACCAGGCTCACCCATCCCCCCACCCCCTCCCCTCCATGGTCCTCAGTTTGTTTGTCAGAGTCCACAGTCTCTCATGGTTCACCTCCCCTTCCAGTTTAACCCAATTCACTTTTCCTTTCCTTCTCCTAATGTCCTCCATTTTATTCCTTATGTTCCACAAGTAAGTGAGACCATATGATAATTGACTTTCTCTGCTTGACTTATTTCACTCAGCATAATATCCTCCAGACCCGTCCATGGTGATACAAAAGTTGGGTATTCATCCTTTCTGATGGCTGAGTAATATTCCATTGTATATATGGACCACATCTTCTTTATCCATTCATCTGCTAAAGGGCATCTTGGCTCTTTCCACAATTTGGTGATTGTGGACATTGCTGCTATGAACATTGGGGTACATATGGTACCTCTTTTAACTTCATCTGTATCTTTGGGGTAAATATCCAGTAGTGCAATTGCAGGGTCATAGGGTAGCTCTATTNATGGTACCTCTTTTAACTTCATCTGTATCTTTGGGGTAAATATACAGTAGTGCAATTGCAGGGTCATAGGGTAGCTCTATTTTTAATTTTCGAGGAATCTCCACACTGTTTTCCAAAGTGGTTGCACCAACATGCATTCCCACCAAAAGTGTAAGAGGATTCCCCTTCCTCCATATCCTCTCCAACACTTGTTGTTTCCTGTATTGTTGATTTTGGCCAGGAAATATATTTTTTAATGTTTTGTTAATATTATTTCTTTGCCTGCGAGAGTTACCTTCAGCTAGATCAGCGGTCAGCAAATTTTTTTCTGTAAAAGGCCAGGTATAAATAGTTCAGACTTTATGAGGCCTACAGTCCCTGACACAACCTCTCAACTTTCACAGTATAAAATAATATGCCCCTA
The DNA here is from genome assembly GCA_002007465.1 of Ailurus styani. Classification (NCBI taxonomy): domain Eukaryota; kingdom Metazoa; phylum Chordata; class Mammalia; order Carnivora; family Ailuridae; genus Ailurus; species Ailurus styani. The sequence goes on from LNAC01000182.1 coordinate 3,176,371, forward strand.
ACAATAAATATAAACAGCCATAAATAATATGTAAATGAACACACACAGCTGTCTTCAAGTTAAACTTTATTTACAAAAACAGGCAACCAGCAGGATTTGGCCTCTAGGCCATAGTCTGCCAACCTTAGAGTTAGCAGACTAAGACTTACTTGTGAGGCTTCCTCCAAAATGCATATGATGAGGTATCAGTATTTATTATATCCTAATAAATATAGAGTCCAGTCTGTTAAACAGACCTTGACTTCCCAGTGAAGACACTTTTTTTAAGTGGCTGTTTCTCATCATCAACAATGGATTCTTGTACACTATAAAACTAAAATGTGGTAAGTTCTATGAACAATTATGTGTACTATAACAAAAATTAGACATAGCGCATTTTGTTATAATACCATTCAGAAAATAGCTGTGAAAGGAGTTTTTCAAGAAATGTTCACCCCCATTCTATGTGAGACATCCTGTTTGCAGATCGTAAAGTACCAGATGGGTGCTACACTCAGAATACTGCTTTATTCCATCTGCCTCACACACACTCTCAGAAGTTCTTCACTCTTATGACTGTTAACAGTTTGTTCAAGAACAACGTAAGGACTAAAATTTACACACACTAAAAAAAAATGGCATGAACTTCATTTGCATGTAAATTATTTTAGTTTATAATGGGATAATTTTACGATAGATGTCTTTTCTTTTTTCATAATGATATCTGCCCTGGGTGATTTTATGATCACAGTAAGTTATTCCTGGGTCTTGTGTCAACAGTGATTTTTCTAGCCTTCAGGTAGAGATAATTCTGTCTTTGACCTAAAAACTAGGACAGGAGCAATACAGAAAACATTAAAGCATGTCATATAAAACCTACTGTAACACATTGCTTTATTTTAAAGATTAAAACCCTTAAAAGCTAATATTGGTTCCATTTAAGTGCAATAAAGTGAAGTTAGTGAGAGTTTGAATTCTATAAAAACACATTTCCCAAGACCTTTGAAAATGACCTAATAAAGGTTAAACTAATAAGGCAATCACTTGGAGACTGCTATTAAATTGAAATGAGGGAATATTAGTGTTTACTATATTTCAATAAATATAAGGCCCCAGAAGTATTTTCTATTCTACATTTAAATTACTTTTACTCCCAAGGGTTTCATGAGGGACATTAAAGTTAAGATGAAGTGGATGAGTCATCACGAGGATTTCGAGTGTGCCTCAGTGGATGTTTGCACATGCGTGTTTTCAGCACATTTACAACCACTTATTTGAAACGGGTATTTCTTACCCTTGCCTGAGACAGGGTCCATAAGCTTTGGCTTAGTTTCCCATTGCTACTGTAGTAAATTTCAACAAACTGAACTTAAACAATGCAAATTTGCTATCTTACTGTTCTGGTGGTCAAAAGTTTGGTATGGCTCTTCCAAGCCTAAAATGGAATGCCCACAGCAATCCTTTTATAATGTTCTAAGGACAAATTAGTTCCTGTGCTTATTTGTTAGTAGAATTTTGTTCCTTGTGGCCACAGAACAAAGGTCCCTGTTTCCTTCTTAGCTATCGGCTAGGACCCTTCCCAGCTTCTAAAAGCCACCACATTTCTTGGCTCAGGGTCAACTCTCTTCATCTTCAAAACTGGACAAAGTGACCAAGTCTGTATCAAGGTACCTCTTTCTGCCACCCAACCCCTGCTTCTGTTTTTAAGAGCACAGGTGATTACATTGAGCCCACCTCGATAATTTCCATATTTTAAGTTCATTCCACCTTCAATTTTCACTCCCTTTTGCTTTGGAACATAACACATTCACAGTTTCCAGGATTGGGATGTGGACATTTTTGAGGGACCATTTTTAACCCTCCACATCTGGTAATTCCCAATATGAACAGCAGTAGTAGTCAATCCAGTTACTGACCACAAAACTCTGGGATAATAACAACGACAGCAACAACAGTAATAATAATGGTCACGTTTTGTACTTTTGGCTTATAATTCTCATAAAAAATTGATAAGGAACCACAAACGCAATGGATACCTAGAGAAGGTTTTGGTACAGATACTAACTATATGAGTTGTGGTCAAACAAATTTTATTGTAATTTTATCAACCGTGCAATAATTACTTCTAACTTTTATAATTAAAGGAAATAATATCTATAGCTAATAATTTCTAAAACTAGGACAGCTGGTGAAGGTGAAGAAAGCTTGTGTGACATTTTCTTGTTTCAGAGTAAAAGTTCTATTGTGGTATACACGTGGATCTTGGAGATTATTTCTTAGTGAATGATGCAAAGCTCTGGTATAACCACCCAAGAAAGTCTGCCTGGGAATCTGTTTTTCTGTGACATAAATTCCCAAGGATGCTTGCCCACGGTACTAGTTTACTGAATATTTGAAGGTATAGATTTGGCTTCAATTCTATCTTTGGATAGCTCATTTTTTTCATCCTATAAAATTAATTTATAACATTTTATATTGGACATGTTCCCCTACCCTGAATCTCAGGAGATTATTAGTTAATAGTTAATTATTTGTTTACTTGAGTTTGTATCCTCAGAAGACATTTTTGCTACCTCAGTGGTTCAGCTGTTTCTAAAGCACCATGGTCAAGAGTATGATGAATCGATGAGCGGATGGGAATTTTTCTTTCATTAAACCTGAACGCTGATCAGACCATTTGTTTTGTATTGTTTTTATTTTGGGGTATTACATTTAAGGTAAGAGTAACACACTTAAGTATATCCAGAGGGGAATGAACAATATAATTAGTGAGTTTGATAGTTACACCTTTAAAAATGTTTGATGAAATTAGAAGTGCCTCGTCTAGAAAAAATAATAAGTGAGATGTTAATTTTCTATATTTCATTGGCTTTGTTATTGAATGTTGATGTTTCTATTATTATTTTATTAAATCTTAATGATGCACCTATACTGTAACATTGTTAAAATTGTGGAAGATTGCTATCCAAAAATACCGAAGATGTATAGTTTTTGGCATTTAGCAATATACTTAGAAAGGCCATTCATGCATCACAAATATTTGTTGAGTGCCAACCTACCTACACTGGACCAGGAGACTCTAAGCACATAGGATACAATGTTGTACTAACAACACAAGCATAAACAAAATAAAATAAAAACATACTCCTTCTCAGAGATTAGATTCCAATGGGGCAAAGGAAAATTAATAAAATAGGTAAGAAAATTGTGTAATACATGTACTAGTGCCTAATTGTCCCTCAATATTTATTTCATTGGCTGGGAACGTATCTGTCAGTTATAATCTGTATTTTCCAGCTTCAAAGACAGCAATATGGGGCCATGTGCCTAAATTCCAATCAGTGAACTACAGGTGAAGTATATGCATAAAACTTTTGTATCCAATTTCTAAAGGAAATCTCTTGAACAGTTGCACTTCTAGCAATGGGAGGCTAGCCCATTTAAAACAAACCTGCTCAATGTGAGTAATTATTATTTTTTAAAAGATTTTATTTACTTATTTGACAGAGAGAACACAAGTAGGCAGAGAGGCAGGCAGAAGGAAAATCAGGCTCCCCGCTGAGCAGGGAACCCTATGTGGGGCTTGATCCCAGGACCCTGGGATGATGACCTGAGCCGAAGGCAGATGCTTAAATGACTGAGACACCCATGTGCCCCTCAGTGTGAGAAATTAAAATAGCTAGATAAAATATACAATAAAGGGTATCTATTTATATGCAACTGACCATCTGAAACTAATGATGTACTATACGTTGGCTAATTGGATTTAAATTAAAAAAAATAAGACATTGGAGGAGTTTTAAGGCCAAGAATATAGATAAAAGAGACCTCCAGAGAGATGAAACTTACACTTGATGCCAATTTTCCTCTCTACATATTTTTCCATTTAAAAACATCATGTCTGAAAAACTAACTCAAAGCAGCAGGGAGAGGATGAGATAATAAACCGAACTTGGTAATTTTACGGGGAAAGGGTAACAGCAGTGGGAGTTTATAGCTTGATAAGAAGAAATCTGGTAAGAAGAAACCTACAGCCTCATAAGAAAAAAAAATCTGTGCTTCCAGTCATGACCCCAAAGGGCTATCTCATAGGGTACACTAGAAACAAACCCACATTCTAACAACTGAAGCCCTGTTTCTTATCAGCTTAATTTCTGAATTAATCAAGTTTATCTGTTCATAGCAAGATCATCTGCAAAAATAAATTACATCCCATCTGGGGACAATAACATCATCCCAAGCCCCAAAGGAACTCTATTTATTTATTTTCTCATAAAAACGGGGTATCCCTCAATTAAACCTAGCAGCCACTAAAATGAAATAGAAATAGAGAAGAAAAAATACATAACAAAATAGAAATGTAGAGGACCCTTACATTGAAGTATAGTTTGAAGCCACTATATTTAAGGGGCTCAGTTGGTTGAGCATCAGACTCTTGGTTTCAGCTGAGGTCATGAACTTGGGGTGGAGCCCAGCCACTGCTCCATGCTCAGCTCAGAGTCTGCTTGAGATTCTTTTTCCCTCTTCCTCTGCCTGCCTGCCTCCCCGTTTGTGTGTACGTGCATGCTCTCTCAATCTCTCAAAAATAAATAAAATTTAAAAAATTAAATCCAGTATATTTAATACATCCAAGGTATTAAGTGGTGTGATGGAGACTTTCACCAGACAAATAAAAAATATAAAATATCAGGTATTATTTCTATAATGGGAAATAAAATTAATAGCTCAGTGATGGTTTCAATAGTAGGTTAGGCACAGTTGAAGAGAAAATGAGTAAATTGAAAAAAAGATTAGAAGAAAATACCTGTATTAAACATGAAAGGAAAAAATACATGAATTTTAAAAAGAATAATAGGTATAAGAAATGTGGTTTAAAATCAAAATCACATGTTACTGGAGTCTTGAAGTAGTAGAGAGGACTGTGGGAGATACAATTTTTGAAGACATGAAGACTGACAATTTCCAAAACTGGTGAAAAACAGTTTGCCAGTTCAAGGAACTTTATCAGTCTTCAGTCAGAATAATTACAAGAGAAACTATACCCAGACAGACATTTAGAACAACTACTGAAAATTAAAAGAAAAAAAGAGAGAGAGAGAAAATATTTCTTTCTGGTTCTAAAGACTGACTTTCTACATGTTACCTTTGATGCTTTTTTTCAACCCTTTGGTCACTTGTTACAGTTTCATGTTTCCTGAACAATTTTCAAAGTTGACTTTAATGTTTTTTTTTAATAGTGATTGATTTACAATCTTAGTCGGAAGTCTTTATAGCTACTCTGTTGCTTCAGCTGTTTACACAGGACTCCTCCTGTGTCTGTGGTAGTTTTCCTGTGGGCTCTTCATTGCCTAGGTTATCCAAGTGGCCTGTCTGAGACACAAATGAAGGTGCCACCCTCCTGAGAAGGAATTTAGTGAATTGAGTTTGTTTTCCAAACCATCTATTTTTTTTTCTAATTTTTGTTTGTTTATTCTGTGATCTTTCTCAGAGATAACTATCTATTAGTATTACTATCTCTATGTTACTATTTGAAGGTGATTGTGGTTCTGTTAGCTCTTTGGAATATATGTTGAGACTCTTTAGACCACCTCGGTGTTGGGAATTTAGTCTTGGCCTCAAGAAGCTAATGTGGAAGAGCTACCTTATAATCACAGTGTCTCAGGGAAGAACTTTTTTTCTCCGCCAGTAAAAGCTCGGCACTCTTTGTGATTGCCCTGAGGAATGTTTACTTCTGGTTCAACCAAACTATGAAGGACTCATCTTTGGATCTTAAAAAACTGCGTCTTCAGGAAAACGTACTTTGTTTTCATTTCTGTTCTGCTTGCCTCATAAATCCATCAAAACTAAAGTTTAATTGTACATGGTTCAAGGTGAAAGTGGGTTTAATGCTCCTTGTATTTCTTTGAGTTCTAGTTTTCTCATGAGTTTTGACTGGCTAATTCCTTTTTATCCTTTCAGAATTTGGATGCATTAAGATTTATCTTAAATATTTTATCTGGGTTATTAAAATCTTCATTTTTCCAAGTGAACTACCAAAATTACCTTCAAAAATCTGAGTTCTGCTCACAGCTTTATTACTTTTTTCTCTTAAATTTTTTTAGTTTTATGCTCTAATTTCTTTGTAAAAAATGATTTTTTTTAAAGAAAGTGGTTTCTTGTTTCTTTTTTTAAGGATTTTATTTATTTACTTGAGAGAGAGAGAGTGAGATAGAGAGAGCACAAGTCAGGGCAGGGAGAGGAAGAAATAGCCTCCCCACTGAGCAGGGATCCTGATGCTGGGCTAGATCCCAGGACCGCAGGATTATGACCTGAGCCAAAGGCAGATGCTTAACCAACTAAGTCACCTAGGTGCCCCAAAAAGATGATTTCTCTTTTTAAAAGCAGTTCTAGGTTTACAACAAAACTGAGAGAAAGATACAGAGATTTTCCACATACCCTTTGCTGCTACATATAACCTCCCCCATTGCCAATATTACTCACCAGAATGATACAGTTTTTACTAAGCATGAAAATACATTGACACACCATAGTCACCCAGGTTCATCGATTAACTTAAGTTTAATTTTTGGTGTTGTATATTCTGTGAATTTGGACAAAAGTATAATAACATACATATATTCATCACTATAATGCATATAGAGTATTTTTACTTCCTTAAAAATCCTGTGTTCTTCCTGTTCATTCCCTGACCCCCACCTTGGAATTATTTCTTTTCTAATCTGTTTTTAGCTTGTTTGCTTTTGGGGGAAGAGGGGACAAAGTCATTGCCTTCAATGTACCATCTTGGCTGCATCTCTTTGTTTTAAAAACTTTATAAGATTTCCCATTTAGGGGGCACCTGGGTGGCTCAGTGGGTTAAGCTTCTCCCTTCGGCTCAGGTCATGATCCCAGGGTCCTGGGATTGAGCCCTGCATCAGGCTCTCCACTCAGCAGAGGGTCTGCTTCCCCCTCTCTCTGCCTGCCTCTCTGCCTACTTGTGATCTCTCTCTCTCTGTCAAATAAAAAAAAATAAAAAAAGATTTCCCTTTAGTCTATGGATTGTATTTTTAGTTTTTTTTTTTTTTTGCTACCAATTTACTTCTTGATCTCTAACCAAAGTTGACTGTGATAAAAGAATAAATTCAGCAGGCAACTGATTATTTATTTTAAAGTTGTAACTAACTTTTTGGTGACCTCTAAAATTGTCAGTTTTTAGAAATAGAACAGTCTGACCTTGGGTATTCTACTTATATGTAAAGTTTGTCGTTGTTGTTTATCCAATCTGCAACTTTCTATTTTTTGTGTCTAGTCAGACTATCATTTTTGAGAAAAACGTGTTAAAATCTCCCATTATAATTTAAGAAACTTACTAAGACTTTGTTTTTAGTGCCATTTTAGATTCAAGGCAAAATTGATGGGAATTTCAGATTTCCTGTATAGTCTCTGTCCTCACACATGCATGTAACTCTCTTGTTAGCAACCTTCCTCAACAGAATGGTACGATTGTTACAGTTGATGAACCCACAATGATACATCGTAATCATCCAAATCCATCGTTTGCTTTATGGTTCACTTCTGCTGATGTACATTTTATGAGTTTGGACAAATGTAAAATAAGTGCACCCATCATTATGTATTGTACAGAGCATTTTCGGTGCCTCAAATCCCCTGTGCTTTGCCTATTCATCTCCCCTGCGCCCCCTAACCCTGGCAATCATTGATCTTTTTACTGTGTCATGAGCACACTGTGAAGATGCACATGTGAGCTGTGTCTTTCTACAAGATCAGTTTTATTCAGTCATCAAACAATGTTAATATAATGATAAAGCTGGTTAAAAATTCCAAACTCAATGACATTTCACCATGTGTTTAATTTGGCTTCTTACACATCACACAAAGCAAAACACAAGACAAGTCATATAACAAACAAGGTAAAATCAATCTTGAGCCTTTGCAGACCTCTTCTGGCTTTGTTGGTTATCGTTTCTGAGTGTGTCATCCCCCCGTTCTGGTCTTGGCTGCAATGCCCTGAGCTGCTTGGTCATTGCTTGACACGGGCCACTGCTTGACATGAATGACTCCATCTTGCTCTCTATGATATATATCTTCATAGTTTTGTCCTTTTCAGAATGTCATATGGTTGGAATAAAAGGGTATGTAGGCTTTTCAGACTGACTCCTCTTACTTAGTAATATGCATTTATGGTTCTTACATGTCTTCCCATGGCTTGATAGCTCATTTCTTTTTAGTACTCAGTAATGTTCCATTAACTGGATTAACTGGATTAATTTACCCATTCGTCTGTGGAAGGACGTCTTGATTGCTTCCAAGGTTTGGAAATTATAAATAAGCAGCTATAAACAACTATGTACAGGTTGTTGCATGGATATAAGTTTTCAACTCCTTTGGGTAAATACCAAGTAGACCAGGTAGTAGATTGTATGGTAAGACTAGGTTTAGTTTTGTAGGAAACTGCCAAGTTTTCTTTCAAAGTAACTATAGCAGTAGCATTTCCACCAGCAATGTATGGGACTTCTTGTTCTACATCTTATCAACATTTGCTATTGTCACTGTTCTGAATTTTGGCTAATTTAATAGGTGTTTAGTGGTATCTGTTCTAACTTACATTTCCCAGATGACACGTCATGGAGCATCTTTTCTTATGTTTATTTGTCATTTGTTTATCTTCTTTGGTAAGGTGTCTGTTAAAATTCTGGCCCATTTTTAAGTGGGGTCGTTTGCCTTCACATTGTTGATTTTTCAGAGTTCTTTGTATATTTTGGGTAGCAGTCTTTATCAGATGTGTCTTTTGTAAGTATTTTCTCCCAGCCTGTGTCTTATCTTCTGATTTTCTTGATAATGGTTTTCACAAAGTTAATTTTCATGAAGTCTAGCTTATTAATTGCTTAGCTTATGAATTATGCCTTCAGTATATATCTTAAAAGGCAGTTCTATACCTCAGCCTTTCTCGGTTTTCTCCTCTGTTGTCTTCCATGAATTTTATAGTTTTACAATTCACCTTTAGACCCTACAATTCACATTTAGATCACTTGAAAATTAATTGAGTTAATTTTTGTGATGAGTGTAATATCTAGCTTGATTTTTTTTTTCGCATGTGGATATCCAGTTCCAGTTATTTTGTTGAAAAGACTACCTTTGCCCCATTGTATTGCCTTTGCTCCTTTGTCAAAATTAGTTGACGATATTCATGTGGGTCTGCTTTGATTTTTTAAAACATTTTTTCTTCATGTTTCTGTCAATTTTTCTCTAAATGTTAAGAGACTATATTTTTAGGTGCATATGCGTTCATGATTATAGTATTTTCTAGTGGATTATTTCTTTAATCCTCATGTATGGGCATTCTTAATACTTATTTATGCTTTGTACCTTATAATTTTTGTTCCTTATTCATATTGCTCCATCAACTTTTGATTGTTGAGATGATGTCTGTCTTTTCTTTATCTTTTTAGTTATACTTAACCTTTCTACATCATTTTGTTTTAAATATATTCCTTTTAAATAGCATAAGCTAAATTTCAAAAAATGCAATTTAAATATTAGTGTTTTGATGTATTATTAGCAATTATTACTTTGTTATATTTTGTGTTTCAATTAACTATTTTGTTTTCTTGTCTTTTTCCTCCTTCTCTGGTCTTTTTTTTAATGGATCCCACTTAGTTGTTTTTCTTATTCTTTCTCCATCCTACCTTTTTTTTTTTTCCTTTAAGATTTATTTATTTATTTTGAGAGAGAGAGCATGAGTGTACCAGCGAGGGGTGGAAGAAGGGATAGGGAGAGAGAAAATCTCCAGTAGACTCCCTGCTGAGCACAGAGCCCATTGCTGACTCAATGTGGGCTTAAAGGGGGCCCAGTCTCAAGACACTAAGATCACCACCTGAGCCAAAACCAGGAGTTGGATGCTCAACCAACTTCACCACCCAGACACCCTTCCACCCTCCCTTCTTACTTTGGAGGTACAATTTGAACTTAACCCATGAATATAATTTTTTAAAATTCTAACAAATTTTAATGTTACTAAATTTCTTTTATCCCACTTGCCACTAAGGTGCTTGTCATTACCTGTGCTTCCTCACCTTGCCTGAATTACCTGTGTTGATATTTGGTTCCTAAATTTTCATCACGGAAATATAAATATTATTTTTAACAATCTGTAGTTAATTAAATTTAATAATATATTTTGCCAGTTCCTTTGGATTTAATTTTCTTCTTCCTGAGTTACATCCTTTACTAATAGTTCATAGGATGTCTTTGGGTGGTAAATGTTTTTAGCACTTTTAAATAAAATTCAACTTCATTCTTACTTTGGACAAATAATGTTTTTGGCTCTGTCAGTCCAGTTTGATAGCTATTTTCTTACAGCATTTTAAAATTGCCAGTTCATGGGGCACCTCGGTGATTTAATTGGTTATGTGTCTGCCTTCAGCTCAGGTCATGATCCTGGGGTCCTGGGATCAAGCTCCATGTTAGGTTCCCTGCTCAGCGGCGAGTCTGCTTCTTCCTCTCCTTCTGCCACTACCCTGTGCATGTGCGCACTCTCCTCTCTCTCTTGCTCACTCTCTCAAATGAATAAATAAGATCTTTAAAAAAAAGTAAAGATACCATTTCATCTTCTTCTTCCATCTATTATTGTTGCTGAGAAGTGGGTTGCCAACATCATTATTATTCCCTTGTAAGATTGTTTATCCTTTAATGTAGCTACTAAGGTATTTACTTTCTCCTTGAAGTTACACCCTTTCATTAAGGTCTGTCTTGATGTGGAACTATCTGTTTTACTTCCTTTTTCAGCAATTTGGGCATAGACATTTTGAGAACTTATTACTTCCCTTGAATAGGAAAATTCTTCGCTTTTTAGAAAATTATTTTAATAAGGTAAGCTATTCCTTATTACCTTTCTGCAGAACCTCTTATCTACATTGAAAACCCACCAATTGATTTTTTTAGTTGTTTTAGGGGTGCCTGGGTGGATCAGTTAGTTAAGTGTCTGCCTTTGGCATGGGTCATGATCCCAGGGTCCTGGCACTGAGTCCCATATTGGGCTCCCTGCTCCGTGGAGAACCTGCTTCTCCCTCTCCCTTTGTTGTTCCCCGTGCTTGCTCTCTCTCTCTCTCTCTCTCTCTCTCTCTCTGTCAAATAAATAAATAAATAAATAAGAAAATTTTAGTCTTTTTCCATGTGTCTTAAATTACATTTAAAAAAATTTTATGGCTCTTTTCTAGGTTCTGAGTTTCCCTATTTTCTCCTTTAGTCCCTCCTACCCTTCCAATTTTATCACTGGAGATTTTGTTATATAAACTTAATTTTAGGGCAGTTTTATTTTTATTTTTTTAAGGATTTTGTTTATTTCTTTGAGAGTGAGAGAGAGAATGAAAGAGAGAAAGCATGATAGGGGAGAGGTCAGAGGCAGAAGCATACTCCCTACTGAGCAGGGAGCTCGATGTGGGACATGATCCTAGGATCATGACCTGAGCCGAAGTCAGATGCTTAATCAACTGAGCTACACAGGCGCCCCAATTTTAGGGTAGTTTTAGAATTATAGAAAAATTATGAAGATCGTACCAAGAATTTTCTCTTCTAGTAATATCTTATATTGGTACTACATATGTGTTATAGTTAACAAACTAAGATTGAAACATTATGGATTCCACACTTTACTCAGATTGTTTTGCTTGTTACCTACGGTCCTTTAAGTTTAGCTTGTCGTGTCTCTTTATATTCCTCTTGGCTGTAATAGTTTTTCAGATTTCCCTTGTTTTGATAATCTTGACAGTTTTAAGGAGTATTCTTGGTTATTTTGTAGAATGTCCCTCAGTTGGGATGTCTGATGTTTTCTCATGATTAGGACGGGGTTGTGCTTGTGAGAAAGGGAGGGCACAGAGGTAAAGTGTTGTTTTCATCACATACTATTAAAAGTACAAACTATTAACATGATTTATGACTTGGTGTTGATTTTGATCACCTAGCTAAGGCAGTGATTGTCAGGTTTCTCCACTGCGTAGCTAGCTGTGCTTTCTGTTGCCTTTCCATGCTGTATTCTTGGGAAGGAAATCACCATACAAAATCACATTTAAGGAGTGGGGTTTTTCTCACTGATTCTTTCCTTGGTCATGTCAAGTCTACGGACGGTTTCAATTTTTAATATTTCCCTTTGATTCTTTATTAGCATCCCCACCTCTGTTCTATTACCCATGTATTCTTGCATAGTGTCTTTTTTTTCCATGTAGAGCTCTTAAACTGGATCATAATTATTTTGAATTCTCTGATAATTCCAACATCTGTGTCATATATTGAATCTGGTTCTAATGCTTACTTTTTCTCTTGAGATTGCACTTTATCTGGCCTTTGCTGTGACTTGCATACATTGTCAAAACCTGGATCTTGTGTGTTAGGTAACAGAAACTGAGGTGAATTGGGCTTCAGTGTGAGATTTTTTATGTGTCTGGCTAGCGGTTGGGCCGTGCTTAATGCTTGCTGTAGCTGTGGGTGCCAGGAGCTCCAAATCCTCTAGCACTCCCTTTTCTTTCACTACTATCGCCCTGGGCTTCCCTAAGTACGCCTCAGAGGGTCTGCATCTTTCCACTCTGTCAGCCCTGAGACATTATCGCTGTACTGGTACGGTGGTAGGGTGTGGGAGAGCAGGAACATGCCATAACTTAGTTTTTCAATTAAGCCTTAGTATTTCACTGGGTTTGTGTTTCTGGGATGTACTCTTCACTATCTGTTTTCGGGAGGTGGGGGCGACTGTCCATCCCTTTAACACAAGACGGCTAAATGAGGCTAGAGTGAGATGAAGACGAAAAGAGAAAGAAGGTTCTTCCCCCAAGTGGAATAAGGTTCTGGTAAATTCTTTTATTCCAGGCATTAAATTTTGTTATGGAGGATGTTCTGAGAGTATTTCAAAATGATCATTTTCCCCTCCCTCTTCCCAAGCCGCAGGAAGTCCTTCTTGGTCCTCCATCATGAGGAACGGGGGTGGGGGCTTTCTATAGATATGACCCAGGAAGGTTTGGGGGCCCCCTACGCCTGAAATTCTACGAGTTTCTCACTTTTGTGCAGGTCCACACTCAGACTCCAGGAATTCATCAAAATTGCCATTTATGTGTTCCTACTAGTTTATGGCTCCAGCGGCTTCTGATCCAGGGAGGCAGATCTTGGTTGGAACTCTCAGGATTCATCTGTCTTTGCAAATTTCAGTGCCAGTTTGCCTTGTGGTCTCAGTTCTCTGATGTATCCGAGAACAGTCATTGATTGTCCCCATGTTCAGCTTTCCTGTGTAAAAGGGGGTTAATGCTTTCTAAACTTCTCCCACATTGGAGTTGTAAATAGGAGTTCTCATCACTGGATTTTTTAGGGATTTAGTTGAACATGTTTTATGTTTATTTTCATGTTTTGATTTTTTTATGTATACGGCCAAAACATTAAAACAAGTATAAAAAGAGATGCCCTCACTGCTTTCTTACTCATCTACTTAATTTGTATAATTCCTTATAGGTAAGTATTGTTACTGTTCGGCCTTCCAGTTATGTTTATGCGAATACAGCTTTATATTATTTTCCCTTCTTTAATACAGATGAGGGCTGCTGGAGGGGAGGTGGTTGGGGTGATGGGGTAACTGGACATTAAGGAGGGCACTGGGTGTAATGAGCACTGGGTGTTAGATGCACTAAGAATTAGTGATGAATCACTAATGCTACCCCTGAAACTAATAATACACTGTTCGAATTTAAATAAAAAAGTAAAAAAAAAACCACTCATAAAAAATACTTTCTCTTTGAGGTTACACTTAAGGTGTTGCTAATTACAAAGCAATTTACTCAGAGTTGATCTTCATTTTGATTTGAATAACATTCCATATTATGGATATGCTTATCATTTATAAACAATTTGTTATAGGCATACGCTGAGGTTGTTTCCAAACTTTTGCTATTACAAGAGTTCTGAATTGAATAATCTTGTACATAGAACACTTTCCATATGCATAATGATATCTGTGGGACAAATTCCTAGAAGGGAAGTACCTGGAATGAAATGTATACTCATTTACAATTTTGAAAAATATTGACATAAGGGTTGAACAACTTACAGTATCTCCATTAATGTGTAAGTTTCTTTTTGAACTACTTTTCTAATGTAATGTGTGATCAAATTTTATGTTTTTGCCAGTGTTATTGGTGAAAATTATATCTAAGTACAGCTTGAATTTGCATTTATCTTATTTAAAAATCATTTAACATAGTTAAGAGCCATTTTTATACCACTTACCCAGTTTTTAATTATGCTGTGTCTCTTTTTTCTCAGTGATATTCATGAAAATTGGAGTTTTCACCATGTGAGATGAATTGCAAATATTATCAGCCAATTTATCAGTTCTCTTCCATCCTGTGTATGTGTGTTTTGTATGCAGATGTATTTTAAGATGTATTTATTTAGATTATTATTTTTTTATTTTTTAATGATTTGATTTATTTAAATGCCAGAGAGATAGATAGAGAGAGAGAGAGAGAGAGAGCACAAGCAGGGGAAGTGGCATGCAGAGGGAGAAGCAGGCTCCCCACTGAGGAAGGAGCCAGATATGGGGACTTGATCCCAGGACCCTGGTATCAGGACCTGAGTGGAAGGCAGATTGTTTAATTGATGGAGCCACCGAGGTGTCCCTTGACTTAACTTAAAAAGAAAGCATAGGACTTCTGGACTTCGTGGCATTGTGAGATAATTCTGTTTAACTCTAAAGTGATATAATAATTCTCTCATCTTTCATTATTTACATTTAAGTCATTGACATATTTGGAGTTTATCCTAGCGTAGAGTGTGTAGAAACAGAAGTATAGATTGAATTCCTTTTTCTAGATTTCTTTCCTTTTGTCCCAAAATCATTTACTAAGGATTCTTTTTCCTACTGATATAAAGATATAAAATATGACCTTGGTCATATATTAAGTATAAAGTCCATTTCTAGATTTTCAATTCATTGAAAGTTTATACATTCATGAAATAATACTGTAATGTTTTAATAACTGAAGTTTTATGGTATGTTTTAATATATGATAGGACAAATCCCCTCTCATTACTTTTATATTTTAGAATGTTCCCGTATATTCACATATTACCTTTAAAATTACCTTTTATAATCCTGGGAAAATGTTATTTTATTAAGATCTTATTAAATAGATCAATTAAATTTTGGAAAACTGACATTAAATTTAATGTTAAAAGCTGCCATTAAAAAACATAAGTTTTGTGTTTTTTTTTTAATTTACTGAGAGAGTGAGCAAGAGAGAGAGAGAGAGAGAGAGCACAAGCAGGGAGAGAGGGAGAACCAGATGTCTCCCTGAGCAGGGAACCTGAAGCAGGGCTCCATCCCAGATCCCTGGGATCGTGTCCTGGGCCAAAGGCAGATGGTTAACCAAGTGAGTCACCCAGGTGCTCCATAAGATTTTTTTTTTCCTTATTTGTTCAAGAATTAGTGTTGAACTTGTGTTATTTTTAGATTAGCCCTACACACATCTTGTTTACCATTTTCCTAAATAATATCTTTCATTATATCTCCTAATTTATCAATAATATACATATAATGTTATTTATTCTCTCTGTACTATTATTGTATTAGATACTCTAACCAAATTATTTGTTCTATAGTGTTTAGATATTTTGCATTTTCCAGGTATATAATCATATTCTCCACAAATAAAAAAGAAAATTTTACTTTTTTCTTCCAAATTTTTAGAATTTTGTTTTTATTAATATCACTATTTTTCCTCTGATAATTTTGCCTTGTACTTACACTAAAAATTTTAATAGTTACGTTGTTGGAACATAATTTTTTGTTTTTCTTTTGTCTTTGTTGTTAAAATTATTGTTTCTCTTTTAAATATAATGCTGGTTTTTGGTGTAACATGCCAAGGAAGTTTTTTTTTTTTTTTTTTAAGATTTTATTTATTTATTTGACACAGAGAGAGAGATTACAAGTAGGCAGAGAGGCAGGCAGAGAGACAGGGAGAGGAGGAAGCAGGCTCCCCGCTGAGCAGAGAGCCCGATGCGGGCCTCGATCCGGGGACGCTGAGATCATGACCTGAGCCGAAAGCAGAGGCTTTAACCCACTGAGCCACCCAGGCGCCCGCCAAGGAAGTTTTTATCAATTATATAATATTGTTTTATTTTGAACTGTTGTTTTGCCAAATGCCTTTTTGGCATATATATAGTCATATGACTTCTTAAAAACTTATTAGTTTTTTATTTAAATTCAATTAGCCAACATACAGTACATCATTAGTTTCAGATGTAGTGTTCAGTGACACATCAGTTGCACATGACACCCAGTACTCATCACATCTCATGCCCTCCTTAAAGCCCATCACCCAATTCCCCCATCCCCACACCCAGCTCCCCTCTGGCAACCCATTTCCCAGAGTCAAGATTCTCTCACGGTTTGTCTCCCTCACTAATTTCTTCCCATTCAGTTTTCCCTCCCTTCATCTATGATCCTCTGTGCTATTTCTTATATTCCACATATGAGTGAAACCATATGATAATTATCTTTCTCTGATTGACTTATTTCACATAGCACAATACCCTCCAGTTCCATCCATGTTGATGTAAGTGGTAGGTATTCATCCTTTCTGATGGCTGAGTAATATTATATCATATATATAAATTACATCTTCTTTCTCCAATCATCTATTGAAGGACATCTTGGCTCCTTCCACAGTTTGGCTATTGTGGACATTGCTGCTGTGAACATTGGGGTGCAGGTGTCCCTTTGTTTCACTACACCTGTATCTTGGGGTAAATACCTAATAGTGCAATTGCTGGGTCATAGGGTAGCTCTATTTTTAACTTCTTGAGGAACCTCCACACTGTTTTCCAAAGTGGGCATATCAGCTCGTATTCCTTAGCCTCAGCAATCAGACAACAAAAAGAAATAAAAGGTATTCGAATTGGCAAAGAAGTCAAACTCTCTGTCTTTGCCAATGACATGATATTTTATGTGCAAAACACAAAAGGCTCCATCCCAAAATTGCTAGAACTCATACAGCAATTCAACAATGTGGCAGGATACAAAATTAATGCACAGAAATCAGTTGCATTTCTATACACTAACAATGTGACTGAAGAAAGGGAAATTAAGGAATCAATCCCATTTACAATTGTACCAAAAAACATAAGATACCTAGGAATAAAGCTAACCAAAGACATAAAAGGTCTGTACTCTAGAAACTACAGAACACTTATGAAAGAAATTGAGGAAGACATAAAGAGATTGGAAAAACATTCCATGCTCATGGATTGGAAGAATAAATACTGTTAAAATGTCTATGCTATCCAGAGCAATCTACACATGCAGTGCAATCCCTATCAAAATACCATCAACATTTTTCACAGAGACGGAACAAACAATCCTCAAATTTGCATGGCACCGGAAAAGACCCCAAATAGCCAGGGGAATGTTGAAAAAGAAAACCGAAGCTGAGGCATCACAATGCCTGACTTCAAGCTCTATTACAAAGCTGTGATCATCAAGACAGCATGGTACTGGCACCAAAACAGGCACATAGATCAATGGAACAGAATAGAGAACCCAGAAATGGACCCCCAACTCTATAGTCACATGACTTTTAAGAATTTAATTATACTGAGGATTTCCCTAAAAACTGAACTATCCTTTCATTGCTAGAATAAACCCTATTTGGTAATAAGTTGTTATTATTTAAAACTTACCCTAGTCTGTAAGTGCTAATACTTTAGGTATGTTGCTTTCATACCTCATGTGAGTATTTCTCTGGTTTTATTTGTAAGCGATGTTTGCATGACTTAGTATCATTGTTACGCTTACTTACTTAATGATCTTTCCTAGTTTATGTTTTTAAGTGGCTAAATAGCATTTCTCAACATATTATTATGAAAAATTTCAAATTTATGGAAAAGTTGAAAATGTAAAGTGAATCAATATAACCACATAAATTCTATAGTGTTATGCTAGATTTTCTTTACACACTCACACATGTACAGATACATATCTGTTATTTCTTAGGTTCCTTTTAAAGCAAGTCTTAGATTTTGTTCAATTAAGCATTACTATTTATAATGGTTAGCAGTATTATTTAAGTATAATTGACACATAATTAACTCCATGTATTTAAAATATAGAATTTAATAAGTTTTGGATAAAGTAATTGCCACAATGAAGATAATGAACATAACCATCAAAAAAAGGAATCCTTGGGGCACCCAGGTGGCTCGTTTGTTAAATGTCTGCCTTTGGCTCAGGTCATGATCCCAGGGTCCTGGGTTTGAGCCCCGCATCGGGCTCCCTGTGCGGCAGGAAGCCTGCTTCTCCCTCTCCCACTCCCCCTGCTTGTGTTTCCTCCCTCGCTGTCTCTGTCTTTCTGTCAAGTAAATAAATAAATAAAATCTTAAAAAAAAAAAAAAAGGAATCCTCTTTCTGAAGCATCCCTCCGCCCACCTTCTTCCCCAAGCAAACACTGATCTCCTTTCTGTCATTGTATATTAGTCTGCATTTCCTAAAATTTTGTATTGTGATTCACGTATCTTGTATTTTTTATCTTGTTTCATTCAGTATAATTTTTGAGATTAATTTATATTGTAGAGCATACTAGTTGTTCATTCCTTTTTTATTCTGAGTATTATTCTGTTGTATGAATATATTACAGTTTACCCATTCAATGTTGATGGAGATTTGGGTTGATTCCAGTTGTTGGCTACTGCAAATAAAGATGCTATGAACAATGTTGTACTAATATTTGTATGGGCAAATGCTTTCTTTTTCTTAGATAAATCCTTAGTAATGGAATGATTGGTTCATATGATAGCATATATTTAAATTTAAAAAACCCACTAAACTATTTTCCAAAGTATTTTACAATTGCAGTATAAGAGGGTTTCATTTATACACATTCTTTCCAACACTTGATGTGTTCAATCTTTTTCACTGCAGTCATTCTAATAGATTTGCTGTGACATTCCTTTGATTTTAATTTGCATTCCATTAGTGACTAATGTTGTTGAGCATCTTTACTGTTTTTTTTTGTGGTCTGGAAAGCTTCCATGGCTGTTTAAATTTTCACTCATGTTTTAATTGAATTGTTTTCTTTTAAGTTTTGAGAATTTTTGAAGTAAACATATTATATACTCAAGTCTTTTTATCAGATATGTGATTCGTAAATATTTTCTCCTAGTCTGTGACAAAGAGGCATTGCCTGCCTCTACTACCCACCCCACTGATGTGTTAAAATGATCTTCCCCTCCCCCCACACTGGTTAAAAAAAAAAAAAAAAAAAAAGCAATGACCTAAGATTGTTGGGTTTTTGTCTGGGGAGCCAGAGAACTGAGGTTTGTGAGCAAATGACTTAATAAGATTCAGTTTAAAAGTTTATAATTCTGTGGAACTCAACATTAACAGCATAAAAAGCAATATTCCAAACATTTTTTTTTAATGGTGTTATTCTTCAAATAGGAAAAAGCAAAAGAGATTCTGGTATTTCTTGTGTCACACAAAGATAGGGCAGAAAACACTTTCAACATCTGCAGTTAATCAAGTCAACATTAAGTGGGATAATGTAGTCCAGGCCATTTTTTAGATACTTAAGATTTGACTGAGACCATTTAATTAGATATCAAACTCAGTTTCACTCATAATAGTATAAAAGCACATTATCCCTTTATTAAGGTTGCAGTATTAGTCACATAAAAGTAAGGAACTTAGAAATTGAATATTTATCCAGTAATGTTATCTTGGCCATCTGCATTTATGTTTAACGTATATTTACCATCAAATAATATCATTCAAAATAAGTCAATAATAAATTAAAATAAGTAGTATTGCCCATACAGAATTTGACCAAGTTGTTATTTTAGTTTTGTTTATTTATTTTTAAGATTTTTTTTTTTATTTGAGAGAGAGAGCATGAGAGTGTGAGCTGGGCGCAGGGGGGTGGCAGAGGGAGAGGGAAAGGCAAGCTCCCCACTGAGCCGGGAGCCTGATGCAGGGCTCCAGCCCAGAATCCCAGGATTGTAACCTGAGTTGAAGGCAGATGCTTAACCAACTGAGCCACCCAGGTGCCCCTCCTTTACTTTTTAAAATTTTTATTTATTTATTTATTTGTTTGTTTGTTTGTTTATTTATTTATTTATTTATTTGTTTGTCGAGCATGAGTGGGGAGGAATGGAGGGGGAGGAAGACGAAGAAAGAATCTGCAGCAGGCTCCACACTCAGCATGGAGCCTGACATGCGGTTCAGTCCCACAACCCCTGAGATCATGACCTGAGCCAAAACCAAGGGCTGACTGCTTAACCAACTGAGCCACCCAGGTGCCCTAAGTTATTGTTTTAGAAATCCTGTGCATTTAACTAAAATAACTCTACCCTAATATTCAATTGAAGGCAAAAACCTTTATAATTTT
The DNA here is from genome assembly GCA_002007465.1 of Ailurus styani. Lineage (NCBI taxonomy): Eukaryota > Metazoa > Chordata > Mammalia > Carnivora > Ailuridae > Ailurus > Ailurus styani. The sequence goes on from LNAC01000182.1 coordinate 3,196,764, forward strand.
TGCTTCAACATCACATAAGGTACACAAAATGACTGAAGACAAGTTAAATTAATAGCTGAAACTTCGTCTGACCTTGAGTTTCTATGCAATTCCAAATAGTGGATTTGTGGCTAATCATGGAATCTTTGCCTCACTCTGTCTCTAGCATTATTCGATAGTTAAATACAGTTCATCTCCGTTATCTCCCCTCTTAAACTTGATGTTTATCTACTTAAAACTTTAAAAATGATAATACATAAGATCTTTAAGTAAGATAATAACACTTCTTGTTCTCTTCTGAACATGTTGAATTCCTGTTATCTAAAGGAAAAATAAAAATCCGTATCCTACTTTTGACTCACTCTGACCTTCTATATTTTAACATCTTCTTTTAAAGATTTTATTTATTTCAGACAGAGAGAGAGAGAGAGTGCACATGAACGGGGGTGGGGGGAGAAGGAGAAGCAGGCTCCTGGCTGAGCAGGGAGCCCATTACGGGGCTCGATCCCAGGCCCCTGGGATCATGACCTGAGCTGAAGGCAGACACTTAACTGACTGAGCCACCCAGGTGCCTCTATTTTAACATCTTTTAACTAAAATTAAAATGATATTTTAAAACTAAATACATTTACTTTTTATTTGTATCTTAAAATCACATTCTGTGGTGTTTATCTACNTCTATTTTAACATCTTTTAACTAAAATTAAAATGATATTTCAAAACTAAATACATTTACTTTTTATTTGTATCTTAAAATCACATTCTGTGGTGTTTATCTACAGCCTGATTGTAAGAGCTGAACACTACTGTTTACATTGTTGCAATCATGCATATATTATTCACTGAGAAGCTGAGTAGTATGTGGGTAGTATATTCCTTCCATGTAGTAGTGTCACCGCCTCTGTGGGACTCAGGGAAGAACAGTATATTGTCTNATTCACTGAGAAGCTGAGTAGTATGTGGGTAGTACATTCCTTCCATGTAGTAGTGTCACCGCCTCTGTGGGACTCAGGGAAGAACAGTATATTGTCTGTATCAAATAGATCCTCTTGGTTACACATCAGTGACTTCAGAACACAGCACATTTCAATTTTCCTTGTATCTATATATTACTTTCTGGAAAATATTTGCTTTGTTTCCATAGTATCTAACTCCCTTTATGTTCATTACAGAAAGAAGAAATATATGCCTTCTTCACTAAATTCTAGTTCATGAAACATTTTGTCCTTTAAATAGATCCATTCCATTCTTTATATTCAAGGTAGTTTCCTTCAGCTCAGGAATTTCTTTTCACATTTGTCCTGATTATTACCAGCCTAGAAAGGATTCATTTATTTTAGGTCCTTTCCTTAAATCCACTATTTTGTTTTATCCCTCATTCATCTTCGGTGATTGCCAACTTTGTTTTGTGTAAATATATCCTTATATAACCTTCTCCCAAATGGCATATGGGAGGTACATTTTCTGAGTTCTTGAGTTTCTCAGGTGGCTTGATTTTGCCATTTCCATTGATTGATCGCTTACTGGGGCATACAATTCTAAGTTCAAAATATTATTGCCTCTGAATTTTGAAATAATTATTACCATTTTCTTCATTATCCAAAATTGATGACTGAAAAGTATGAAGTAATTATGACATTAATTGCTTCATGATAATATTTTTTTCCTCATTTTATCTGGGTGTTTTGCAATGTTCTTTTTATACTTAGTCTTCTGAACTTTCTCAATGTTATACCTTTGAATCATTATTCATTTATTGAGCTCAGCAATCAGTAGATACTGTTAACTCTAGAGATAGGTATCTCTTTAGTTCTGGGAGATTTTCTTATTTTATTTTACAATTTTTCTCATTTCTTT
>LNAC01000182.1:3199560-3379630 GCA_002007465.1 Ailurus styani
TTGGTACGCTTTCCTTCATACTGAAATGGTAGAAAACTATCTTTAAAATGGGAGGAGCCACAAATTCAGAATCAGAAACACTTTATTCTAGAAAAGTACAATCTAACAGGCTAATTCTTTCTAAGGTGTTCATTTAGTTTTTTTGGAGATGGATTGACAGTTCAGTGTGTGTGTGTCTGTGTGTCAATGTGTGTAAGGTAGACATAAATGGCTTTATCTTGTATTTCACCAAATTTTTCAGTTTTATTATTATACCTACAAAGTCCAAGTATAAAGACTCTCTGGGTTTCAGCTGTGCAGTTCAGTCACCCTTATTTTTTGCATTTCTCATCTACAATAATCTGAAATTTGAGTTATATACTTCTTCAAATTTACCAATATGATTCCATCTGCTTCTACTTTTACAAAAAGCATAGAGCTTCCCCAATATATTAACCCTGATCCATTTTGTTCTTTTTGCACTTAGGGTTTATCCTCATTTAATCATTTGTAATTCTTATAGGGACTTTTGAGAGTGGAAGTTAGACTAATATATTTGCTTGGTCTGCCATATTTCTCTGAAACTCTAAAGTATCTTATTTCCAACTATAAATTGGTACAAAAGGAGAACTTGAAAGTTATTTAGCAAGATAATTAAAATCATAAATGCCTTTTGAATTTGTAATTTTATATTAGTAATTTATACTAGAGATTAACTTTTTGTTCAGCTATATAGTTACAAAGATGCTCAATGGGCAGTTATTATAAATGTTAAAATTAGAAGAAAACTAACAATGAGAGATTATCTCAATAAAATATGACACACATAATTGTAAACCATACAACTTATTTTGTAGGTATATTCAATATTCTTAGAATAACTTTCAGTTATTTCTACTTTATCATAATTTTTATAACTTTATTTGATTACATTTACACTTCTTATTCATTTACATTTAAATTTTATTTATTAACGTAAGAATTTGAGGCAATATAACAGACCAAATAAAATGAAAATATGATTGGCCATAGTAAATGAAAAAACACAAAACCTGTCTCATAGAGGAAGACAAGATTGATATTAGCAAAAATGTGAGGTGCACTGATTTTTAAAATCATGATCAGAGTAAGGTTCAACAGTAAATTAAAAGTAAGACAAGAACAGGTTGATAACCTTTTGCAGGGAACTAAACTCAAGCAGGAATTTATCATGTGACATATTAAAAAATGTATTATTGTGTATGTGGTTTCACTGACATGATGGTAGAAGTCTTAAGACAATTACCTGAAAAGCCATACACTAAAAAAGTGCTATTCCCCTAAAGTGTGCTTGTATTGATCCAACTTAAGGGGCAAAAAAAAAAAAAAAATCATTCCAAGAAGTCTTAACTTATTGAAGGGATGTCTTCAACACTATAAAAATGCCCTTCATCTACTTTGTTTTTTGAGAAAGTTACAGCTCTTTGAGTCTCACACATTCTGCTCTTTTTCTTAAAGGAGAATTCTGTTAAGGCTGCCATTTTTGGAAGGTCTTTCAGAATGGACGCAATGCTTTGTCAGGTACTGGTCTCTTCCATCAGTTTTTAAACTCTGTGGCTAAATCCCAGGGTACAAACCCAGATTTCTCCCCTCTCTGTTGGTTGAGTTTCCATTTTGTACACTTAGATTTCTTTTTTTCCTGATCAGTCTTAATTAAAAGCACTCTGGTTTTCCTTAATGGATTTCTTTAATTTAGTATCTCATGGATGAGCTGTTGAAATTTAAGTCCATTTGGATTCCTTAAGAACCCAGGTTCTTTGTAAAAGTCAATTCAGTACTTATCCAGAGCTCTTTTATTGAAGAACACCATCAATCAGTGGCAATCTTAGAGTTTTGAGGAGCATTCTATGTAGACATCAATTTGGCCAAAATATGGAAAAGATCAAGGGAGAAAAATTATGCTTTCAGATATACAATGAATGTGGAAATATTAGCTATGTGATATATATGATATATAACATGATATATTATTTCCCATGGACTTTTTTATTGTAATAGTTATGCACAAAAGCAAAATAAAAAAAGAAAGAGATGTGATCCAGATAAATTAAATCTAATATAAACCTATATATAAAACAAAGTATATGGCTCTGTTTGAAAAATATAAAAAAGAATATCTAATTAAATATAGAAATCAATGATTGATATTTTGCAAAGCTACTGTATAAAGGAAAGATATAAAAATAACCAGTTAAGTGTGCCTGGCTGGCCCAGTCAGTAGGGCATATGACTCTTGATCTCAGGGTTGTGAGTTCAGGCTCCATATTGGGCATGGAGCCTATTGGAAAAAACATACAAACACAGAAATAATGAATTAAATTTCTGTATACCACCTTCAAGTTTAAAAATTATGAAAATTTATAATAACCATAGCATTATTAAATATATATAGATATATTAATATTAATATCCATAACATAAAATGAATATCTTGGACTGATCCTAAATTATAAAATAGCTCTTTACAGAAAATTATAAAACAAATTTAAAGAACTAAATAAATGGAAAATGGGTCTCAGAGATTAGAAGACAATATTTTAAAGATAGCAATTCTTCCTAAACTGATTAATAAATTCAGTTCAAACCCAGTCAATATTTCCCCAGTTATGTGAGTCTATTTGAGTATTTGAATATTAGTGGAAATTGTTCTAAATTTTAAGTTTAAGTGCTTATTCTAAATTTTAAGTGTAAATGTCAATGACCAATGATAACCAAGTATCTTAAAGGTGGGAGGCCTTGGTCTAATTATAATGAAGTCACAGTAATTAAGGTAACAAGACAATAGTACAAGGAAAAGCAAAGGGAGCGTAATATAGGGCCTACAACTAGAATCTAACAAATTTGAACATGTGATTTATAATAATTGTAGTCCTGTGTAGTTGTGGGAACAGTTTTAGGGAAAAATGGTACTTGTACCATATGTAAAATTACTATACACACTTTACACAATTTCAGGTCAATGGTACATCTAAATTTGAGAGGAAAAACAATAAATAATCTAGAAAATAATATAGAGACTTATCTTCATTATCTTGGAGTAAGCAAAATTTATTGAACTTATTTTAACTGAAAATTTCTCAAACTCATTTAACTCGAAAGTGTGTGTGTATACTGAAAATAAAAGGATTACTAAAGTCATATAAGTGTGTAACAATTTATGTCACCAAGAAGTATTAGAGAATTGAACAAAATTTAAGCTTTTAAGTTTTTTTATTATTAGAAAAAACAGTGATTAAAAAGATATATTTGTATCATTTATGCATAGGTTCTTAAAAGTGCTCTACAATAAAAGTAGTTCAATTTTACCCTATTTAAAGTAGCTCATATTAAAGGAATTTTTGTGCCAGCCTCTGTCTACATACATTACTTACTTGTTCTAAAAGGCCTTTAATGGTTCTAAAACTCACATATCTACTCTATAGACTAAGGATGATGTTACCCGCCCTTAATTAAATGATAGAGATATTTATTTTTATATAGAACCTGTATCCTTTAAATAAGCATAATGTGATAACAAGTGTATATAACAGGAAGAGTAATTACCTAAATTTGCATGCACAATGGAATCTTCCTTTGTAAAGTGGTTGGCATCCTGAAACAATGTATCATGGATACCATTCAGGGGAAAGTAGCCTACCTTATATGGTACAAATTGGGTACTTACTGCAAGTCTTGAATCTTTTAGCTGACAGGGGATTTCTAAGAGTCAGCTCCTTGACACGTACCACAGAGACTTCTCATGGGAAAAGAGCAGCTGGTTTACCCTGGTGCTAATAAGACCAGCCTATGTCTTTCAGTTACCACCAAGCCATAGGATTGAGAGGGACCTTTTCCCTCCTATTAATGCTCCATTCATTCCCTGCCATGGGTCACCCCCACCTCCAGATTAGATGTAACTATTTGATTTTTTCTTCTTTCCTCTGAGGTTTATTTGACCTCATGTAAGTATAATATGCTTAAAATATGGATGATACACTAATATGGATTTTATTTCTTGTTTTGACATTAATAATTGTGAGGTGTTTTGTAAGCATGTGAACGTGCCTAATGTGGTGCCTCATAAAGAATATAATAAAAGCTAAATTCATTAAACATTTTTCATGTGCCGAATACCATGCTAAGTGCTTTACATGTATAACTCCACTTAATCCAATTTGGAGCAACATAATATTTATCTTCATTTTAACAAATAAAATATGAGGTCTATAGAAATTGAATATGCTGTCCAGAGTCACGTCACTTTTAAATAAAGCCAGACTTCATGCTCAGATTTGTCTAAACCCAAATTCTAAATTTGTTTTTTTTTTTTGACCAGTAAGTCATTCAGAAACTTTTAGAACACACAGTGAATATGGGCTTTATGAGACTATGTGGGAATCCAAATATACGCAAGAAAAATTCTAAAACAAATTGGGATAATCACAAACAATTTATTCATATGATGCTAACAGGTCACTATGTTGCTTGGATATGATTTTTTAAAATTTTAAATTTGAATTTTGATTTCAAAATAATTGTTCCCATTACTAAAATAATATAGCCGATAAATGNGATTTTTTTAAATTTTAAATTTGAATTTTGATTTCAAAATAATTGTTCCCATTACTAAAATAATATAGCCGATAAATGAATTAGAAGATTTAGGTCATAATCTCTGAACTTAACTAACTTCATTAGAATCTGTATGTTTAAAAGTGACACAAGGGAGACAAACCATAAGAGACTCTTAGTCTCAGGAAACAAACTGAGGGTTGCTGGAAGGGAGGGGTGTGTGAGGGATGAGGTGGCTGGGGATGGACATTGGGGAGGGTATGTGCTCTGGCGAGTGCTATGAAGTGTGTAAGACTGATGATTCACAGACCTGTACCCCTGAAACAAATAATACATTATATGCTAATTAAAAATAAATAAATAAATAAAAATAAAAGTGACACAAGGTTTTTGAGATGTCTTTCTAATTCTGTGTATAGAATTAGAAATTTGTATATACAACTATTGCTGACTTTTTTTTTTAGTAGCTGAAAGTTTGTACCCTTTTACTAACCGCTCCCTTTTTTGCCCATTCCCCAGCCACTGGAAGCCACTTTTCTACTTTGTTTCAATGAGTCTGACTTTTTTTTCACATTCCTCATATAAATGATACCATGCAATGTAGTCTTTCTCTGTCTGACTTATTTCACTTAATGTCATTAAGTTCCATCCATGTTGCTGCAAATGGCAGGATTGTCTTCTATCTTATGGCTGAGATAATATTCCATTGTGTGTGTATAACACAATTTCTTTAACCATTCATCTGTCAATCATCTGCGAACACTTAGGTTGTTTCCGTATTTTGGCTATTGTGAATAGTGCTACAATAAACGGGGAGGTGCATTTATCTTTTTAAGTTAGTGTTTTTGTTTTCTTTAGGTAAATGCCCAGAAGTAGAATTGCTAGATTATAAAGTGTTCTGTTTTTAATTTTTGAAGAAACTTCCATAGTGGCTGCATCATTTTATATTCCTACCAACAGTGGACAAGTGTTTCCTTTTCCCGGCATTCTCCCCAACACTTGTTATTTCTTGTCTTATTTCTTGTCTTTTTAATAACAGGTGTGAGATGATAACTCACTGCAGCTTTGTGTTTGCCTGATGATCAGTGATGTTGAGCATCTTTTCATGTACCTGTTCATGGTTTTCTTTGCTGTGAAGAAGCGTTTTAGTTTGATGTAGCCTCATCAGTTTATTTTTGCTTTTGTTGCATTACCCTGGTGTCAAAAAAACAAAACAAAACAAAAAAATCATTGCTAAGGCAATGTCAAGAAGCTTACCACCCATAATTTCTTCTAGACCATTACCATTTCAGGTCTTTTGCTCAAGTCTTTAATCCATTTTAATTTTGGAGTACGGTGTAAGATAATGGTCCAGTTTTCCCAATGCCATTTATTAAAGAGAGTAACCCTTCCTCATTGTATATTCTTGTCTCCTTTGTTGCATCGACTTATTTCTGAGCTACTCTTTGCCTTCATCTGTCTGTCTGTTTTTATTCCAATACCAAACTGTTTTAATTACCACAGCTTTGTAAAAGAGTTTGAAATCAGGGAGGGAGCATGACTCCTCCACTTTGTTCTTTTTCCTCAAGAATCCTTTGATTATTTGAGTCTTTTGTGGTCCTATACAAATTTTAAGATTGTTTTTTCTACTTCTGTGAAAAAGAGAATTTTGACAGAGATTGCATTGGATATATAGATTACTTTGGGTATTATGAACATTTTAACAATAAGAATTCTTTCAGTCCATGAGCATCTTTCCATTTATGGAAATCTTTCCTTTTATTTGTATCTTCATCAGTATTTTCCCTTAATGTCTTGTAGTTTTCAGTATATATGTCTTTCAAATCCTTCGTTAAATTTTTTCCTAGGTATTTCATTCTTTTTGATACAATTGTAAATGAGATTGTTTTCTTCATTTTTATTTCCAGTAATTAATGTAAAGAAATATATTAGATTTTTTTGTATTGATTTCATAACCTCTAAATTTATTGAATTAATTTATTAATTATAATGGTTTTTTGGTGGAGTCTTTAGGATTTTCTGTGTATAGTATCTTGTCATTTGAAATAGTGACAATTTTACCTCTTTCTTTCCAATTTGGATGCCTTTATTTCTTTTTCTTGTCTAACTGCTCTGGCTAGGACTTCCAATACTATGTTAGATAAAAGTGATGAGTGTGGACATTCTTGTCTCGTTCCTGACCTTGAGTATAATGTTAGCTGTGGGCTTATCCTTCATTGGATAAATGGCCTTTATTATGTTGAGACACATCCCATCTACACCTGCTTTAGTTGTGTTTTGATCATAAATAAATGTTGCATTCTATCAAATGTTTTTTCTTCATTTAGATGATCATACAGTTTGTATCCTTCATTTTGTTAATGTGATTTATCACACTGACTGATTTGCAGATGCTGAACCAGCCTTGTATTCCTGGAATAAATCCCACTTGATCATGGGGTATGATCTTTTAATGTATTATTGAATTGAGTTTGCTAATATTTTGTTGAGGATTTTGCATCTATGTTTATCATGGATTTGGCCTATAATTTTCTTTCCTCGTGGCATTCTCTGGTTCTGATATATGGTTAATACTGGTCTTGCAAAATACCTTTGAAGTGTTCCCTCCTCTTTAATTTTTTAGAAGAGTTTGAGAAGGATTGGTATTAATTCTTCTTTGAATGATAGAATTCACCAATTAAGCTGTCTGGACCTGGACTTTTGTTTGTTGGAATGTTTTTGATTACTGATTCATTCTCTATACTAGTAATTGGTTTGTTCAGGTTTTCTATTTATTTATGGTTCAGTCTTGGTAGGTTATATGTTTCTCGGAATTTATCTATTTATTTTAGGTTGCCCAGTTAGTTGACATATAATTGTAAATAATAGTACTTTGTGGTCCTTTGTGTTTCTGTGGTATCAGTTGAAATACCTCTTTCATTTTTGATTTTACTCATTGAAGTCCTTCCTCTTTTTTTCTTGGTAAGTTTAGCTGAAGGTTTTTCAATTTTGTTTACCTTTTCAAAGAATCAGCCCTTTCACTGACCTTTTGTACTATCTTTGTAGTCTCTATTTAATTTACTTCTGCCCTAATCTTTGTCCTTCCTCCCGTCTGCTAACTTTGAACTTCATTTGTCCTTTTTTTTTTCTAGTTTGTTGAGGTGTAAGGTTAGGATATTTATTTGAGACTTCTCTTGTTTGTTGAGGTAGGTCTATGTTGTTATGAGCTTCTCTCTTAGAACTGCTTTAGATGAACCTATACATTTTGGTATATATTTCCATTTTCACTTATCTCAAAGTTTTTTTCCTTTCTTCTGATTTCTTTTTTGAACCATTAGTTGTTCAGTAGTATGTTGCTTAATCTCGACATATTTGTGAATTTTCCAATTTTCTTCTCACAATAGATTTTTTTCATACCATTGTGGTCAGATAAGATGTTTAATATGATTTCAATCATCTTAAATTTATTAAGACTTGTTTTGTGGACTATCATATCATCTGTCCTGGAGAATGCTCCCTGTATACTTGAGAAGAACAAGTATTCTGCTTTTAGACAGAATGTTCTGTAAATATCTGTTACATCCATCTGGTCTAACATGTCATTTAGGGTCAATATTTCCTCTTATCACTGGATGATATATCTATTGATGAAAGTCCCCTAATATTATTATGTTGTTGTTCTTCCTTGAGGCCTGTTAATATTTGCTTTATATGTTTAGGTGCTCCCATGTTGGGTATGTAAATATTTGCAAATGTTATATCGTCTTGTTGGATCAACCCCTTTTTTCCATTATGCAATGCTCTTCTTCACCTTTTATTACATACAGTCTGTTTTAGAGTCTATTTTGTCTGGCATAAGGACAGCTCCTCCAAATTTCTTTTGCTTTCCATGTGCATGGAATATATTTTTCCAACCCTTCTCTTTCAGTCTGTATGTGTCCTTGCATTTAAAGGTCCTTATATTTCTTACAGGCGACATTTAGATGGATCTTGTTTTTTTATTCATTATCTACTCCACATATTTTGATTGAAGTATTTAGTCATTTACATTTAAAATAATTATTGATAGATGTGTGCTTATTGTCATTTTGTTAATTGTTTTTCACCTCTTTTTGTAGTTCTTTTGTTCTTATCTTGCTCTCTTCCTTTGTGGTTTGATAACTTTCTTTAATAGTACGCTTATATTCCTTTCTTTTAATCTTTTGTGTATTTACTGTAGGTTTTTGCTTTGTGATTACCATGAGGGTTACATATAACAACTTATCTCTAAAATATGTTAGATATTTATATATATATATATATAAGTTTTATAACACTATAATAACTATTATTGACAAATGGTAGTAATGACAGAGCCCAAGTTTGTGCATGTTGGTTTAAATGCAGTGATATAAAAGTTAATAAAACTATTTAATAAATGATTAACTATGTATGCTATACTTTAAAAAAACTGCCATGATGTTTATGACTTCCATGAGGGTCACTCCATGTATAGCACCTGACAGGGAAGAGTCAGTATTGATTCACTGAGAACTGTTTACTATTGTTTTCAATTTAACAAAGCGTCACTTATTATGCTTCAAAAATGGTTATCTTCTGTGAAGTAGAGAGATTGAAAAGTACTAGATAGATAAACAGAATACATATATACATATTAATATACTTTTAAATCTGGCATTATATTTATATATAATTCAAGTTAATTAACACAAACCCAAGTTTATATCAACATTCTTACTAAGTTTCCATCTTGATATTAAAAGTAGATTCTGTATTAATGCTTACAAGGTAGATTTCTATGAATCAAAGTCATATTCTTCATTTTCTAAAGAAAATTGGGAGAAGTATAAGTATATTCAAATGGCTCTAGATGTATATCAAAATGTCATAAAAATTTATGGGTATTTTTGGTGACTATCATAGTTTGAATATTTTGAGATATAGTTCCTTTTGCTATACTAATGTTTAGGGCATTATATTTATGGTTAAAGTCATAAAAATTAGTGGGCCAGAAGCTACTAATGCAAAAATACTACCTAGATATAAATTAGGTGCTTTGATATGGGTATTATTACCTGACTATATCTAAAATGGAATTAAAATTTCAGGAATAGCAATGCATCACTTGACTCTTAGAAGCTTGAGAGCTTTCTAAAGACTTAACATTTCTTTTCTCAGTTTTCAAACTTGTTTAAAAATGTGTTACTTTAGTTTACGTAAACTATCTAACAGACCTATATCTTAACACTTCATGATTTTTTATAGTTAAGCAGTTATTTGGAAAACCCAAAGCAAGCAAGGAGACATTTATTTCAATCTTATATATACTCATACTATAAAAACATTGACTATTTAAAGGTCATAATATAGTTAAAGATTCTGTTTTAGAAATGTTTTAGAAAACATTTTATATATTTAAACATTTCAGATAAGGGAAAAAATTTAAAACACTTTTACTAGTAAAATGCATTTGAAAAGCTTTTAATTAAACTAAAATCCACCAATGATTTTAAGTGCTTACTATGTTTTAGGAACATGGAAAATGCAGATACAGCATATGTTCTTGTGTCTTGTTCATGGTCTGGTGAGAAAGACAATAAGATGGAGTGAATGATATGACAGGAATACAAAATGACAATGATATCACAGACTAAAAGGCAGCAACTGGGGCACCTGGTGGCTCAGTGGGTTAAACCTCTGCCTTCGGCTCAGGTCATGATCTCAAGGTCATGGGATGAGCCCCTCATTGGGCTCCCTGCTCAGCAGGGAGCCTGCTTCCTCCTCTCTCTCTGCCTGCCTCTCTGCCTACTTGTAATCTCTCTCCCTTTCTGTGTCAAATAAATAAATAAAATCTTTAAAAAAATAAATAAAAGGCAGCACCTAACCTAGATTAAGGATAAAGTAACTAGGAAGGATTTTGAAATAACCATGTATTGTCATAAATTCATACAGCCAGAGACTCCAATCAGTCATTATCCCAGACACAGCCACCTTTTTAGAGGCTATAGATAGCCCCTGCTACCTGGCAGGCAACTGATAGTCCAGTGAATGCTTGTAACTCTTTTCCTGTAAATGTGGACAACCAGACCCATTCAATTTCATATAGAAAGGAAAAAAAAAACAGTTGTGTTCACTTTCTTTAGAGATCTATCAACTCTCCAGATCTTTCTTAAAATGTAGTATATGGGGAATTCTATGATTTTACCATTTCACAAGACATCATCCTGGTCTATTCTATTAAGGATAACATTCTGATGCTTTGAATGCCCCAGAAACCTTGGTAAGATACGTGCCTGCATAAGGATGTAAAATAAAACCCCATGAAAATTCAGGCTCTGACCCTTTGATTAAGTTTCAGGATTTTCCTTGATCTGAGCCACGAAAAGATATCTACAATCAGCAAATGGCAAGAGACTTATCTGGAATCTCCTATCACCAAGAAAATAGCATAATGCCTTCTGTATTTTAAAGGCAACATATAACACAAATATATAACAGGATGCTGCTGCAATACATTTACCAAATAACCCGAAGACTTAACATTTTGACTGGGATCAGAACAATAGAAGTTTCTTGAATTCTGAAAAAAAGTTGCTCCCCCCCCAGTAAGAAATATGAACCAGGATATTTAGGTGCACTTAGGATATTAGGTGTCTGTGGCAGTTAGGTTATTTTATTAGAAACTTTAGCACATACTTTTATAATTTTGAAGGAAATCCACTCCATATTTTGAAGATAATTCTTCTTTGTTTGAAAATAACAAAAGTAGCAAAATAACTGATGGCTTAATATCAGATCCTACTAAAGAAGGAAAATTTGAACAGGACCCCTAAGGTATCTTCCATCTGAGCTGCTTATCATATCCTGGATGTCTTCTGACCATGTAAGCCATAAAATTTGGCATTTTCAGTAGCATTCCATCATTAAGTGGAAAAAGTATAGATTATATTGGGCTTGAACAGATTCTGAAGGCACACTTAAGTTACATGAGCAAGAGGTTTAGACTTTTATGCATCTACTTTGAAAGTACTGCCTCCTTTCTATAACCCACGTGTGTGGTTTTATGAGTTGTCATGTCAACAACTATGACAAGTTGTTTGATGGAGAAAAATTTATATTTAGTTTATAGATGGTTCCACATGATAGGAATATTTAAAAGTGGATGACTATAGCATCCTCCCACTTGGGTGTGATACATAAGAACATGGGTGAAGGGAAATTTTCTAGAAAGCAGAAGTTAGAGGAGCGTACCTGTTTATTTACTTTTTCTGTAAAAAGAGATAGAGAAATACCAGATTCATACTGATTTTTTGAGCAGTGGCTAATGAGTTAGCTGAGTGGTTATGAACTTAGAAAAATATGGGGAAATTGGTGACAAAGCAACTTTTTTTTTTTAAAGATTTTATTTATTTATTTCACAGAGGGAGAGATCACAAGGAGGCAGAGAGGCAGGCAGAGAGAGAGAGGGGGAAGCAGGCTCCCCGCTGAGCAGGGAGCCCGATGCGGGCCTGGATCCCAGGACCCTGAGATCATGACCTGAGCCGAAAGCAGAGGCTTTAACCCACTGAGCCACCCAGGTGCCCGGTGACAAAGCAACTTGAGCTTTGTCATGGAATGGGCCCAAACTGTGAGGATATTTTTGCCTTGTGTAAATGTTCTCCAGACAGCAAACACAGCAGACAAGGCTCCCAATAATCATCTGGAAAAGATGGCCCATTATGTGGATGTCAGTGAATTTCTTTGCTCAGCCATTCCAGTCATTGCTAAAAGGGCTGATGAACCAGTTGGCCATGGAAGCAGGCATGGCAGTCATGCATGGACTGAATGACATGGCTTGTACTCACTACAGATGATGTGGCTGTAACTGTTGGGGAGTACCCAACATGAACAACAGAAAGTGACACTGAGTCAACAATATGGTAATGTTTCCCAATGAGCAAGCCAGCCACCTGGTGACAATTTGATTGTATTCAATTATTTCCACCACAGAAGGGAAAGCAATTTGTTCTTTTTGGAATAGACACATTTTGGAGATAGATTTGCCTTCACTGCCAATAGTTATCCTGCCCAAACTACCTTTCATGATGTTAGCGGTTGCTTTATATCACTGTCAAGAAATTCTCCACAGCATTTCTTGTGAACCAGAACCTACTTTTAGAGCAAATAAAGTATAATAGACCGATTGGTCTACTGCCCAATGCAATGCATGGCTCCTTCTATAAACCCCTTCCCTGCCTGATAGAATGGTGGGGATGACCTAGTAGCCCAAAAGAATGGTAGAATGGGTTTCTGAAGACTTATTTAGAACACTTTGCAAGTATCTTAGGTTATATCTTAGGATTTATTTCTGGGGCGCCTGGGTGGCTCAGTGGGTTAATGCCTCTGCTTTCGGCTCAGGTCATGATCTCAGCGTCCTGGGATCGAGGCCCGCATCGGGCTCTCTGCTCAGCAGGGAGCCTGCTTCCTCCTCTCCTTGTCTCTCTGCCTGCCTCTCTGCCTACTTGTAATCTCTCTCTCTGTGTCAAATAAATAAGTAAAATCTTTAAAAAAAAAAAAAAGGATTTATTTCTGAATCCCCTACACTAATACATATTTCTATTTCTTTCATAGTTAGAATTTATGGGTTTAGTTTCTACGAAACAAAAACAAAGGAGTCATTCCTCTTATCATTACACATAATAAAATACAACTGAGGCCTCTGATGGTTTAGAAGTCTTAGTTCCCTAAGAAGAAATGTTCTCACTAGAGGAAATTTCAAGAGAAAGCTGGCAACTGGCATGTCAGAACGCTTTTTCCTTAAAATCTGCGAATGAGAGGGAATTGCATGAGATTCTGAAGGCACAAATGGAACAGAATCCAAGATTCTATGGTGGTGTTTGTGTCCAGAAAAGAGTATTTATTTGTTGTGACTTTTTTTTTTAGGATTTTATTTATTTATTTGATAGAACGAGACACAGCGGGAGAGAGAACACAAGCAGGAAGAGTAGGGGAGGGGGAAGCAGGCTTCCTGCTGAGCAGGGAGCCCGAGAAGCAGGCTGGATCCCAGGACCCTGGGATCATGACCTGAGCCAAAGGCAGCTGCCTAACTGACTGAGCCACTCAGGTGCCCCTATTTGCTGTGACTTCTTAAATCCCTTAGTTAACTAATTTTTACTGAAATCCATTATTCATTGTGCTGTGACATTTTATTTGACCATATTCTGACATTTCAGCTTTTTATAGTTTGTTGATTTGTTTTACTGAATGATTATAATTCAGAATTATGAGACCCACATAGTAGCATTCTGGTTCTGTAATTCCAATTGTTTAGTGGTTATTTCTTTTTCTTTCTTTCTTTCTTTCTTTCTTTCTTTCTTTCTTTCTTTCTTTCTTTCTTTTTTCCTCTTCTTCTTTTATTTCTTAGTGGTTATTTCTACATAAAAAACTTAACCATGCCTATAATATGTCAAATCTAAAATTATCTTTCATTGAAAGCCACTCATTTTCTTGCCTTCAGTAGCACCCATAGTCTATTAAAATCTAAAATATCATAAGAGGTCCAGTTCAAATGCTACCTCTTCCATGAAAACTTTCCTTAACAGGGTTTTTTCTCTCAAAGCACACGGTCTATATTATGCAACAGTGCTTACATTTTTCTTGGAACATCTGGAGCATAGACTGTGTCATTGGCAGGCTACCTGCATCAAACATTGCATGTAAGACTTGACAAAAAGTTGGGGTCCAGCATATCCCTTTGAGAACTTCTTAAAATCCATCTTATTTTCCCCACTGATGAAGTTATGAAAAAAGCAACAAAGATTGACTAGAAGGAAAATGACTTCTAGGGGAACTCTCTGTTTGGTCATCTTCTTTGGACAGATTAAGTAAGAAGCAAGTGATGCAGGATTAAGAAAGTGCAAATCCACCACACAGACGTAGCTCACTGAATGCAAGATACTGAGAAATCCAGAGTCCTGGTACGAACGACTCTGTCAACTTGCTATTCCATTGGACTCTGAAGCATCCCAGTGAGTCAAGGGAGGGATATTCTCTAAATTGGAAGGCATATGCAGTGTGTTCACTGGAGACCAAAGGATGCTTCCACTGCTAGGATCTGAGCCCTGCCTCAGGCATTGGCAGAAACTACAGAGACAGTGCATTGACTTTACAGAGGGAAATAAAAGCCCCTGACATCACCTACTTCTTGATTTTGCCTCAGGCCGATCGTCAACATTTATCTATTTGTAAGTAGTAATGATTGAAAGATTTATCTTAAGGATTTCAACATTGCCTTGTCATTCTTTGCAGAGGTCGAAATCTAAGAGAAAAATTTTAGGTAAACCAATCTAACACTGAGGAATGATATTTCATTTCCAGTTATTCCTCATAGACAGTGTATGAAATAAGTGCAAGTTCAGCCCAGCTACTACCAGAGAGCAAGGAGTGGGAAGAGAGAGCACGCTGTGGCTAGCAATGGACACTTAAAGAGTTTGACCAATTCCTTTTTCTGGTTTTAGCAACACACACATTTGCTCATGTCTTCAAACACCATTCAGGCTTCGCAGGTAAGTGTTAGTCTACCAGTTGCACAGAAACAAAGATTACTGTCATGGTTACCATGTATCATGTCCAATAAAAGTATGTTTTGACTGTTAATGGAACTCCACGTACCCACAAGACAGTTTTTTGAGGAGAGTTGACCTAAAAGGCAGGATATGCTTAGCCACTATCCCAACTTGCCTCTTTCATAAATTTTCCATTTCCTGGAGAATAACCTTTTGTTTTTGTGATATGACAAATGAACAAAACCCTACGATGAAAACATGAGCCAAGAGAAGTGCCTCTGGCAACAAGCTTTGGGTCAAGGAATTTAAAGGAGAAATAAAATAACATAAAATAAATCAACAGCTAGTTGTAAAGGGTAAGGCGGATTTTGTTACAAGTTTAAGCTCCACTGCAGGGAAGACCACTCTGAGTCATTTCATGAAATTCACTTTTTAAAATGCTGCCAACTCACACATAAAATAAACCGGCACTAATTAGAGTCATGCCACCATTTATTCCAAGCAGGACTAGATGTGCATCATGAATTAGCCAGCAAATATTTATCTTTTAATAGTTGCAAATGTTATCCTAGGTGAAAAGGATAAAAACCCTGTCTCTGAATGTTATAGAATCCAACAGAGCGTCTACAATTTGGAGATTTAAACTAAAGTCTTAGGAATGGCTGTAATAAAATTTAACTTACATTTTTAAAGTACCTATTAGTTTTAGATCCTCTTGGTTTTTCTCCCTCCTTTTCCTCCTCCTTTCCTTCTGTCCTTCTTCCTCTCTGTCATTTCTTTATTCCTTCCTCTTTCCTCTTCTTTTTTAACCTTCGGTAGCCGATAGGCTATGATGTAACCCCTCCTTCTTTTCCAGTATTGTACTGTTATGGATATGCTCAAATCGATTCCCTTTCCAGGCTCAAAATAATTCACTGGGTTGAAATGAGATAACATGATAGACGGGCGGACACACAGATAGATAAAGACACAGAACTGTGAAAGGCTGAGTGGCACTTTAAAACTTATCTCTATGATTACATTACACAGGTGTGCAGTGACCTAAGTGTTGGTGCCCTAAGTGTTTAAATGCGATACTTTGAAAATAACTTCCTTAATATGGGTTACCATGTGATTAATTGGGCCAACAGCAAAAAAGACTTTAAAGGTAGCTCAGGATAAATATTGCAGTGTTGGGAACTAGGTTATATAATTCATAGAGTTCTTTCTTTTGTGTAGCATCCTTCCATCATTTTCCTTAAATCACAGGTGTTCATTAAATTTTTAAATCCATTTAATTTGTCCTCTTGCTTTTTAAATTACTCTTTCCACTTTCCCCAAATTCTCCTGTCCTGTTGTTAATTTATCTTAGTATGTTTTTTGGTAGCTCTTTACTGCCCCTTCTCATGCCTTTTCATTCTCCGTGTTAAGTAGTCAGTACATTTTGTTTAAGATGGAAATTCCATACCTACTACTTGGAAGGCACTTCTTATCCATGGCTTTGCGTAAAGCCCAGGGTTCCCCGGTTTCTAATAACTTTGCAGTATAAAGTTTATAACAATATATAATAATTGAACCTCATGGGGTTAGAAGAAGATAGAGGAATGATTTCACACAGATCTGAAACCCAAGGTAGGAAGGAGGATCAGAGTATATTAAAAAAGCATTGTCTAGGCGCCTGGGTGGCTCAGTTGGTTGAGCCACTGCCTTCAGCTCAGGACATGATCCCAGAGTCCCGGGATCGAGTCCTGCATTGGGTTCCCAGCTCCATGGGAAGTCTGCTTCTCTCTCTGACCTTCTCCCCTCTCATGCTCTCTCTCTCAAATAAATAAATAAAATCTTAAAATAAAAGTAAAATAAAAAAGCACTTTCACCTCATTTTTAAAGAAATCATTTCCTATAAAAGCTTATGTTTATTGTTTTGCTTAGAATTCATAAAGTGAGGAAAACATTAAAGGTACCCCACCTCTTTTTAATGCCTTGTTCTAGCATATTTCCTACTTACTAACTAAAAAATTTTCAGGGCACCCAATATTTCGCGGTTATAGTAAATTACCAGCTATTGGGCAATCACTATAATGTTGAGTGCATGTATCATGATAATTATTGTATCTTTCTGGTGAATTGACCTTTTTACCATCTACAATAGCACTGAAAATAGTAAAATACTTAGGGATAAACTTCACTAAACAGACACAAGACTTTTACAATGAAAAAATGAAAGAAGTTAAGACACAAACAAATGGAAAGACATCCTGTGCTCATGGGTTGGAAGACAATATTGTTAAAATATCCATACTACTTAAATCAACCTGCAAATTCAATGTAATGCTTTTAAAATTCTAAGGGCAGGGACACCTGGATAGCTCAGTTGGTTAAAGTTCTGTCTTCTGCTCAGTCATGATCCCAGGGTCCTGGGATCCAGCCCCACATTGGGCTTCCTGCTCAGTGGGGAGCTTGCTTCTCCCTCTCCCTCTGTCCCTCCCCCTTCTTGTGCTCTCTTGAGCTCTCTCTTTCTCTAAAATGCATAAAATCTTTTAAAAATGAAATCCTAAGGGCATTTTTTGTAAAAATAGGAAAACAATTGTATATTCATACGGGAACACAAAAAACCATGAACAGCCAAGTCAGTCTTGGGAAAGAACAAACTAGAGGCTTCACATTTCCTGATTTTAAAAAAAAATGTATCACAAAACTGCAGTAATTAAGAGTATGGTCGTGGTATAAACACAGATATATGGACCAATGGAACAGAACAGAGAACCTAGAAAGAAATCCTTACATAAATGGTCAATTGTTCTTTGAGAAAGGTGCCAAGAATCCACAATAAGGGAAACATAGTATCTTCAACAAACGGTACTGGAAAAAGTGGATATTCTTATGCAAAATAATAAAATTAGACCCTTATTTTACAACATACACAAAAAAATTATCAAAGCAAATTAAGGACTTAAATGTAAGACTGAAGGTGTTAGGGTCCTTGAAGAAAACATAGAGAAAAACCTTCATGACATTGGACTTGGTAATCATTTCATGGATATGACACCAAAAGCATAGACAACAAAAGCAAAATTAGATAAGAGGGTCCATGTCAAACTAAAAAGCTTTTGCACCGCAAAGGGAACAATTGACAGAATGAAAGGTAATCTTAAGGAATGGGAGAAAATATTTGCCTACCATATGTCTGATAAGATGTTAATATCCAAAATATACAGGAAACTCCTACAATTCTATAGCAATAAAAACAAAACCCAAAACCTAATAACCCATTCAGAAATAGGCTAAATTTCTCAAAGAGCACAGACAAATGGCCAAGTATATGCAAAGATTCTCAATGTCACTAGTAATAGGGCAATGTGAATCAAAATCATGATAAGTTATCACATCACACCACTCAGGACAGCTATTATCAAAACAAAACAAGAGACAAGTATTGAGGGGATATGGAAAAATTGGAACCCTGTATACTGCTGGTGGGAATGCAAAATAGTGTAGCTGCAAAATGGTGAAAACCATGTGAAAGTTTCTCAAAAAACAAAAATTGGACTACTGCATGACCCAGCAATCCCACTTCTGGGTATTTTTTCAAAAAAAATTGAAATTAGGATCTCTAAAAGAAGATTGATTGATGATTGATTTAAGAGAAACACAGTGTGTGTATGTGAGAGGGAAAGAGCCAGACAGAGAAGGGAAACAGACTCCCTGCTGAGCAGGGAGCTCCAGCCCCAAGGGAGCTCAGTCTCAGAACTTGAAGATCATGACTTCAGCTCAAACCAAGAGTCAGATGCTTAACTGGCTGAGCAACCCAGGTGCCCCTGAAATCAGAGTTTTGACGAGCTACCATTTCATTACCATTCACAATAGCCAAGGCATTGAAGCAACCTAAATGTCTATTGAGTGGAGAATGGTTAAAGAAAATGTGGCCATGGGGCACCTGGGTGGCTCAGTGGGTTAAGCCTCTGCTTTCGGCTCAGGTCATGATCTCAGGGTCCTGGGATCGAGGCCCGCATCGGGCACTCTGCTCAGCAGGAAGCCTGCTTCCTCCTCTCTCTCTCTGTCTGCCTCTCTGCCTACTTGTGATCTCTCTCTGTCAAATAAATAAAATCTTAAAAAAAAAGAAAAAAGAAAATGTGGCCATTACATGCAATGGAATATTACTCAGCTTTAAAAGAAATCTGCAGTATATGACAACATAGACGAACCTGGAGGACATTATATTAAGTGAAATAATCCAGTCACAAAAAGGCAAATAATGCATGATGAAGCTTAGATGTTGTAGAATTTCCAGTCAAGATGAATCAGTTCTAGGGATCTTATGTACAATATTGTGCTTATAGTTAATGATATTGTATTGCACATTTAAAAATTTTAAGAGGGTAGATCTCATGTTGAGTGTTCTTATCACAAAAAAATTAGGTACACACACACACACACACACACACACACAGGGAATGCACTCATAAAAATAAGTCCCTTAGTTCTTATCTCACCTTAGTCATTTTCCTTTCCTAATGCTAGGCGGGTAAGCCCTCATCATCAGTTTACCTTTATAATGATCTTTGGGTGAATTCACTTTACATTTTGTGCAGCTTTCCTATTTGCCCTCAAAGCAAGGAGGAGAGAGGTTGGTCTGATATATTGATAATCTGCTATCATCAAAATGGTACTTTTAGGTTTTGCAAATTTGGGATTTTGTGGTTGTCGGTAAAAGTTTCTTCTCTCCTAAATTTGTTTTTAGACTCACTCTTCCCCTTAGTGCCATATTCATACCACCATAATCATAAAATAAGATCTATGGTAAACCACAGCTCTCATGTTATAAACAATTCTTTGTACAAAATCATTTCCAAGTGGAAATGATCACTTAGTTACCGTCACAGGAGGCAGCCACAAGCTTTTTCATTATGATCAATTGTTTCTTAGCTTCACCTCTGCTGTGAGCTAGCATTTCAAGAACTTTCTATCCAAAGAAATATGGAATAAAGTACTAAAGGTTCATAAGTTAACTAATATCTTTCTTCATACATATTGACATTTAAAAATTCTATTTATTAATTATGGCATATCTCATAATTAAATACTAAGGGCAACTCCAACCTTTGAAATCATCAGGCTTCAAAAGAAGGTCAAATTATGGTGATAATTAACTTGTTCTCAGAAGCAAGACATTTCCTCCATGCCACCTAGTCATTCCCCCATTTTTCATTTTGCCTGGAGGACATAGAGAACAATGCTAGTTGGAAAATAAAGTTTGATCTCTTCTAAGAACCCCTAAAAAAATGCCATTTTCTCTCATCATTAAATTAGCAATTTTCGAGGCCTCTGAAAAATAGGCAGAAATGAACAAAGCAATCATCTAAGCCACAATTTTAATATCCTTTCTGATTTTCAGCCTCCACCAGAAGTTTGCCACTTTCTAAACCTCTAATTGCTTGGATCCAAAGCCAATGCCACATGTTTCAGGATTTTATTGTGTCATTCCACTGTTGGGGATATATAGCCAGTTTTCTAATGCTCTGCAATAACTACACCAAAACTTAGTGCCTTAGTAAGCACTGCTTTATTTTTTGCTCATGATGGTTTGTCCACTTGCATGTCTTGCCTTTTTTGCTAAATGGAGCTATGGCCATCTAGCTCATCCACAGGGCTGGGTTGTCTGTGATGGCTTCATTCACATGTGTGGCAGTGGGTGTTGGCTGAGCTACACTGTGGTAATACTGAGTCATGGTAATGGTGCAAGTTGCAAACATTTTAAGGTTTAAGCTTAAGGTAAAACTGCACAATCTTACCTTCCTCAATTAGTCAAAACTAGTTGCAAGACCAGTCGATATTTAAGTAGTGGGTAAGCCAAACCCCTCTATTGAAGAGAGGAAGTTTAAAGAATTTGTGGAAATTTTTAATCTATCTATGTCCCATTTACATTAGATGATCTTATACTCAGAACTCCATCTCGTATCCACAGGGATATGAATTAATAGGGAGTATTCAAATCCTGGTTATGGTTGATGTTAATTTCATGAGGTGCTCTTAATCTGTTTTGTAACAACTTATTTTTATTCTTACTGTTTTCAAAATTCCTTTCATTTAAATAATTCCTAAAATTAATATTTTTAATTTAATTCCCAGAGTAAACATTCTTGAAATCATATTTAATTCCTCTTTATCCTTTATTTTCTATATTTAATGTGGCAAATCCATTTGATTTAACTCTTGAACCCGTCTACTATTTTAATTACCTTGCTCCACCATTGTCACAGCCAGATGTACATTAGCACAAGGCTTTGGTATCTGGCTTTTCTTTTACTACTTTCTCTCAATTTTACCCATGTTATTTGATTAAGCATCCTAATCCACTGATACATTAATTATCCCTTTCTCTTAACCACAATACTTGCTTGATCTGTTCTCATTCATACTGCTAGATAGTCTAAGGATTTCCAGCTTTTTAGATTTTTTTTTAGTGATGTGGTTCCACCTTAACCAACTTTACTATTAATCAGTATGTATCTTTATGTCCAAGTTTTATGACTTTATATTTTTTATATACAATCTATTCATTTCTGAATCTTTATGTTTGCTATTCTTTTAATCCCAAATATGAAATATTTTCTCATTTGTTTGCATATATGATTATAGAATCAATGCTTAATTTAAGTAGAGTAGCTCTTCTAAGCTTTCCCCTACTACTCAAACTAAAACAGATATTTACCTTTCTTAAAGTCTCAGTTTATTTATACTTAGAAGAATAGAGTTTAATACTAAGTTTTCGTAGTTGTGTGTTTTCTTTTCATTTTGCAAATGTTTACCCAGTTATCACTACATGGCAGGCATTGAGATACGGATCTGAGATACAAAAGGGGGCATAAACACACACAAAAAATGACACTGCTCTTTTGTATACCATAATTTAGTAGAGTGGGGATACAGTAATATAATCACATAAATATATAATCATAAGTGGATAATTTCTTTCAAAAAGATTGTTAATGCTATAAACACACTTTAATTTGGAGCTGACCTCATCTTAGAGTTAAGGAAGGTTCCCTGAGGAAATGTGAGCTGATATGTGAAAGATTAGTTACAGCCAAAATGTAATAAGTGAAGAGGAAAGGGAAGGAGATCTTGAAAAAACAGAGAAGAGTGGGCAAGTCTCTGTAGTGAAAAGGGAAGAATAAAGAGATTCAACGTGTGTGATCAATGCGACATCAGTACACAAGGAGCAGCATGATATTCTGAGGTAAGGCTGGAGTGAGAGGCAAGATTTCATTCAGTAGGGTTATTTAGACTATGTTAAGAAGTTTTGTCTTTCTAACAGAAATGGGAAAACACTGGGTGATTCATGTGGAGAAATAATAAGGTTAGATTTGCATTTTGAAAGTCCAGGAGAGGTGTGGATGAGGGCACTAACCAGAGGGGGTCACACTTGAAACCAGTGTGTGAGTAATTTTACTTAGTTGCCTAAGCAAGGATCGGGGGGAATGGGAAACACGGTGAAGTTGGAATGCTAAACATTCAAAGGCAAGCAGAACGGTGTCTCTACTTACTCAGGAGAGAATAGGAAAAGGGTGGGAATAAAAAGAGGAAATCTTGCCATAACTCAGTGGAGTGAGTTCTTATCTGATGGCTTAGCTTTTATTTTTTAAATAGAAGGCATGTCCTATGCCCCTGCTGCCCCCAGTTCTCAACAGGTAGTCAGGACCTCCAACCCAGCCGTAGCCTTGGCACAGTCACGTGTGGCCTCGCGTTCAATTACACGGACAGTGTCCCAAATATACACTCTTTGCTTTTCTCCAGGACTCCGTGATGTCCATGGGCACAGGCTAGAGTCTGTAGGACAAGCACATTGACCAGTCTTGAAAGGTAGAATTGTGAACAACCCTAACAATAACCTCTTTGTCAATGTAAAAGTTTTTTACCAAAAGTTTTTTTTTTTAACTAAAAGTTCTACCCAAAGTTTTTACCCAAAAAAAGTAAGAGAAAGAAAACAAAAACCCGCAAATTTCCTATTCAGTTGTAGGGTGGACAATTTCCAGAGGATCACAGGCCTGGTCAAGTCTCGGTTGCCCACACCTTTGAACTTTATAATATACTCTTATTTTTGTTTTTCTTACTTTCCTCATATTTCTGTTCCCTCTCTCTTATCTTTCAATGGACTGTGTGCACACACGACTTTGTCTACAACTTTGAGGAAAACCCAGGCTAAGACTATAAGCAGGTTCTTTTTCTGAAAATGAGAAGTGTGTGCTACAGTCAGAGGTTTGAGATAGTCGATTTGGATAGGGAAAATAGGGAGAACTGAATTGTATACAAAAACATAATAGAAATAAATGCAATATTTTTCTGAAATACACATTTATATTTTCTCCTGTTAGCATATCTCCCTGAAAATAGACTTATACTTAATAAATCTCATTTTTTCCCCTACAGCATGTTACTGAGTACATGACAGATACTAACAGATACTTGTTGATTTTCTAATAAAACTGATTGATAATGAAATACTATATTTTGGTATGGACTATAAAATCCTATACATGTCAGTATTGTATTTTCATTAAGGAGAAAACCTCTACTGAAAGATAAATGCTGTTAATCCAAAAGGATATATATACATTAATATAGAATTATGAATTTAGAATTCTTGCAATTTGTGGCTATTATGATTGCCTTTTAAATCCTGGGAAAATGTAATAGTTATAAATTCAAAAGATTGAACTGTTTTTACATTTATTTTTTCCATCCTAAAGCAATTGATTTTGTTTAGTGGTATTGTGAGACGGTGTGAAAGAAACAATAAGGTATTAATGAAATAAAACTCAATGCACTCAATGAATTATTTCAGTATGCCCAAATAGTGGTCAATTTTGTATTACATAAAAAATATTGCGAACACTTTGTTAGTGGTTAAAAATGTAAACTTGGGGACAATTTCCAGAATAGTATGAGAAACTTCATGGATCCTCTCCTCGCAAACAACTATAACTGGTGAAATTTATTTTAAAAATCAACCATTTAAGTCTGTGGAAATTGTCCAAGGGGCATATAGCAAATGACAAAACTTTTACTCAAGAAAATCTACTAAATCTCAGAGAAATAGTAAGAATCTATGGTGCTTGAGCCTTGACCTACTCCTTCCCATCCAACCCATCTCAGTATGAAAGAAAACTCTATTCAATATGACTGAGAAGATGGGGCTCCTTTTCCCAAAATTTCCCATCAAGGCCTATAGTATCACCCTGAGATGTCTAGATGGCCAACGTTTTTCTTTATCTTCCCTACTTCCATGTTGTAGAGGCTAAATATCCAGTGAGTACAACTGAGAGAACTGAGGAGCCCTTTTTCCACCTAACCACCATTGTGGGGAGATGGTAGAGCAAGAATATTGGGGTCCTGATTGCCCTAGTTCACTCACAAGGTGGATGTTCCAATCTAGGAGAGAGAAATCGAGGAAGCCATAGGCTATCACTTCTGGAGTGATGAAATTGTTCTAAAATTGATTGTGGTGATGGTGGCCCAATTCTGTGAACATACTAAAAATATTAATTTGTACACTTTAAATAGTTGAATTGTATTCTATGTGAATTCTGTCTCACAGTTGTTATATTAAAAAGTCGTCTTAAATGGCTCTGACATTTTATTTGGAACATTTAATGTAATAGGTAAGCATGATATGATCTTAATAATTTTTAAAAAATTTTTTTACAGCATATAGATGAAAATAGAAAGGAAATGAAGTTTAGAAAGTTATACATCTTGAAATTTATAGTAGATGAATTTTAGTACATTTTGGCACATTTTTGTGCTCTAGACTATTTTTTTATTAAAATTCAAGTCAAAATAACTACATTTCCAATGATAACATATAAATCACTAATAGTTTATGTAACTTAAAAAATATTAATATTATTTTAATTCTGGTATATTTAACATATAGGGCTGTATCAGTTTCAGGTATACAATATAGTGATTCAACAATTCTATACATTATCAGTGCTCATCATGTTAAGTGTATTTTTAATCCCTACCACCTATTTCATCCATCCCTCCAGGCCTTCCCTCCCCCACTCTGGTAACCATCAGTTTGTCTCTATCAATTCAGCATATTTTAAAGATAAGCTATGGAGCCTTTAAATCAATAAATATACATGGTAGATTTGCATGTGACTGAGTATTACCCAAAGGATAAATCAACTGAGGAGTCCAGCTCCTGGTTAAAAGCCTATGTGTGGCTTTTCATGCCTGATCACAGGCAATTTCAAAAGCTTTGCCTGGTGGGCCTCATGGCAGGAAAGCTGCACTCTCACACCTCACTTGGAGCCCAGCCAGCCAGTGCACTGCCGTTTCGGAAGGGACTTAACAATCAAGGACTCAGGCATCCCTGGCTGGTCATGCTCTATCACAAATTCGTATTCTTAGCCCTGAGACTTTATCCTTAGGACTCTATCTGAGGTCTTGGGCAGAGGAACTCTATGAGAGGAGGAGGGGGAACTCTGATAACACTTTTCCCTACTCTCAGTTCCCAGTAATGTTCTTCTCCTAGCACCCTCCTCTTGCCCTTTTCCCTTGACCACAGGATCCAAAAACCTGCCACATTCTCTCGCTCCTGCAACAGGGAGATAACCTCTATGTCTTTGTTGATCTACCTGACCTTTGATCAGTGAACCAATGCATGAAGGAAACTGAACAGGAGGCTTTAGCACCTTCTCTGGTTTTAGACTCTTGCCTACAACCATTGCAATAAGTGATTAGAGGCTTAACTCTTTCATTTCTGGCTCTTGCTTTAATTGACTACTCTGACACCTGGCAGCCCAGCTCTCTCTCACAGTTCAGCTGAGCTGACATCAACTAATGGACTTGATCACCTGTTGTATTTCTTTGAATTATAATCTGTTCATTCGTGATTGTTTCATCTTCACTGAGCCTCTAACCCATTATTTTTGAGCCTTTCCTGAGTCGCTGAGACTGATTATCTGTTGAGTGTCATTACCCTCTTGCCAGAGAAGGCACACTAAAATAAAATTATGCATACATTGTTAAGTATTTTAGAATTTGCAAATATGGAATTGCTTCTGTTATTGAATATTCTTTTAATTGCAATAAGTGGAAGTTTCAAGAACTAGTAGAAGGAAATTAATCCAAGTTTAATTGTCCCTTGCTAAACAACATTCACATATTATCTGGAATTCTTCCAGTCTGCCATTAAAAGTAAGTTTTCTGTGATCAAAAATTTCAGGATCCTAGGCTGCCACGGAATTAGAGACAGACACAGCCAAGACCTTGAGATAACATCCTGAGACAGAGCAAAAGGGGAGAAATGTTTTGTCTGCATTTATCACTTTCTCCAGTAAAAAATAATATGTCAATCATTATTAATATTATTTGAGGTTGATTCATTAATTTCAATTGATTATAAGTGCCTTATCTCAGTTGAAGGAATAAGAGTGAAATTCTTCTGTTTTCTCTAGTAGAAGTTAAAAAATAGATGACTTTTTTTTTAAACTTATTTATTTGACACAGAGAGAGAGATCTCAGGCAGAGACAGAGGAGGAAGCAGGCTCCCTGCTGAGCAGAGAGCCCAATGCGGGGCTCAATCCCAGGACCCTGAGATCATGACCTGAGCCGAAGACAGAGGCTTTAACCCACTGAGCCACCCAGGTGCCCCCAAAGGCTTATTTTTCAATACTATCTATTAATAGTGAAGTATATTGCAATGAGATGCTCTCAGGATAACCTTAGATGACTACTATTTAAGAATAAAGACTTTGCCTATCATAGGTGTCAATTAAACATGACTGTATTTTTTTGGAGTGGGGATAGAGATATAGTATATAGTAGTCAGAATAACAATTTCTTATTGGTTTCAAAAATATTCTAAGATGCTGAAATGCATGAAGATACAACTAGTCTCATTAAGTGGCCAAATGGACCATTGTTGGCATAGTTAAATTTTTTTTAAATTGATATATAAAAAATGGATGAAATAGTTTAAAATATTGCAAAGAGCTAATGAGAGTAACAGTCATGCCCGCAAATGATTTGGGCTAACTCCAGCAATAGAGTCTTTATTTTGTTCAGTGACAGATACCATAATTATCAAAATACTAAAAGGAAAAGGCTTCAAGACTTGGTAGTGTGCTTTAAAAATACATGGAATCTTATTACTTTTATAATTTTGATTTTTCTATGTATTTTAAGTAAAAAAAATACACATATGTTCTCATACTTATAGTCATGAATCTAAGGAAAGTGTTTAAAAAATAAAATGAGAATCAAAGAGCTAAACACAAATTAGGAACTCCTGTTTGGAAAACTCACAGAGATATAAAAAAAATAGCACACTAACATGTTTGGTGGGAAAGAATCAGTATACTTTCAATGAAATATTTGCAATATTCTATCTGTTTTATGGTAGTCAATTTCTTCCCAATGCTGTTGCTTTTTATTTTACTTTTGATGTCTGGAACTAAGAAAACAAGGATCTTCAATTTTTATGAGGAAGTTAAAATGCTTTGGGGAATTCTTGGGCTATTTTCAAGATTATCGTGAAACTAGGAAGCACCCCCTAAACTAGTGAAATGACATTCTTTATATCCCCCTGTCCCCAATTTACTTCCCACCACTCTTACTGACATATGTTAGACTCCTCGGTGTTTGATTCTCTTGTGTTTTCTCTCCATTGAATGTTGTCTTCATTCCTTTACTAATAATTATTTAGTCATGCTAAAATTGACATTGTCCAGTTAGGGAATTGGAGAAATACAGTATTTAATCAACAGAGTAGAAACAGAATTCTAGCCTTAGGACTGTTACTGTCTTTTTCTATGATTTAGGGGAGACTCTCTGTATCTCAAATTGACTATAAAATAGTGGGAAGAGAATTCATACTTGTTGAAATATTGATGCCTATATTGAAGGGTGTATAATAAGAAAAGAGTTTTATTTCTTTCATTTTGAGTGGAACACTATGTGAATACTCTTGTATTCTCCTATATTATTAACAGAATACCTTTTTAGTAAGTTTCAAATGGTGTCAATTGCATGCTCCACTGGATTTTATTGACTAGATTTGGGGTATTAATTTATCACATATGAATATGAATCTTTTAAATTAATTTACTTTAAAATTCCATCAGTTCAATTTGAGAGAATTCAGTATTTGAATTTTAGAGAGAAATACTGTTCTTTGATAGTTTGCAGTTAAACTTCTTTCAGCAGCAATATCTTTAATAGTTTAATGTGTGCTGGTTTTTTTTTTGTTTTTTTTTTGTTTTTTNTTGATAGTTTGCAGTTAAACTTCTTTCAGCAGCAATATCTTTAATAGTTTAATGTGTGCTGGGTTTTTTTTTGTTTTTTTTTTTTTTGNATTTTCCTCAAAGCTTATAATCTGAATAATTTAAACTTTTTACAATTAAGTTATTTTCCTGGGCTAGTATCTGATCAAATTTTATAAATTTCCCATGAAAAATTAAAAATAATATTAGCCTTTGACTCTTAAAGATTCTTGAAGAGGTGAAAGTGGTTAGAAAAAAATTCAAATTAGTCTCTCTTCCTTAGCTCAGTCAGCTTGTCAAAGAGGTGCTGATTGCCCAAGGCAAAGCTGTCCCCTTGAGCTCAACTCTGTAACAGGACCATCACCAAGCCTCCAAATTCTATGAGACTGAAGTCTTAATCACACCTAGTAAATAACTCTATCGGGAATTCTGCCGTGTGATAGGGCACTGTGGAGGAACAAGGCAGATAGAGCTTCTGAAGGAGAACAGCTATGTTTGACTCAATACAAGAACACGTGTGTTTAATGTCTAACATTAGTAGGAACTGATTTCTCAATCCCTAGTCATCACTTTCTCCTAATTATCTGGGCTCTACAGTTTGGGTGGGAGGATTTTCCTGCTCACATTTGTGAACTTTCTCTCTTAGGATAGAGTGGAATCTGCTCACTAGCCATACAGATGGTGCAAGAGGAGCCTTGAGGTTGGCCAACAGAGCAGAGATTCTTCTGGTTACTCTCATAATATTTCTGATATCCTTCTCTTTCTCTTCTAAGATCCAGGCCAACATTCCCACTAAAGGTTTAAAAATTCTTCCTAAAGCTAAGTTCATATGGAAATGGGGTAGCTTCCATCCCATCCCCTTTTACTAAAGATTCCAAACAGCCCTTCCTTTGGCCCAATAATAGATTCCCTTTGGAGTATTGGAAGCCCTAAGATGGTCATTTTCCACATAAGCAGAGAGGAGGAAGAAACCGTTATACTTCCGTAAACTGAGCATGATTATTTTTGAAATCTTTCCTCTCATTAACTTGACAAAAATATTCCAAATTTTGCTACAGATATAAACCATCTTTCATGTTACAGTTTCTCTGCCTGTGTCTGAGGCCATCACATTGTCAGCAGATGAGAAACATGCCCACATTGCCCATGTTGGTACCTGTGTCACAGGGTTGTCGTCTGGATTAAATGAGGTAATTTATGCAAAATTGCTAGAGAGTACCTGGTGCAGTATAAACTCCATATAAACATTTGCTATTATTATATTTTTTTAAAGATTTTATTTATTTATTATTTGACAGAGAGAGACACAGTGAGAGAGGGAACACAAGCAGGGGGAGTGGGAGAGGGAGAGAAGCAGGCTCCCTGCCAAGCAGGGAGCCCAATATGGAACTCGATCCCAAGACCCTGGGATCATGACCTGAGTCGGAGGCAGATGCTTAATGACTGAGCCACCCAGGTGCCCTATTATTATCTTTAATATATGGCTATTGCTATTAAGAGGATTCATTTACCTGTATGGTGTCTCCCACATGCCTTAAGGGCAGATGCTTATACTAACCCTGCTGAAATGCTATAAAGTCAAAACTAGAGTCTTGACTATTAGGATAATTCCCAATGTCTTTTTGGCCCAGGGTTGAGACCATTCTTGCTGCTGGCTTCTGTGACTCATGGAGACACTGTGCTACATGTTCCTTTTCCTCTGCCTTTGCCAGCTTCAGAAGATGGTAAAAATGAAAAAGAGAATCATATATAGTCGGGATGGGCTTGGAGTAGAGGATCATCCTGCATTTACTCTCCATATTCCTGCTTTAATAGTTTAGAGTCACCTTTCTAGGGTTTCAATATCTCTGAAACAGCACATTTTGTAACAGTTTTCCAATATGGGTATAAACTTAACCCCCAGAAAGAGATTCATCAAGGTGATCTGTAAACCTTCTCCTTTGATTAAAAAAAAACAAATCTTCCCCAAAGCTTTTCTAAATGTCTCAGATATGCAGTCACCTAAAGTGAACACAAGACCTTAAAAAGGCCAGTTGACCATTTCTTCAGGTTTTAACCCTCTGAACATCAAAGCAATATTAATATTCAAGCTTTTTGGTATTGTGTCTTACCTGGCACTCAACTGCCTATGACTTGCATATCTAATTTCCAGAAAGCAGCTTCTGTATCTGACAATTCATTGTTTCATTTTCTAGAAGGTACACAACCTTTCCCACAGCCTGACTCAATATTATAGGCTGTCTGGAATCAGACGGAGTCAGCTTGGATATCATTAGCCACTGTGTACTCTTTTCTCTATAAGGAGAAATTTCATTTATTTTAGAAAATCGGACTGAGATAAGGGTCTCAGAATCACTTTCAATTCCCATCATTTCTCAATTTCTAGGAATCCCTGAGAAATTAATTTTGCAAATTTCACTATGACGGCACTGGCCCTTCTTATTTCTTTAAATGATTATCAATTATTCTGAAACTTCCCAAGATTTCTGAAGCATGTATTAGTATACTTTCAAATTCAGTTTTGTTTGAGTCTACTGTTTTCTCCAAACATGAGATTTTGAGAACCTTTGTATGTTTCCTGAATTCAATTTTCCATGCACCTTGAATCTACTGTATCAAAAATCACTTGGTTTAAGTCGTGGGCATTAGTAAGTATGCCAGATACTTTGTCTTCATGGATTATTCATAATTTAAGACAATAATTCCCCTCCATTAATGTAAATACTATAGGTCTTCACCACAAAAGAAATGTGTAAGAAATATCTCCTTATTAATTTTCTAAGACAAATAATTTGATTCAGTATCAACCTTCCTGACTAGGAAGTTCACCTGGTTGGGATAGGGGAAGACATAAATTCAGTCATGAAACTGGGGGCTCTACTTTTCTACTAGTACTATAGCATTAAATAATCCCCCAGTTTTGAGAATTGTCCTTTGCTTTTAGGTCAACTATGATTGCCATTAAAGCATTTATTAGCAGGCGCCTGGGTGGCTCAGTGGGTTAAAGCCTCTGCTTTCGGCTCAGGTCATGATCTCAGCGTCCTGGGATCAAGGCCTGCATCGGGCTTTCTGCTCGGCAGGGAGCCTGCTTCCTCCTCTCTCTGCCTGCCTCTCTGCCTACTTGTGATCTCTCTCTCTGTGTCAAATAAATAAAAAAATCTTAAAAAAAAAAAAAAGAGATCCTAATATCAGGGTGTACTAGCTACCTAGGGCTACAATAATAAAAGTTTCCAAAACTGGATGGCTTAAATTGATGGAAATTTACTCTCTCACAGTTCTGGAGACCAGAAATCTGAAATCAGGGTGTCGGTCTGGCTGTGCTGTCTCAAGGGTCTGGTGAAGCATCCTTTCTTTCCTAGCTTTTGTGGTTGCTGACATTCCTTGGTTTGTGGCAGCAGGTTGCAATCCCTGCCTGAATCTTCACCTGGCCACCTTCTCCTGGGTGTCCGTATCATAGTGCCCAAATTTCCCTCTTCTTATAAACAAAACAGTTACACTGGATTTAGCGCCCACCCTACTCCAGGGTAACCTCGTTTTTACCCAATATGATCTGAAATGACCCCATTTCCAACTCACGTTGGTCACATTCATAGGCTCTGCATAGATGAGAGTTTTGAAGAGGCACTATTCAAACAAGCATACAGGAAATCCAACTTTTCTGTATGTTTGTGCTGGCCAGTCTCTGTCTGCTCAAGATGGGAAATTTTCCCCCTCCTGGATAAACTTGTTTGTCTGAAAAGGTCAGTTTTCAAAAAAAAAAAAAAATCCTGCTACATTTCTGCTACAGTAAAGGAAATATCACCCTCCGGGATAATAGACTGCAAACTAGGGCACTGATTTTTGAAGTACCATTTTGTGGCACACAAAAACATTCCAAGGGGTCTAGCGACAAGAGTATTTTAAATATATCACATTCCAGAAATTCAAATTCCCTACCTGTTCTTTCCTAAAATTCATCAGCCTGATTATACTATCCAAAGAGATGTAATGCTGCTTTTCTTTCTTTCTTTCTACTAGAATATTAAAACAAAACAATAGTTTGAAACAGGAATTATTTTTCAGAAAGATCCCTTTAATTAAGGCATGATTGTTTTTCCTTGTCTTACGTACATCTGTCTTTCTAAAGTGGCTTTAGGAACAGGCTATTTTGTTGGATTTATATATATTTTTTAGAACAGGACAGTGGAGAAACAATGACAATTTTAATTTGGAGAACTTGCCTCTTCCACTCACCAGCTATTGTGAAAAAATTAACTGCTCCTGGGAGAATTCCATGGAGAAAAGTAAGGGCGAAAAAAAGTAAGAAATAATGAGATAGTAGTATGATATTTCATCCATCCAAGAAATTCATGGAAAGATTGTCTTTTCTATCTTAGAACTAAATTCAGAAATTAGACGGTTGTCATAGAAATGCATTTTAATATGTTTATTTGAATTGAAAAATGGAGTCAGATTTTCTGACAGAAAGAATTCTGATCTGGCTGATTAGTTTGAAAATATTGACTGGCTTTGCCAATTAGGTTATATGGCTGACGTTTTCCAAATTGAATAAAGTAAATCTGTAGGTCCAGGTTTTGACAAACATGTATAATAAAGAATGTGATAAGATTAAAACATTTTATCCAAAACGTTTATTGGCAAGGACATATTAAAATGGATAACACTTCGATCTTCCCAAACATTTCTAAGTATATTGGGTTAGTTGAGGAGTGTCAATGTTAAAGATTAACATGTAATCAGGAGGCATTTGGTAAGTCTTAGTAAAGTTTTTGTTTGGGAGGGTTTTTTGGTTTGTTTGGTTTTTTTGTTTTGTTCTTGGTATAATTTTAAGAAATTGAAAACAGGATGACTGCAAAGTAATAAATTCATTTATGGATAAAGTAAAAGTTTCTACAAATTATGTCCAACCTAATTTAAAATTGTCCATAAAACTGTACAAGTTTATTTAAACTATTTGTTTATTAAAAACTAAAAACATATTACAGCTATTTATACCAATGATGAATAAGCTTAGATTCCAACTCAAAGAAGACACGCAGTACGATTTTTTAAAGTACAAACTAGCAAAAAATTTTTTGCAAAACTGCCGTTCTGGAAAACAGAAACTGGGTTATTATCTGCAGATGTGAATGTGGAACAGGAAAGAGGTACAGGGAAATCAATATTCTTCCATCTTCCATGCTGAGCCTGTAGCGGACAATCAGGTGCACATACTTATTAATCAGGTTATTTAGTTACACTGTGTTACTTGGAGCAGTTTTTGTGACTTTTGGACTGTTTTTGTTGTTATTTTTCCCTATAAAATGACCCCTATTCCACTTAATTCTTTTCGAATCTACTAGGACTATGTTTTTTTTTGGTACTCCATACGAACCATGTCTGTGTTTGTGTTTTTAACCTAGGTTTGACTATCCTGAGATAAAGAATTATTATTATATTATATTGATTATATTGATTATTATAGTCAAGTAAGACTTACCAAGCCCCAATATCGCTATATTGTGAAATATGTAACACATGTATTAAATGGGCTAGCATTAGTAGAATGTACCCAGCAAAGAGTTCTATCAAATATACTTTACGGCATTTACTACTTCTACCACTTGGTGACATTTTGGATAATTTCAACTGACTTCTACTCCATTTGAACCATAAGAAGATAACACAGGTTTAGGTACTTAAAGTAAAATAAGATATAGTTGAATTTATATTAAAAAAACCCCTCTAAGTTAAATTTTTATATTAAAAAATGATCTCTACACCAAGTCAAATGCAAGAGACAAATAAAGAAAACATGTCAATCATACATACTGCAAAGGACTAATCTTACTACACACAGAGCTAGAAAGTGAGACTAGATCGACACTAGAAATCAAGAAGAAAACACTATTAAACCAACAGGAAAATGGGCGAAGGTATTAAAAGAGAGTTCTCCGAAGTGCAGGAACCTCAAACTATGAAGAGGAATAATCTCACTCTTGACCGGAGAAATGCAAATACAAATGAGACTAACATATAATTGCTCACTTAGCAGGTTGGCAAAAAATCCAAAAATTTAACATGAGTCGTTACAGAGGGTGGTGGGAAATAGACATACTGATAGGTCCCTGGACTGTGAAATGGTACTATTTCTATGAAATGAAATTTGGCAGTATTTATCAAAATAAAAATTGCATTTACCCTTTGACCCAGAAATCTCAGTTCTGGGAATTAGCCTAACTCCGCTGAGTCAGTTTTTGTAGCCGCAATAAACAACTCGGAAGTCTCAGCAGCTTACAGCAAAAACATGTATTTATTGCTTGCATTACGCTGAGGCCGCAGGTCAGCTTCTGCTCTGTCTGGTGGCTTCTCATTCCTGAACCAGGCTGAAAGAGTTCCCACTCCCTGGCACATTTTGTTCTTACCGCAGAGCCAAACTAAAGGGGAGCAGTGGAAATACAGAAGAATTTTAAAAGTCTTTTCTTGACATTAGCACGCAGTTACTTCCGCCCACCAAGAAGTCATATGACTAAGACCAAAGTCATCAGGGCAGTGAAATATACTCTACCCACCAAGGAAGCCCTGCAAAGTCACATGGGCGAAAGTCTGGGTGTCTAATCCTGTTACAAGGAGGAAGCAAAGCATTGGAGATTATGCCTGCCTGCCCATGGATGATAAGAAATATATACAAGGTTATTCATGGCAGCATTGTTAGTAATAATAAAAGCATTGATTTGTAAACATTTGTGGAAAGGTATCTGACAGTCTCTCCCTCTCTATATATCTATCCTGTCTCTCAGAAGAATGCATGGTTGACAGTAATGCTCTCTGTGTTAAGAATTCCTCTTTCCAGCAGCAGTTGTTCTTGAGTTATTTCAAAGTGCAAAGTGATCTTTTCTGGACGACAGATCTTCCATCGTTTAAAACATGAAATTGTGCCTCCAATTCATTCATTCAATAAATATTTATTGAGGGCTTGGTATGGTTCAGACTGATTTATGTTGAGGAAATCTGATGGATTGGTATGTATGATAAGCATAATTAACCTACAGAAAACACAAATTTAGTATCTCTCAATCCCAGATTTTTCTACTAGTCTGCCTCTGCCAATCTGTCCTAGCTCAGGTTATAGGTACAGGAATTTGAGTGTGTTGAAAGAAGGTTAGGTTTTTGACACCGGAAATGAGAAGTCTATGAGAAGAAATTATTTTAAAGGAAATTAAGTCAACTTAAAAAAAGTGCTCTTGAGGTGCCCCTGGGTGGCTCAGTCGTTAAGCGTCTGCCTTCGGCTCAGGTCATGATCCTGGGGTCCTGGGATTGAGCCTTGTATCAGGCTCCTTGTTCAGTGGGGAGCCTGCTTCTCCCTCTCCCCCTGCTTGTGTTCCTTCTCTCGCTGACTCTCCCTCTGTCAAATAAATAAATAAAATCTTAAAAAAAATGCACTTGAAGATGTTTGGGCCTAACATTACTGCAAAAACACCTGTGGGTTCCTGTAACCAGAAGATAGCCTTTTTTGAGAATTCCAGGCATGAGATGCCTGTGAAGGAGCATTCTAACTTGGAAGGAAAGCAAAATATTTTTAGGGCAATAGAAGTAGGGGATTCGGGCAAAATTTAGCTTGTTTTACATATAGTTGGCCAAGGATCTTTCTCAAGACGGAGAAGTTATACTTGTGGATTAGTAGCTATCATTGGGGTAGAGAACAATTAGAGAGTAAAGGCATGTGAAAAAGCAAGTACGGAAGAAAAGATGTTGCAAATAAGAACCCAGGAGAACCACAGTAAAAATGTTCTCAGTCCCTCAGTGTCTCACACACTTTTCTGGGAGAAAATACTCAAGTTCCCATGGTAATATTGGTCATGGGATTTCAGGTGTCTGCCAGAAGCAAATGCTTAGGATTTATTGATTCAAGGTGTTGTTACTAAAAGATTTTTTTTTTTTTGAGCTGGGAGTGGCAAACTGTAGGTGGGAGGGGCAGAGGGAGAGCCAGAACCGGGAGATCATGATCTGAGTGAAATCAATAGTCGGATGCTTAACCGACTGAGCCACCCAGGCACCCCCTGACGTTTTTTTCTAAAAAAAGTTTTATTGAAAAAAAAAAAAGTTTTATTGAAACACAACTATACCTCGTTATTTACATACTATATGTGGCTGTTTTCACAATATAACAGCAGACTTGAATAGTTGACATATTTTCTTATGATCTGCAAAGCTGAAAATATTTACTATTTATCATTTTGTAGAAAAAGTTGGAAGATCTCTGTTCCAGTGGTATGCTAGTGGTTGCATTAACCTGTGACAGCTTCAATAATAAAGTACCACAAATTCGGTGACTTAAACAAGAGAAATGTTTACAGTTTTGGAGGCTGGAAGTCAAAGAGATCTAAATGCCATGAGGATTGATTCCTGGTGATGTGTCTCTTCTTGTCTTTTCAATGGCCACCTTTTTGCTGTTTCACACATGGCCTTTCTTTCCTCTGTGTGTGCAGAGGGAGAAGGCATGGATGGGGTTGGGGGGTCTGAGTGCAGGCTTTGGTCTCCCTTCTTGACGGGCACCAGTCCTATCCGATGAGGGCCTCACCCTATGACCTCATTTAACCATAATTATCTCCTTAAAAGCCCTCTCTGCAAATACAGTCACATGAGTTTAGGGCTTCCAGTGAATTCGAGGGGGCCAAAATTCAGTCCGTACAGTGGTCCTGATGTTGATTCAGGGAGTAAATGGGAAAGTCTCTTCTATGAGCATGTTACACAGTAGAACTATACTAAATAAAAAAAAAATAAAAAACAATTAATTATTAAAGACTAAAGTAGGACCAAAGGCATCAGGTCAATGACATTTGTCCAATTGTGTTATATTTACCTGACATGTTCCCTTTCTGAGGGAACTGGGTTTTAAGGCATTATATAATTCATGCTTTTTCTAATTTCCTTCTTTCTCAGATAATACAGTTTTAGTCTTTTAGGGCCTCCTTCTAGGGCCTTCTAGGAAGGAGTAAAGTTTTAGAACAATTAAAGTTTTAAATGTCATATGGAATTCAGTATATATTCTTGAGTTGCTAAATATTAGCTTTTGTAATGTTCAGAAAATTATTTTACTTTGAGTATTTATAGAATTCTCTCTGGCAAAACAACACAACAAAAACAATAATAATCATGTCTCTCTCACAGATGTGTGTGGTATTGAAATAATATATGCCAAAATACTTGAAAATTAAGCGCTAGTTCAAAAAATAGTTTCCTCTTTTTTCCAAAACAATTGCCATCATATTTCTCTGAACTTCTTTATGAATCAACATACTTTAAAAGCCCTACTCACTGATAAATTATACTTTTTTGATATTTAAAGTAATTAGAAATATTTTTTTCCAAAAGTTGGCTACAGTTCACTGTTTATTACACCACCAAATTCTTTCCACTCTGGCAACCCCTTGACAATATGGGAGTGCTTTTATTTCTTCAAATGCTTCCTTCCACCCCTGGGATTTCATGAGATCATTTAATCGTTTTGAAATAGACATTATGTATTTTTAACTCTTAATTAAAGAACTTCCCAGTTAAATTATCCTCGATTCACTTTTTTTTCACCTCAGTTTTTTTTCCTTTGCCTTCAGGTGTCTCTTTGGATCCAGTTATCATTTTATTCAACTCCTTTCTCAAATAGACTCTGAAGATATGAAACATGAGTGTAGACATTTTCTAAATTCTTAAAGAGACCCAATATCTTTCAAACCACCCAGTGAGATGAATTCATTCTTGGGCGACTGAAGAGTTCTTTTTTTTTCTATTGAACCACTTTCATTCTTTTCCAGACTCTTCCATTGCTTTCTGATTCCATATGCTGCATGTAAAGGGTCAGAACCACATTTGATTCTATTTCCATTGTACATGGAAAAGCATTTCTACATTCTGTCTGGAAACCTGTGACATGTCTTTCCCTTATCCCCCCATGTCTGGAATTTGCCCAGAGTACGTTGGTTTTGTGTGAGTCTTATCATTCTGTTACTCAGGGGTCTCTAACTCTGACAACACAAACCCCTCTGCAGTTCAGGGAAGCAGTCAACGATTACTGTTGACCACTGCCCTGTTCTTTCTCTTCATATTATATTCTTTCTGGAGAACTCTTTGGGAATTCCCCCTTGAAAATTCTCTTTATGTCCATATTGGTCTGTTCAAGATTTTTTTCAGCTTTCATATTTTTCCCCTTCTGTTATCTCCCTCCCCTTCAATCCACCATTAATTATATTTTCAGTAATGACAAGCGTCTTTCTGGTTCATCTATAGAGTTTTATGTGAAATATTTTTTTAAAAAATAATTTCTGTAAAGTCTTTCTTTTGGGATCTCATCACATATCCCTGAGAGTACTGTACTTTAGGTTTTAATCTCTTCCTTTGGTCCTGAGGAAACCCCTTCCACATATCCAGCTTGACTTTTATCCTACAGGTTTTGATTCCCTTAGATGTAAGGTTTTATTTTGTTTCATTTTGTCAGGTTTTTGGCCATCCTTGTCATTCTGCTTCAGTCTCTTGACCAGAGTTCAGCCAGCTGGGGCTAAAATCATAATGATTCGTTCTCTTGTGGATTACCAGTAACAGACTGGCTTTGTTGAGCCAAGTTTTCCTGCCACCTCAGAAACTGGAAGCAAGTCTTCCTTCTAGTTTTCTGGGCAGTTCTTCACCCCAGCGTTGGTAGAACTGGCAACTTGTTTTGGAAGCTCCAGCATGAAAATGGCTGTTGGGATTTTCTCCCAAGAGGATTTGCAAGATTCTGCCACCTGACTCTGCTGGGAACCAGCAAAGCATCAGCTCTGCCCAAAGCAGTGGTTCACTTTAACTTGGCTGCAGATTAAAATAAATCAGGGATCCCTTAAAATTCCCAAGGCTCAGGTCACAGCCAAGACCTATTACATCAGAATTTCTAGGCTTGAAACCCTAGCATCCATTCTTTTTATAGCTCCCTCGGTGATTCTAATGTGTAGCAAAGTAATAAAAAACACTGGCCGAAGAGCTCCAAGAAAAGCAGACCCTCTCCTTGACCTCTGAAACCCTCAGCTGTCTTCCTGCACCAGCAGTCCTTCAACCAGGAGACTTACCTGTTTGGCTCCTCCAGACACAGATGGGAACAAGAGATGGAACCTTTCTTGAGTTCTTCTTACCTTCCCAGAATTCCACATGTTGTAAGTTCTCTTTTTAACAGTTTTTAGATTAATTGCTTCTAAAAGATCACACATATAATCACTTTATTTTTTTTCCAAAATGCATCAGCCTCTCTTTTGAGAAAAGAATTTTTTAATTTTTAATTTTTTAAAAAAATTATGTTATGTTAGTCACCATACAGTGCTTCATTAGTTTTGGATGTAGTGTTCCATGATTCATTATTTGTGTGTAACACCCAGTGCTCATTGCAATATATGCCTTCCTTAATACTCCTCACCGTGCCAACCCACTCCCTCCTAAACCTCAGTTTGTTTTCTGGAGTGCATAGTCTTCGAGAAAAGAATTTACTTTGTTTTCTCTTCAACAGTACAAGTTGGAGGTCACTTCCTATGTTAATGTTCTTTGATTCCGTGTTTTCATTCCCTAAGCACATGGACTTGTTTTGCTTTTATGAGATGTTTTTCAACTTCACAAAAGTGGAGGAGAAACCCTTACAATTTATATTTTATATGCCTGGTGTTAGGATTATTTTTCAAGTTTTGGCCTACCCTTCTCTCTAACTTAGTCCGTTTAATTTATCTATGTAAATAAAGGAAATAATTTCTCAAAATGACAATGTGACACATTCCCACCCATTTTTATTTCTCAAAATACATTTATATCATTCAGCTTGTCATGGAAGTGCATCAATAGTTTTTCTCCATCCTTAAAATTTCTAAAACCATTCTTTCTAAATATTCTCTAATGTTTAATGAGCCATATGCTATATGTGATTTGGGAGTCTGGAAATCTCATTGCTTTCTTTGGAATTAAGTTTAATTCTAGAAATTTTCAGCATGGATACCATTATTGACCTAAAATATTTAATCTTTAAGGTTAGCTCAAATGAGATTTAATGAGTTTCACCAGGAGCTACTCTTTTTTAAATAATTGTATTGCTTTAAAACAAAGAAAAAAATCAGTATGAGAGATTTTCCATTGATAATATGCGGGGAAAAAAAGTCACAACAGATATTTTCTTATTTTATTTGCAACCTTCTGCTGTGAAGAAATAGCCAAGTTTTAATTTGGAGGGAATTTGCAAGGTAAAACTTAAAGAATATAACAAAGTGAGTTCATCTCTTCCCCAAGAACTGTCTATAATATGAGCACGTATAGTATGTTAGAAGCCCAGCAGAGCATATTCAAGCAGATTTCTTGAAACTCATATTGAAAAAGACAATTACCCATAGGCAGCATAAGGGCTAACAGCAGGGGTCCTGCAGACTGAAGGCTACTATACATATGTATTACTTGCACTTTGCATACCCAACACCCTTTATTTGACACATGTATTGCTGGTTTGTCAGTTGATTTGTTAAACCATGGAATAATTCAATACACAGATAGCTAAGTAATAGTAACCATATTTCTTCATTTTTTTTACCTTAAATTGTCTTATTTCCCAAATTTCTTAAAAGATTACACTCCTAGTTTCATGACTCATATAAGAAGTTGGCATTTGTAACATAAGTAAATATAGTACAATAACTTCTGGTGGGATTTTGAAGGGCCTAGAAATATTAAATTTTTATTTTGAGAACTCCTTATTCAGTGAGAAATCATTGAGAAAGCAAAGAGGCACATTTTAAGTAGATTGGTAAAATTCTAAGTTTATGTTAATTTAAAGATTAGTTCTCTGTCACTGATGCAATGTAGTTTTTTCCATGTATATAAACTACACCTTGGAAGGTTTTTAGTAAATCCGCTATGACTACAATGGACTCCTATTTGTAATATGTTCAAAAATGAGTTAATTATAAAGCCAGTGAGCTGCCAAAATTTCCCACTGCTGCTTTTCATCTATTCTTTCTTAGCACTGACTGTGATGCATAACCCGCAGTCCATCTGGGAGCAGGGTGCCAGGGCGTCCAGTATCCACTTAGCTTAGAAAACCTAGTGTAATACCGCCTCTGATCTTTATCTCTAAATGTGGTCACACAAGATATTCAGTTCTCAACTGTGCCAGCACAATTGGCACAATAATACAGGGCAGAAAGATCGAGGTTTGCCCTGTCTCCTCCATTCCTCTTTTGAACAATTGTGGAAATAAATAATGGTAGCTAGCACAGATGACCAAGGAGAGAAAAGTAAAGGCATTTTTCTTTTCCATGACTTCTACTGGGATTAAAAACTATTTAAGAAAAAAAAGAGAGAGAGAGAGCCTAGTTAACATTTACATCTCATACAAGTTTTTTTCCAGCTAATCTTTTTCTCTAGATGACCCCTAAAGAAAGTTATCTTAGTTATATGGAGAGAAATTTTCACTCGAGCAGTCATTTTCTGAAGGATATTTCATACTGAAAAGTCTTTGAAATATCATTTTTCATCTACCCTCTAAACCTATTGAAAATGTCTCCATAGTACCTGAAACATTTTCTCTGTTGAAATATATCATTTTACGTTACTTGGATGTTCTGAAAATTCATAAAGTGGCAATCATAATTTATTGAGATTTCTTTCTGCCAGTCAGAAATGAATAAAACTATATCGTGCATTCAAGAGGAAAAAGAAAAGAAAAATGAATAGAGTAACAGCGGTACCTTTCGTTTGGAAGTAACAGAAGATTGTTCCAAGTAAATAATCTTAATTTCAGCAGTCCGCTGCAAATCTTGTCACGTGTTCATTTCAAGCTAGCGGAAGACTGAGCCTAAAATGTGTGGCAAGCTGCACCAGAGATCTTTGATAAACCTGTTCTTTTACTTATATTAACAATTATTCAGTCGTTGTCCACCAGATTCCAACAATTTAGCCTTGTTTCCTTTGTGCCTCAGCTGGATTTTACTTATTTTGCTTCCTTTCTGGAAGATTCCTGCAGGGCTCCCTGTTGCTCTTTACATTTGCTGATTCTGAGCCTAGTGTGTTTTTAGGATTGTTCTTACCTACCCTGCAGATTTGGGGCTTTTCTCCTATACTTATGTCTGGGGCTTTTGTTCTCTATTTATACACTTCTATCTGATTAATGCAAAAATAACAGTATACTGCATGGCTCCTTTTCTTATTTTATAGGACGGTTAAGGATATAAGTGCTGATATCAGGGGATTGGTATAAGGATTGTATGAATTGGTTATGCTGATAGAAACAGGAGTCTGGCATAGCTCAATATGTGTTCTTAGTGTTGTTATTATCAATATGTTCTGTCATTTCAGAGAAAGGGACAGGCAATAGAAGTGATCTAATTTTATTTCACTTTTTCAGTGCCCAGTGTGTGTATGTCTTAGAAATTATATGAACTTTAGAGGTGAATTTCTCAAAAATACAACTGTGTGGGTATCTAGAAATGACACCATTTTACAATTAAACTTAAGCCATCCCAAAGAAAACATAGTTTATTGAGTGATTTCACCGTCATTTGTTTGACTATACCCCTGTTTTTTAAAATATGTTTTT
Organism: Ailurus styani; assembly: GCA_002007465.1. Taxonomy (NCBI): domain Eukaryota; kingdom Metazoa; phylum Chordata; class Mammalia; order Carnivora; family Ailuridae; genus Ailurus; species Ailurus styani. The sequence continues at coordinate 3,242,469 of LNAC01000182.1, forward strand.
AAAATATGTGTATTTTTGCTATTATATACAATTCACAGTAATGAACTTGGGTCTCCTTCTTTGCAAACTTCCTTAACTCTATCTATAAGGTTAAATCCAAGACGTAGACTTGATCGGCTAAAGGATACAAGATGTTTTAAATTAGATCCGTATAACCAAATTGTTCTCTGAAGTTTGTGCTAATTTACACTAGCTCTAAGAATGAATGGGTGATCCCACATCCTCATGTTTTCCCCTGACACTGTTAACTATGTTTCCAGTTTCAAACACTTAAGAGGTGAGCAATGGCACCTAGTTTTGCTTTAGATTTCTCCAATCATGACTACTACCTGGCGCGGTTTCACGTTTATTGGCTATTTTTAAGGGGAGAGAGCATCTACCTCAGCTGTTCTTCATTTTTTTGTTTTAAAGATCCCAGGTATTCCTCCTGCTCTGAAGTTGCTTTTGTCTCTTTTGTATATCCTGCATTAATTTTTTTTTTCATTTCATCTGCTTTGGGTTCATTTAACACAAGTCCATCTGTTCTCCTCAAAAATGTCAAGTATATCGACTGTTACCGTTTCTTGTTTTCTAGCCCATTTAAAGGCATGTGTCGCTATTACACTGAGTTGTCGTGAGTCCTAGATGAGCTAGCCCAAGCAGAGGCAGAAGCCTGAAACAGTGCCTGGCACACAGGCACAGATCAAACCATGGCAGGGGATTTCTTTTCCTTTTCTGCATTTTTTCTATGACTATCATATAATCACCATAATACACATCATTAAGTTTATTTCGTTTTTATTTATAAGAGCTCTTTTCATTATGACAACTATCATATGGGGCACCTGGGTGGCTCAGTTGTTTAATTGTTTGCCTTCAACTCAGGTCATGATCTCAGGGTCCTGGGATCAAGCCCCACATCGGGATCCCGGCTCAGCAGGGAGTCTGCTTCTCCTTCTCATTGTCCCTCCTGTGCTCTCTCTCTCTCTCAAATAAATAAATAAAATTTAAAAACAGAGAATTATCATATGCATTACCTTTTAACTTCTGTGTTTTCTTCAAATATGAATATGTACTGCAATTAATTATTTTCATGTGGCTTTCATGTATGGGTTTTTTTTTTAAGTGAATACTTACTAATAAATAAAGGAATGAGAAGAAAATTTGAAAAAAATGTAAGGGGGAAAAATTAAAAAGAGATAAATAATACAATTAAGAAAAAGAGTTGCTTAACTAAAATATAAAATAAGTACCTGCTGTGAAATGTGTAAGCCTGATGATTCACATAAAAAAAATATGGAGGGGCGCCTGGGTGGCTCAGTGGGTTAAGGCCTCTGCCTTCGGCTCAGGTCATGATCTCAGGGTCCTGGGATCGAGGCCTGCATCGGGCTCCCTGCTCAACGGGGAGCCTGCTTCCTCCTCTCTCTGCCTACTTGTAATCTCTCTCTCTGTCAAATAAATAAACAAAAATCTTTAAAAAAAATATGGAAAGCAACAGCAACAGTGGCTTGAAATAGGTAAATCACCAACAGTAATTAGAGATTTTATTATATTTACCTCAGAAATGGAGAATTAAGCACATACAAGTATAAAATAAAATGTAAAACAAGTACGAAAATCAAGAAACTAGAAAACAAAAAGTAGGTAATTTAAAAATTTGGCAAGGCGAGGAAGCAGGAAAACAAATGAAAAAAGGTTGCGATAAGATTAAATGTGACTCAGGAGGAGGAATTAACGGAGAAATGTATGCTGCCCTTCCCCCTCCCAAAAGTATGTCGTCCCTCTGTAGCCATTAGAACTAACTTCTTTCTTCTATATGTGTAGTGTTATGGGTAACAGCATGCCGTGTGGGTATCCTACTTCCATGCTTAGATTGTACACCGAGATCTTTGCTGCTTCTCAACAGGACTAGGAGCGTGTCCAGGGTAAGGATCCAAAATCAGAAGGCCCAGATTCAGATCCTGCCAACTGGGAAAACTAAACTTTGGGCAAATTTTTTGAAATCGCTAAAACCATAGTAGTAGAGACACTTAATTTGGGAATCATAATTCTAGCACATTGGCAGGCCAATTTTAAAATCACCTCGAAAATGCAAAGGACCTGATAAAATCAAGAGACTCTAGGGGAAAAAAAGCAAAGTCTGGCAAACGTACATTACCAGATTTCAAGAGTTATAAAGTGAACGTTGTCAGGGTGGTATGATAGAGGGATGAGGACAGACACATAGAACAATGGAACACGATGGAAGAGATTGGAGATTCTAGAAAAAGACACTCCCGAACGTGGAGGTTTGATGGAGACAAGGACACCATGGCAGTGTGGCGAGAGTGAATGGTGATTTTCGTCAGTGCGCGAGATTAACTGCATATCTGCATGGTTAACAAACAAAACAAATGAAACAAAACCATCCTGAAACTTGAACCCCATGCATTACACAGTTTAATTCAAGATACATTACAAACCCAGAAGTAAAAAGAAAACAGAAAAGCTTCCAGTTGGAAACATAGGGCCATATTTTCATGACCTTGGGTAGGAAACAATTTCTTTTTCCCCAAAATCATATTATAAAAAATTTCGAATATACAGTGACATCGAAAGTTTACCGCAAATATCTATATACAGATGCCCTAAATTGTGTGATTAACGATTTACCCTAATTGTTTTTTATCACATTAAATTATATCAACTTTTTCTGAGGAAGAAATCCTAGGTTCCCCTAAAAACAAATCCCACAATTATCCCTTTCTTTTTACCCCATGAAATACTTATAACAGTTATAGACTAATAACATATGACCACAAATCATATTATTGGTCAAATGTTTTTAATATGTTAGGGTTTCTCTCTCTCTGTCAAATAAATAAATAAATAAAAACTTTTTAAAAATCTTAAAAAATCTGTTAGGGTTTTTATTCTTTTGAGATGGTATTCCGCAAGAGATGGAAGAATAATTATGTTTTAAAATCATTTGAATTTGAAAACCCCGGCAGAAACCCGACCTGCTGTGGCTGGGTGTTTAGTAATGTGGGTGGCGGGGTGGGGGGGGTCGTCCTCGGACGGAGGGTCAGGTTTTAGTAGCCTGGGCCCCTGGGCGGGGACCTTGGCAAGTATTTCTCATTTTTTCCTGTCCCCATCGTGGGGGCCAGGTTGGCTAGAGCCGGCTGCGGCTTGGTTTTTCCCTGCCCTTCAAGTGGAAGTCAGAGACAGCTGGGGTTGGGTGTGTCCCTTCTCCCAGGTCAGTTAGGCTGGAAAAAACCCAGAGGGAGAGTCAGACTCCGGTTAAATAGTTTCTCCTGGGGGCCAGCCTTGTTAGAGGAATTGCGTGCCCTCGCCCTCGGGTGGTTTAAAAGCACTGGGAGGTCTCCAGGGAGTAAAACCCACAAAAGTCTGCGGGCCCTTTCCCTCCCTCAGAGGGCTGGGCCTCCCGAGTTTTAAGTCTCAGGCTTGTCTGCACTGACCCTCCAGCAGTTTGTCACTGAAATATTTCTGTTCCCCTCCCTGGGTGCTGTTTCCTGCAGAGGTTCCTGCTCCTTGGGTTTCTGCAGGTGAGTGACCCTTCTCTGTGTTCTCCTGCTTTGTTCTCTCCAGTTGTGGGGAAGCCCTTGACTCCCTGCCCTCCCTTCTCCACGGTTCTAAGAAAAACTGTTGACTTTTCAGTTCAGCGTTTTACCTGTTGTGAGTACATACGGGCGACGTCCAGGGCCCTTACCTGCTGGACCAGAAACGGGAAGTCTCTTGGCTTTGCTTTTTAAGTAAACAGTGTAATATAGAATGATCTCCGTAGCTGTATAGATATTTTTCTTTCGTGTTGAAGACTGCATGGTAATGATTGTTTTACTTTATATTAATCATGCATTTTGTAAATGCATAAATTCCCTATTGATAGACATTTGGGTTTCTTGTCTTTGCTAATACAAATAGTATCACTGTGAATTGTCCGTGTACGTGATTTTTTATGGTTTTACCAGGGTATCTTTGGGATAGATTTCTTGAAGTTGGATTCTGGATCAAAGGGTCCATAAAGCATTCATTTTGCTAGATATTCCCAAGTTCCTCTTCTTAGAGATTGCCTTATCTTGCAGCCCCACCAGCGTTGTTTGAAAAAATGCCTACTTTGCCACAGCTTTATTCAATTGTGTGTTTTGCCAAATGTACGAATTTTGCTAATCTGATAGGTGATAATGGCCTCAGGGTGTTTAAATTTACATTTTTTTCCCCTTACTGTAGCAAGGTTGACCATTTTATCATCAATGTCATGAGCATTTGAATTTATTTTGAGTATGGGTGTGCATGTACTGTATTTACTCCCTGCCCACTTGGGTCAGGGTATTTTTTTGTTTTTCTAGTTATAGGAGCTCTTTCCATATTAGGAATATTAACCTTTTCAGTGATGTAACTTGCAAATAGACAAAACTTTTATAAACAGAGATTCTATTTAAGTAGCAGCCCGAAGTGTGGTATCTACAGTCTATTTTTCTCTATCTGTGCTTTCCAAGTTTTGAAAACAAGACAAAAATAGGAATTATTGTGGGAAAATGCTATGCTTCCATTTATTATAAATGTTTCCATTTATTAATAGGCATTTTTCTCCTAACTCTAACATTCTTTATGTCACGCGTTTTATTTCCCATGGAGAAGGAAATTTAGACTATAATTTTCTTTAAATATTTCTATTAAATTTTCCACTAACCAAGAATTCATGGCTAGAGCCATAATTATATTTCTGAGCGTGGGAGATGCTTTCCCATTTTTAAAAAATCCAGCTGCCTTGCTTGACATTAGTAATTGTGGTTCAAAGAGATCACTTAGATGCTCCATGGCCCCAAACTGGGGAGCCGTTCATTGATCCCTGCATGTATTCAGTTGGGGTGTGTGGGCTCAGTACCAGCAGCCACAGCCGTGATGTGTTAGGTGATGGATGGGAAGACAGCAGTGCAAGAAAACAGAAAATTATATGTTTTCTTCTCTCATTTTACTTAAAATCTAGTGGGAAAGTAGGGCATTCAGGTGTATGAAATGGCATCCCTGGGCTCCCATCATTGACTCTGCTTGAGTTGTTCTTACAAGTGAGAGGAACGTGGTGATACATCCTGTAAGATGTGACAACAGGACGTTCAGATTGCAGTTCTGTCCCACCTCCGCACAATATGAATCTAAATAGTTTTCAATCAAGTCAGTGTTGCAGTTACCGTCATTATTGCTCCGACCACTACTAAGAATACTGAGTATTAGGCAATCACTTTAATTTCGTTCGTCCTCTTCTGTCTGTAATTTTCAGGTTAATTTTGTAAGATGTCTTTAGAAGATCAGTGCGGGGAAGGTGATTATTTGTACCCTAACAAATGACAGAGAACTTTACAGAGAAGTTAAGCAAATGTTTCCATTTAAAAACACATAAGAAGGTAGATATTTTTTGCCATTTAAATTATGATATGTTCAGGGATAGGATTTTCTTGAATCTGGGAATATTTATGATATATAATGCAAACAATAACAAACTTATTTGTCCTTGAAACAATTCATTTAGTGTACTCATAGAAGAGAGAATATCAGACATGACCATCTTGTTCTATTTACTCATGCATTTTAGTTTCTGACTTGTGTCCTACCAAAAGAGATGTCTTGTAGTAAATGAGTAATGAAAAACTGTATTTGCAGATAAATTTATTTGTTGGGGTAATGAATCAGATGACTTAAGGCACTCCAATAGCAATTTTTTTTTCTAACAAGTTTTTTTTTTCTTCTTTTAATAAAAACCATTTTCTGTTGTTTCGGAATGGTGTTTCTTAAAAGAATTATGAAATGAACATTCCTTTTAATAAGCTTAATTTAAAAATATGTCATCCAACATTTAAAAATATGATACTCATTTAATTTCTGTTTTCCAGATACATATATGACCCCTTAATTTTTGCCTTTGTTAGCTCCGGGTTTAGATTTAGTGAAAAGACAGGCTGGCACATTTAGCCATATATTTCAATTTGGAAAACATAATGTGGGTTTTAGTAAAAATTGACTTTTAATTAAAATGAATTTTTCCACACTTCTGTATTAGAAAATAATTTTAAAAAATTTTAAGTAGCTGTAATTCTTTCTGTCTCTTACTGTCTTTCCTCCTTTTCTCCCATCTTCCTTTCTTCAGGGGATTTTTATCTCTAGTTATGTTCTAACTTCTTCCAGATATATGCCTGAAGCTCAGACCTCTCCCCTGTGTTGTAGATGGCTGCATTTAGTTTCCCATCAGGCTTCCCCAAATAAATGCGACCAAGAAATTTCAAACAGTCTACATAGCATTAAATGTATCCGTTTTCTGTCAAACCTTCCTTTCCTACTCTATTTCTGTTACTTACCTGGTCAGTAAGTATGCAACCAACTCACGAATATTAACAATTCGTTAATTTTTTCCTCTAACTCATTTCCTAAGTCTTATTTGTTAAATCTCATTCTTAACTGCTATAATATAGGACTGCATTTGGTTGTCTATTTATAACTAGGAAACGTGTTTTGTGTCTTGAGACCAATTCCCCTTCCTGTTATGAGAGCAGTTTTTCCCCTAAATTAGAAGCCTTACCACCTTATTATTGTGCGCGTACATCATGTGATTTTTTCCCTGGTGCACAAAATGAAGGATCAACTCTTCTTCATAGCATTCAAGAACCCTCATACCTGGGCCCCCATCTAATCTCAATCTTAGCCTCCCTCATAGGATCCTTGTAGGTGAACATTGACTGGTGGTAGCGTGGGCAGGGCCTTTCCTGTGTTATTTCCTACTGGAGGATCTTGTTCATGGCTCTTCTTTCAAGACACAGGTGTATGGATAAACGTGTCTCCATGACAGTATCTGAGATTCCACCTCCTCCTCAAGGCAAAACTAGGTCATGTCCTCCTTCAGGCATTCACACACATGTCACATGTTACCCAGTTTATTTGTAAATATTTATTTGCTAAACTGTGAGCATTTTGAGCACCCAGTCATTTTGGCATCCCTAGCATACTACTCCTCTCCTAAGAGGACTGATTATTACCTTCATGAAGAGAACCTGGTTGAAAGCCAAGACACTTCTGTCTCCTCACATGGTGACGTTCACATCTCAGTTTCTCTGAGCGTCAGTGTTTGCAGCTGTCCTATGAGGACGTTTGATTAAATTTTAATACTCTTTCAACAATAAAAATAGCTGACTTTTCTCAGTTTCTTTGACCCTTGAAAATATTTGCGGTTTGGTCTACACAAACAGGTTTTTAAAATTACAATTACTTAGTAAAGATAGATGCACCAGCCTAGGTGAATGTTAACACATCTGCCTCATTTGGAAGTATTTGGCTTTTGTTTATGAAGAAGACACAGTTTAAAGGATAGTATACAATCTTAACATTAAAATTGAAATTAAAGAGAATTTTAACACTTCTACACATTACTGAAATCTGAGACTGACCACTTGGCAATATTTAATGTATTGTGTGCCTTGAGTGAGCTCAGATTATTTTCCAAATATGACTTTATTAATCTTTCAATATTACTACGGAATATCAACAAATTGGTCAAATCTATTATAGCATGTATGCTACGAGAATCATTAAGAAACTGAAGTAAAGCAATATCCTATTTTTGTTAGATCATGTACTTGAAGTATAGAGTTACATAGCATGAAGTTTTGTCATTAATAACATCAAATCTATGCAACATGCACCATGAGCTACAGACACATATTTTCTTCCTTTTTTCCTCTTCCTCCTCCTCCTTTTCTTCAAAAATGTTTTCAAATGTGTAAAATAATTTTCAATTGGTTATTTGATGTAAATATTTACAAGGATGTTATATAGTACCAATGTACTGCTTGCCCTTAAAAGGTAAATGATTTCATTTTATATTACTTTAATTAGATGGCAGAGAGTTCCTAGAATTTTACTAGGTGACTTGTGTACAAAAATTTCAATGTATTGAAATTGTTGAGTATTTTATACATTCTGACATTTACACATTGCATTCATTCCATATTCAAAATATTTTTGTGTTTGGGAATAGTATTCTTTCTTGTCAGTTTATTTTGTTTAAAACTTTCATCTCAGTGATAGTGTTGAAATGAATGTCTGTTTTTAATGACTGAAAATGACTTTCTAGGAATTTTTGGATAGAATTGTCCCAGTTGATTTCAGTGGAATGTTTTCATAGTAAGTAGAACAGTTTTAATAAAAAGTGTAGGGTGCGTATGAGGGGCTATTTTTTTTTTTGATGCTTGTATTTTTGCAGTGATAAAATTCTGTATTTTGAGGTACACATTTTTATAGGATCTATTATTTATATATGTGGCAGGGACCCAGATCATGTTCAGTCTTTGACTTCATTTTGAAAAGACAGAAATTTTTTTTACTTAAAAAAAATTAAAATGATGGAAAAGCTGTTTTCTGGATGTTCTAATGATGTTGTTCTTGAGAAAAAAATTTAGGAATTAACACATAGACAAAGAAAAGTCTGAAAAATTACCAGTAAGGATCAAAAATGAGAGATTGTCTCCCTAGAGAATTAAAAGTTCCCCCTTCTTCATGGCAGAGAATTTCGCACAATACACAAACAAATAAATGGAAACAAGAACTTTAATTTAAAATTGAGAGAACTAGGTAAATCAATATTCCTATGGATAATCATGATGTTGCATGGATGGAGCATAGAAGGAAAATAAATTCAAAATTTACTGAGATTATTTCTAAAGCCGAAATAAGATATATCAGGTATGCCCTAAGAAAAAGTACTAAAATGGTTTGTCATGATCCAAATAATCTATATGTTTATAAACACATTTTAACTAGGAGGAAACATTTCGTGAGCTGTGCAGTCTAAAGTGGGCCGAGGTTCCCTAAAGCTTGAACATTATTTATAAGCAATCAAGGAAGATACTTAGAAGTACTTAGGACAGTGCTATGGAACAGCCTGACTATGTATTATTTATTCCTCCCTCAATTTTTTATTTGAAATCTTTCAACAAGGGAGAAGAAAGATCAGTTCTATAAACACCTGTATTCCCCTCTCTAGATTTAAGAAGTGCTAACATTTTCCTATGTTTTTCATCTGTCTTTCTCTCTTGCAGAGAACCATTTTAAAAATAATTTGCTAACAGGGGCCCCTGGGTGGCTTGGTGGGTTAAAGCCTCTGCCTTCGGCTCAGGTCATGATCTCAGGGTCCTGGGATCAAGCCCCACATCGGGCTCTCTGCTCAGCGGGGAGCCTGCTTCCTCCTCTCTCTGCCTGCCTCTCTGCCTACTTGTGATCTCTCTCTCTCTCTCTGTATCAAATAAATAAATAAAATCTTTACAAAAAAAAATTTTTTTGCTAACATTTGGAGTTTCACCTCTAAATATTTTGGCTTGCACTTACTAAAAATATAATATTCTCTTACACAATCAGAATACTCTTTATCTTTATAAAATATTGGTAAATTGACAGTAATTTATCAATAATGTCTAAGTCAATTTTCAAATCTCACGTTACCTGCCACCACAGTTTGTTGTCCCCATTCCCAACAAGGATGGAACTGTAAGATGGTGCAAATTGACCTGCCCCAGACCTAGATTCTTTTTATGCAGGAGGAATGAATGTGAATGTGTGTGAGCAGAAAGGCAAAATTTGAGAAAGTGAAGTCCTCTCCAGCAGATACACATTCATCTCTCTCTTTTTTCTTTTCCCTGGAGCAAAGTATACTTTCCTGCTCCTGTTACTTCAGGGATGACCAGGTGATTTGTTGTGGTTAGTGGAATATGAGCAGATACGCAAGCAGAAGCTTTAAATGGAGTCATATGGTGCATCTTGTTTATTGTGATCCATTGATTTATAATGAGAAAAAGCCTGAGATAGGTTGTAATTAAAGGAAAACGAGGCATATATAGAGTAGAAGTACATGCAGCTCACAGTCTACAGCTGAAATGAGATAATCAACAACTTGGAACAGCCACAGCTAACGTACCCCGTGAATGCACAATGCATTTTATTTTTAAGAAGAACAAATGAGAAAATATAATGTTAAATTTTGCAATATTTTCTGAAGCAGTATTGTTGCAATAAGACCTGACTGATGCATAGGGCAGAGCATGAGTCAGTAATCGTGCTATGTATTGCCAAATTTCTATCCATATGGGAAAATAACTATTTTTTACTCCCACCAACAATGTAACGGTGTTTGTGTTTCCACTCATTTTGTCAACAAAATGTATCCTCAAACTTCTGTATTTTAGTCAAGTAATGAAAAATACTGTGTAGCTTAAATGGGAGCTTTTGTTCTACAAAAGGTGAACATATTTTCTGTTTAAGCATCTTGCATATATGCCTTCTAGATTATCTGTTCATACATTTATTTTTAACAAGCTCTTCTTGATTTTTTAATATTTCTCTATTTTAAGGATGTTAATGCTTTGTCTCTTAAGTTGGAAATGCCTTCTTTTCTCAGTTTGACTTCCCAGATGTTTTTTTTTTCCTGTGAAGCAGTTTTTTTTTAAATGTATTTTGATAAATTACGCTTCTAGATTAGATAGACAGACCTTACTACCATGTTATAAAGAAATTTCACTATATAAACTTCTGGGGCTTATTTGATTAACTTGTAACACACACACACACACACACACACACACAAACACACACACACTTAAAATCATAGTACATGAGGAAGTAAGCCCGTATGAGTGAAAGTAAGCCAACAAAGAACTGAATTATTTCTTAAAGATTCTGGATACAAAAAATTTTCATTGAGAAATAGAAAATAGGTATTTTAATTGTGTCTAAATAAAAGTATTTTAAATGAAAATGAAGGCATGACAGGCAAGTATATTTTAAAAGATTCAAAGAGTACTTAAAGCAAGAACATTTTTATTAATATATAATGTATTATTTGTTTTAGGGGTACAGGTCTGTGAATCATCAGTCTTACACAATTCACAGCACTCACCATAGCACATGCCCTCCCCATGTCCATAACCCATCCACCCCATCCCTGCCCCCCCCTCCCACCAGCAACCCTCAGTTTGTTTCCTGAGATTGAGTCTTTTATGGTTTGTCTCCCTCTCTGGTTTTGTTTTGTTTCATTTGCAACAAGGTGGATGGAACTAGAGGGTATTATGCTAAGTGAGATAAGTCAATCAGAGAAAGGAAAGCCTCTGCCTTCGGCTCAGGTCATGATCTCAGGGTCCTGGGATTGAGCCCCACATCGGGCTCTCTGCTCAGTGGGGAGCCTGCTTCCTCCTCTCTCTCTGCCTACCTCTCTGCCTACTTGTGATCTCTCTCTCTCTGTCAAATAAATAAAAATCTTTAAAAAAAAAAAAAAGCAAGTATCATATGATCTCTCTGATTTGAGAAACAAGACAGAGGATCATTGGGGAAGGGAGGGGAAAATGAAAAAAATTTTAAGTTTTTATTTAAATTCCAGTTAACATGCCATGTAATATTAGTTTCAGATGTACAATATAGTGATTCAACACTTCCATACATCACCCCGTGATCACAGCAAGTGCCCTCCCTAATCTCCATCACGCATTTAACCCATCCCCTTCCACCTCTCCTCTGGTAACCATCAGTTTGTTCTCTATGGTTACAATAATAGCAGGGGAGTTTAAGAAAAAACTTTTGACATTAAAATTTCAGGGCATGGATAAACAACAGTGTAGAGCCACTTGAGAAAAATGATTGTTGTAGCAAGTAGTTACATGAAATCATTCAAAGTGAATCACAGAAGGAAAATTGGATTGGAAATATGGCAGAATGTCTATAATTTATAAGGAGCATAAAGTATATGATAATTGAACAAATAAAAGATTTATTGAACTTTTAGAACAGAAAAATGAGAATGGGGGAAAAAAGCAAGTTCAAGAAGAGTATGGGTGAGAATGTTCTAGAATTAATAACTTGAATCCGCAGATTCACGGGAAAAAATCTGAAGAAGGACTATAAAAATTAACACATACTTAAACACGAACACTCAGTAGTGGAACTTCAGATCACACACACACACACAGAGTAGCTAGGGAGAAAAGCTAGATTAAATACGTAGAGTTGACAATTACAGACAGCAGACTGTGCAGTGAGAACAAATGAAGCCATGAGGAAATGCAATGGTACCAATACATTGTATTGACAAAATATAGCTTTCGAGTCAGCAAAATCATTTAGGAATAACTGTGAAGTAATATTCTTAAATAATACATATAATTAAACTTAGTATTACAGGGGCACCTTGGTGGCACAGTTGGTTAAGCATCATGACTCNAATAAATAAATAAAATCTTTAAAATCTGAAAGTATAACTCAGATATTGTATTTTCTAAATGAAATGGAAGAGAAAAACTATTTACTATGTGTCTATATATATTTAGATTTTGGATTTCTTCTTATGAAAAAAATTATTTCCTTTGTTGTGCAAATTTTAAATACTTAGAGAACCCACTTTCTACTTTCCATGAACTTACCTAGCTATAGTTTAAATTATTTTGGGGGATCTAGAGAAATATTAAAACTGTGAAGAGATACATGTTTAGAAAGTGAAGAGTTCTTTGATATTTTGCTCCTGGTTCCTATAGGGAAATTCTTTAACAATGTTCAAATAATATCCACTACTTTTGACACTCAAAATAGAATTTTGCTTCGTAGAATTAACATATTTATTTTCTATAATCTGAAATTATATTTTTTAAAGATACAATAAGTATGATAAAAAGCCAAATTTCTCCTTGTCTGCATTGCTCCCTAGAATTTAGATTTTAGAAAGAAAAGACTAACATTTACAATTATACATATTAATGTCTATTAAAAGATTTAATAAAAAAACTATTAAAGTGCTAATAAACTGAATGGTGGCTAACACAACCTTAGCCCTAACATGTTCCAAATGTTGTAAGGTTCTTATATATATTAATTGATTTAATTTTCAAAATACTGTTACTATTTCACATACAAGCGAAAAGGCATTTCAGGGATTTAAAGTATTTAGGAACACTTACGCGTTAGAGTTAGTACTGAACAGACAATTTAACAACATGACCTGTGCTCCTTATATGATTGCAGTAAACAGGAGGAAACAAATACACATTTTCCTACTCTGAAACTGGGCAGGGAAAAAGCCTAAAGAAGGAAATGAAAGGGGCCAAGACTGGGGGGGCCTGGGTGGCTCAGTTGGTTAGGTGTCTGACTCTTGATTTCAGCTCAGGTCATGAGCTCAGGGTCTTGGGGCCTGTGCTTAGCAGGAAGTCTGCTTGGACGCTCTCTCTCTCCCTCTGCCCACCCCCCCCCCACACACACACACTTGCTTTCTCTTGCTCTCTCAAATAAATCTTTAAAAAATAAAAATAAACAAGGACCAAGAGAGGGTGTATTTGAATATGAGTAAGATTTGACCTGTTTTTTTAAAGTCAGCGACAGAATCCTGGGGCTTATAATAAAATAGAATCACAGTACAATACCAGAAGAAAACCCTTGAAGTCTGGAGAATTGAAAAAGGTGAAAGTGTTTTGCTTGCCAGGAGGGCTAATGAGGAAAGGAGGAGAGAGATGCAGATGCCTGTTGCCTAGGAATGAAGAGCAGCTGAAGGAAGTCGTAAGCTGAGTGCAGCCTTGTTTGCTTACGGTACGTTGGAGTGGGTGGAATTGATAGGAAGAGAACACACACTTGTTACATGAATGACAGCAGTGCAGAATTAGTGAGAAATCAATAACTGGGGTATGCAAACTAATATTCACTAAGAGCAGGGAGAAAAATTAGAGATTAATTGGTGTAAAAATATGTTAGAGTGATTGGAGACATTTCGCACATTTTTCAGAGCTCAGAATCCTAAAGCAGGCAAAATCTAGGAGCAAGTTCATTTACCAGGGTCTAAAGACTGGCAAGATGGATGCAGAAGAAGTAAGTTAAAGGCTTTACTGATTTAAAAGTCTCTGGTCAGGGGTGCCTGGGTGGCTCGGTGTTAAGCGTTTACCTTCGGCTCAGGCCAGATCCCAGGGTCCTGGGGTCGAGCCCCACATAGGGCTTCCTGCTCAGCGGGGAGCCTGCTTCTCCCTCTGCCACTCCCCCTGCTTGTGTTCCCTCTCTCTCTCACTGTGTCTCTGTCAAATAAATAAAATCTTAAAAAAACTGGTCAAAGAAATCGTAGTAATAAACTATGTAGGGCTAGAAAATGTTAAATAATTATGCTCTGTTCTTTACTGCCAGGATGTATTTAATAATAGAAGTTTCAAATTATCACACATCTGCATAGGACATTTTTTAAAAATATATATGTGAGGGCGCCTGGGTGCCTCAGTGGGTTAAAGCCTCTGCCTTCAGCTCAGGTCATGATCTCAGGGTCCTGGGATCGAGGCCCATATCAGGCTCCCTGCTCAGCGGGGAGCCTGCTTCCCCCTCTCTCTCTCTGCCTGCCTCTCTCCCTCCTTGTGATCTCTCTCCCTCTGTGAAAGAAAGAAATAAAATCTTTAAAAAAAACCATATATATATATGTGAATGACAAAAAATTTCTGATGATTAAAAACCAAACAAATGAACCTAACGAACAAACACGATTGGACCACTTTCTGGTTTTTGTAAAATGTGAACTGCATAAGTTTATTGTTCTTGCTCTATCCAATAAATATATTTAGGACTTTTAAGAGTTGGCATACCTTCTAGGAAAAGTGATTGTGGTGTCAATGGAATATAGACTAGACTGGACCCGTTTCTTTGGAGGGTAGGAACTCTGCTTGCAACATCAGGCTGCCTCATCCAATCAAATTCTTTCCACCTGTCCTCCCCCATTGAAGGTAGAAGCTCAAGAGTTATGTTGCAAAGGGTTGAACTTTGCACAAGGTTACTTAGAAAGTTATTTTTATTTTGAAGTAAAAACAACTTTATAAAAGCCTGATTGAACTTTGCAACTATAGTATGGAGGAAAATCATGTGATCTTCAAAAATCTCCAAATATTATTTTTTCACAAATTCTATCTTCATTATTCTTACCATAATTTTTTTTTATCAGCATTGTTGGAATTAGAGTACAGGTCATTGGTATTGGAAAGAACAAAAGAAAATAAAATTAAAACAGGGAAATACTGTAGCCTAGTTAGAATAAAATGTATGTTTCTGATCAGCTGGCCCAGGCTGAGAAGCATGTGAATATTGCAAAAAGCTGATGAAGGGAAGGGATGGCAGTGGTGCTGAGAAAAAGAAAACCATGGCGATCATAAAAGTGTGCATGTCATGATCTCAGAGGGGTGGAAAACCTAGAAGGTGAGGGTTTTGGCTAAAGTTAAGTTTTCAGTGTGAGATCATGGCATCAGAATCTATTTGAGTTGAAATGCTCTTACGTGACTATCTCGTCATTTATCATATTTTAGGAAATTGCCCCTAAACAAATGACCATCTAAACTTTTATTACTATATCAGTGGATGAAACCAACTGATAGAAAGGTTAGCTCACAGATTTTCAATATGAAGTGTTAAGAACCTAACTTGATCATTATACTAAACTTTATCTGCTTTCCCTGTAACTTTAATTCATTGAGTCTACTTTTATTGTCTGGACTAGCCTAGAATATGTTACTCTTTTTCTCATGTTAAAAAGATTTAAGTATTTTTGAGCTCTTTGGTTTCCTCCCAGTGTTCTTTTTTCAAGATAAATCTTTACCATTTTGTCAGCTCTTTTTTAATTATGTCATTTCAAAAACACAAATTAACTCACTGTTTTGGTCTAAATCTTATATATTTGCCAACAGCTCTTACTAGGTATGGTCTCTAAGCCTAAACTAAATAAAACAGTCTAAGGAGTCCAAAGAAGAGGGATGATTATTTCTTTTCTTGTATACATTACAATCTTGAAAGTGGTCTAAATCTGTTTTTATCATTTCCATAATATTTTGACTCATATTTAATATACAATGCATTAAATTCCCTACATTTTGCTTTCCGTGTATCACACTGTTAAGTCATGCCTTACCAGGTTGCACTTGACATTTATGTTGCCCCATTAAATGTCATCTTATTTCAATTTGTATTGGAGTTTTAGCTTTTGCTATTCTTTCCACATTTATGTCACTTAAAAATTAGTCAAGTTCACAATCAGTGTTATCCTTGAATGAGTTAGATAAAAATTATTGAAATTATATGACCGCAGGGCATGGTGAAGCTAAAATCAATGGGATGTACATGTTGTCATGAGGAAGAACGTGAAATAGGGATAAACAGTGAGACAAAATAACCTCACTGAACCAAAATTCTGATAATCAAACAGGGTGCTCTGCAAGACATAGTTAAATTTTAGGGAGGGTACTAGAAGTAAGACATTTGCACCAGCAAGATTCACATGTTGGTATTTTAACATGAGCAGATTTCTAAGAGGAAGGGAGGGAGAAAGAGAGAAGGAGGGAGACAGGCAGGGGAGGGGGAAAGAGGAAGAGATGACCTATGAAAAATATATTCATTTTGTTTAAGCTTACCTCTGGTTGGTGATTTTTCTTTTCCAAGCTAATGCTTATTATTTTTCTAATGGAAAAAATGTTATATATTTGAATCAAGGTAGTGCTTAAACTAAGTGGTGTGATAAAGCCAAAGACTGCCATTAGATAACATACCAGAACTGAAGCATAAATCAAAAGATTTCCTTTCCTAAATAATTGAATTCATAACCCATGACTTTGAATTTCAAATTTTATTCATTCATTTTATAATAGCTTTCTAAATTGGCTTTTTCCAGCTGATATGCCAAAAACACTTGATAGCCCAAATTTTCCCATTATAGAACTACTTTGATAAACTAACTTTGAAGTCAATAGGATCATTAGAGGCGAAAATAAGTGATTCTGCAATGCTTGCAAATTTAGGTCAATATGCAAAGATCACCTTAAAAAAGATTTTGTAGTTAGAGTCATTTTCATGTCACCATGCTAAGTAGTAAGAGGAATACAAATAATTGAAGTTCTAGAGCTTACCCTTAGTGTGTTTGAAATCTCGTAAGGTAGGAAAGAAATGCAATATTTATGCAATCATAATTTATTCAACATCACTTATTTATTCATCATTTATTCAACAGTTTATGTTGATAAAATACATTCCCTATGCCAAACATTTCTAGGCATCAGAGACATTTTAGTTAACAAAGCAAATATTCTTGCCTTCATGAAGCTTGTACTGCAAGCAGAGATAGACAATAAACAGTATTGGAATTAATGAGTACATGAAGTGATATGCTAGGATGGGGTACAGCTGTGCATAAAATAAGAACAAGGAAAGTAGTGCTTGAGATTTTAGAGGTGAGGAGGGATGCTATTTTATGTTGAGTGGTTAGAGCAGAGCTTACTGAGAGGGATAGATCTAAGAAAAGATTTGAATGAAGTGATGGAGTTGGCATGGCTGAAGAACATTTTGGACAGAAGAAAATGAGTAGGAGACACCATGACAAGGATATTCTTGGCATGTTCAAGGAAATCAGTAGAGAAACCACTGGGACGGGAGCAGTGTAGACTGGGGTTAGAGTGGGAGATGAGGGAAAAAGGGATGGATTGAGAGAGAATCATTGTAGTTGTCAGTTTCTAACATAGCTCCTGGGATCCCCTAGTTTCTGGGATTCATGCCCCATGTAATCCCTTTCACCTCAGTGTGGGATGGATCTAGTTAATTGCTTCTCGCTGATAGAATATTGCAAAAGTGATGAGGGGTCACTTTAGTGATTGCTACTAAAGACTGACTTTTGTCTTACTGGTACTTTCTCTCTTTCCAGAATTCTTTCTTGCTCTCCTGCTTACTTGCTCTGACAAAAGCCAGCTACTGTGCTCTGAGATGCTCTATGGGGAGGTCTAATGACAAGGAATTGAAAGAGGCCTCTAGTCAACAGCTCATGAGGACCTAAGGCCTCCAACCAACACTACACTAGGAATTAAATCCTAGAACAATCTTGTGAGTGATTTAGAAAACAGTATCTATCTTGTTGAACCTTGAGATGGTAGAAGTCTTGTAGAGTTGCCATATAAAAAGCTCAGTTAAACCTGAAGTTCAGATAAACAATGAAATTATTTTTGAAACTATACAATACTTGGGACATACATTAAAAATTATTTGTTGTTTATTTGAAATAAAAATTCATTTGTGTGTGCTATATTTTATCTGCTGAATCTAGCAATGCTACTTGTAAGCGACCCAGAACCAGAGAACTCAACTAAACTCTGATTCCTGATGCACAGAATAAAAAAATGTGTGTTTATTGATGTTAGGTTTGGAGACCATTTGTTACACAGCAATAGCTAAATGATATAAGCCTGTTTTTGATGAATGTCAAAGAGTGTTAACACAGCTTTGACTGGGAGCCAGGGGACTATTGAAGAAAGTGAGGTTGTACTGTTTTAATTTATTGGCAAGAATGCTAAGACAGAGTAGAACATACTTAGAAGTTTAAAAATCTTGTTTCTTCTTTTAATCTGGCCTAGAGAGTTATAATTTTTCCATTCCCTAATTTACTCAGCAAAAATTAAATCTCCTTGAACATATTCTTAAAGTTGTTTCATTGTATTAATTTTGCAAGAAAATGAGGAAAGAGTATATGATAAATCCTTCTCTCTGTTATAAAAAAAACCCTAATATATATAGCACTTTCTATGTGACAGTCCCTTGTAAATGTATATTAACCTAATTTCATAAGTACTGTGAAATTAAATGTATAGATGAAATTAGGTGTATTAGATGTATAGGTGAAATTAAATAATGTATAGACTGAGACACAGGTGGTAAAGTAATTTGCCTAAGATTATACAGATAGTAAGAGACAGACCAATATACACTCAGCAAACACCAAAGTTTTGATTTTAATGAACATAAATTACTTACTTTCTGTTGTATGTAATCTGCCACAACCTCTAAGCTCATCTTTTATTATTTAGACTACTAATGTTTTTAGCATAAGAATATATATTTCATCCCTTAGAAGCTTCATTATTTTTCTTATGAAATTCATCCCTTGAAAATCAAATAGTAACAGTCAGCTCTATGTTTAAAATGAGGCTTACTTTCATTTGATTCATTTATCCCCTCTGGCAGGTATTTAATCAATTTGGATTTAAGTCCTGGTTCTGTTCCATATGAACTTCAAAACCTTTAGCAATTTCCTTAATTGCTCTTAGCCTCAGTTTTCTCAACTATAAAATGGAAATAATTATTATAGGATACCGAGAAGATTAAAAATACATTGTATAGTGCCTGTACGGCATCTGATCTAAGAGGTGCATGCTAAATGCTAATTTCATGCCACCTCCCATTTTTCACTGTGCTGAGCATCCAGTTATTTCTTTCTTAATCACTTGAAATCTGGCCAAAATCCACACTAACACTGAGGAGACCTCAGTGATTTCTGTCTGTTCAAAACCAGAAGCATTTCCTCAGCCCTCATTCTCCTTGTTATCTTTAGAGTTTTTGACACTTTTACTGTCCCTTGGACTTAAAAATGTATTGCTCCCTGACTTCTGTCACATTGTCTTTTACTGGTCTCTCACCATTCTCTCTGACCCTTCCTCTTTATGCCATTTTAGTAGTACTATTAAGATGAATCAATCCATCTCTAAGTATTATTAAGCATGTCCTATGTGATCCTCAGTAGCCCTGGCTTCTCAAAATTTATATCCACACATGTTTCTTAGTTTCTTCTAATTTTATTTATTTCCAAAATTCTTGTGGTGAGTAACTTTTTATGTGTGTGTGTGCCGGGTATTCATTTGTGTGTCCCAATACACCCTTACTTGCCTTGCTAATTTATGGTACTGGAGCTGGAGTCAGTGAACATTTTGGCCAGCTGAGATGTTAAGCCCAGTCAGTAAGTGCTGGGGGGATCCTGTAGGAGGAAGGGGATTCTCCTGGTTCTGGTGTGCTCTTCCCCTTCAAGCTCTGGCATTGTACCCCAAGCCAGCCTCTGAGCCAGCAGCGTGCAGACCAGGGGAGTGTGCTCCAATAATCCTGTGTGTGGTTTCCTGCTCACTGGCCTCAGCCAACCAGCAGTCTGCAGGAAGCTTCCTGCTCATCAGGCTCTATCTAGTACCTGTGGACCAGTTCTAGCAGGGGACAACCTGGGCACCATCTTCACCATCTAGTTGGTTTCCTACTTGCCAGCCTTGGCCCCACTTGGCCCCTCTGTGGACTAATTGCATTGGCAGCTCAGTAGCTTTCTCCAGTATCAGTGGGCTGCAGCCACACCCTGCTCAAGAAGTCTTGACTCTCAGCCTTGGGAGGGAGCCCCTTTCCTTCTTTGCTGCTTCCTTGCCTATGCTCTCTCAGGCTTAGGCTCTTCTCTAAAATTCTCTTTTATTCTCCCTTAGGATTCCCCATTCATAATTAATATTGTGTTTTATATGAATTTTTTCATATTCAGATGACTGGCGTAGTTTTTGTGTAACTGGATTCTACATGATATCGGATAGGTATGGGGAAGGTCTCAGGAGATAAACCCTAAAATACGGTATTTTAGAATTAGTTTAGTCACGTTTGTGTGCCTGAGCATAGTGCTGGGCTCTTTGCCAATGGAAAGTGAGATGCTAACAAACCATTACATGTAAATTCAACTTAGTATTTTAGGCCAGGTAATTCTCTGAAGTGGTTATACAAATTTACACTCTGACTAGTGGTGTAGTTCAGTTCCCATTACTCTATAACCTTGCAAATATTTGCCACCATGTATCTTCCTGACTTTACTCATCTTGGCAAATGCGTAGTCTTACCTATTTTTGGTTGTAATTTTTATTTATATTAAGACTAATGAGGGTGAATACCTTTTCATGTCCTTATTGGGATGTTTAAAATATTGTTAAAAAACATTTCTTTTTTGAATAACTTGCCCTTTTTCCCCCAGCGGCTCAGCTACTTTTTACTGATTGATTTATAGGAGTTCCTTATATACCATAAAATATAACTATTATTAGTTGTATGTGTTGTAGATATTTTTCTTCCATCTGTGGAGATACCATTTAGAGTAAGAAAATTCAAATCCTAAGGAATAAATATTAAACTTATAGGACATGAGTATAAAACTGTAAATTGAAAAATATAATACTATTTATATGAGATCCTATGTTCTTGAGTGGAAACCTACAAGATGAAAAGATACCGTTTCTCCCCAATATTACCTATAAATTCAATAAAATCTCAGTCAAAATTTAATCTAGTCTTTTTTGGAAATTGAAAAACTAATTGCAAAATTCATATGAAAACGTGATGATCTTGAAGAATAGTTACCAGATACCAAGACCTACTCCAAAGCATCACTAGTATATACAGTGTGATTTGGGCACAAATATCTATAACGAGAACAATGAGAAATGACACTTGAGGAACAGAACCAGCATCCTTTTCCTTAGAGTGGCGTGCATGGTGCCTAGAGATAATAGATTAACAATTCTTTGACCTCTACATAAATGAAAATGTTTGTTTTCCAAACTTTTCCCCGATCCTGTTGTCTACTGGTATCTTATATTAGTGCCTCTTCCATTAGGTAATTTTCCCCAAATAGGGCGCATGAAGGAAATTTTGAGTAGTATAGTTTGCATGTAACTATAACAACAAGGAATTCCCCTTTGAATTTTTATTTATAAGTATTTATTCGCAGTGGAATTTTTCATATATTTTATTTCTTAAATTGTTTCAAAATAGTATTCAGCAGACTAATGTCCAAAACATAGTGCATTCCCTATATTTCCTTGTAAATAAATCAGTTCCTTTTTTAGTAGTCATCGTGATACTTTATCAGAGGTTAAATTTAAAACATCTCTCAATTGGTTTAGTAGCCTATTTGTAAAGGCTGGTTGGGGGGGTGTGGTGATCTTGTTTGAGTAACCGTGTTCTTTTAAAAAAAAAAAAACATAACATTTTGACATATTTGAATGTTTTCAATCAAAGCTATTTAATTTCCAAGGGTTAGTTTTATGGAGAATATTACTGCCTATTCACAGAAAATAGAAGAGCCAGTGTTAACAACAGGCTTACCTTTGAAGATACTGTTGAGCTTTCCTGAAAAGATCATGCCAATTTGCGATGACCTTCCCAACAGAAAAAAATGGAAAACTTTGTTACAGCCATCACTCACATATACATCAGTTTTGATCATGTTTTCTTCCCTGGTGATTTATGTAATTGTTTTTAAATAGTTTCACATTTTTTCTACAATTAAAAGCAGTGCACTGCTCAAAGAATCTTACAGTTATTAATTTTTTTATACTAGATGGTTTTTTCCTTTTTTTTTTTTTTTTTAGGGAGGAGGAGGAGAGAGAGAGAGAGAGAAAGCAGTTGGGTGGGGAGGAGCAGAGGGAGAGGGAGAGAGAGACTCTTAAGCAGGCTCCACACCCAGCACAGAACCCCATGCAGGACTCAATCTCAAAACCCTGAGATCAAGACCTGAGCCACAATCAAGAGATAGATGCTTAACTGACTGAGCCATCTAGGTGCTCCAAGATGTTGCTGGTTTTTTGTTTTGTTTTGTTTTGTTTTTTCTCAGTCTTTCACCTCTTCCTTGTTTATATTAATCTAAAATAGTTGCATTTTTAAAGAAATAGAATGCGGGGCACCTGGGCGACTCAGTCCTTAAGCGTCTGCCTTCCGCTCAGGTCACGATCCCAGGGTCCTGGGATTGAGCCCCGCATCGGGCTCCCTGCTTCGCGTGGACTCTGCTTCTCCCTCTCCCACTCCCCCTGCTTGTGTTCCCTCTCTTGCTGTGTCTCTGTCAACTAAACAAATAAAATCTTTGAAAAAAAATAGAATAAAAGAATAATAGAATAGGACTTCAAAGGATGTAAGAACTAAAATGAAGGATGAATTATTCTGAATTAAAAGTAAAAGGATTTTTTATTATTGAAATATGTATTTAATGGATGGCTTTTTGTTTACAAATAAAGGATTATTAAAATGTATGGAAATACTTAATATTTATGTTAAGACAGCTGTGAGAAAGGAGGCATTCGCAGATAGTCCCTAGCTGTAAACTGGTTTAAGTTTTGCTGCAGCCATTACAGAGATCGCACTTTTCTGATAGGACTGCCTGTGACAGAGGAAGGAAGGTGGTGTAGTTGAGGACTTGCTTTTCCAGGGTGGATTTCAGTCAGTGTTTGAGCAGCTAAGTCAGTGTTTGCGGAGATAAGAGTTCCAACAGGGACCGCTAATTAATTGGATTTCAAAAGTAAGTTTGTTTGAAAAGATTGTTTCTCACAGCTAAAAATTCTCATCTCCTCCTTTACAGCTCTGTCTCCATTCTTCAACCTCTTTACAACTCATCAGAGTTTTCCACCTCCTTCAGGAGGCTTCCTCCCATAACAAGAGTCAGCACTTAGATTCCTTGTAGCTGTTCTTTGGATTATGTGCTTTCTTTTTAGCATTTGATTATATTCAATTTAGCGCTTTCTTGCTGTATTTTGCATTATTCCCTAATTTGAAAGTGCCTGACATGTCATCTTTTTCCAAATAGTGTCACTTCTTGCAAGGAGGAATGATGTCAAATATTTGTTTTGTATCTATTTTTTTCCCTCACAATATTGTAACTTTCAACAGGGATGAACCATGTCAAGTATTTAAACAACCAGTAGAATGTTTAAAGTTTCATAACACTTTTATTAAATTGAACTGACAGTAAATCTACTGTGGGTAATACTGTTCTTGGTATGATCTTCAGTTAATATGGCTGAATGGAGTGAGTCATTCATGGATACTGAATTTTATATGTACGTTTTCCGTGAATAAGTTTCACTATCTATGAAAATTACTCTATTGAGGGATCTGAAGATTAAATAAAAGTATAAAATAAAACACATCTGTTTTCTCTTATAGTGTTGGGATTTAGTTAGAGCTACATGTGAGAAAACATTACATATATATAGTTTTCACTTAAATATAATTTGCTTTCTTTGTCTTTGATCCTTCTGTTACCTCTCTGAATTCCATTGGTAGTATAAACAGGTGATAGCAACTCCCACCCCAGTTTCTGTATCTCAGACTGAAGAAGCCAGGCATATTTGCATGGCCCTAAGTGAAGTAAAGATGGGACTAATTTATACAGTTGGATTCTGTCTTTGCACAATCTACTGACTGGCTATTAATGACTTTCAAGACTCTTTGAAGAGTTAATAAAGAGGGAGTCTGAGTGGCTCAGTGGGTTAAGTCTCTGCCTTCAGCTCAGGTCATGATCTCAGGGTCCTGGGATCGAGGCCCCCATTGGGCTCTCTGCTCACCGGGGAGCCTACTTCCTCCTCTCTCTGTGCCTGCCTCTCTGCCTACTTGTGATCGCTCTCTCTCTCTCTGTGTCAAATAAATACATAAAATCTTTAAAAAAGTTAATAGACATGAGGCCATTAAACACCAGTGGTATTTTTACAAAATCAATCAATTATATATTTGTAATATATAATTTAAATTTAAAAAGTATATAATCGTATATATGACTTATATATATTTTATATATAATTGAATCAGCATTGTTTAGAATTCCCTTCAATATTGTTTTATTTTGTGTGTAGGAGTAGTAAAATATAAACATATAACTTGATAAAAACAATTTTTACTTCATACTTGCTTTAACTCTTGCAAGTATTCACTTATTCATTGAACAAATATTAAGTCCTTACTATGTTCCAAGCTTTGTTTCAAGCTCTTGGAATATGCTAATAAGTAAAAGAGGGAAAAAAAAATCTCTGTCCTAAGGATTTAGATTGTTGAGTCCTTGAGAATCCAAATGATTGCACTCTTGCATATATGATGAATAGTTTTTATTGTTTTAATTCCAGGTAAAATGGACCTGCTTGAGCAATCTTGTTTGTATACTACTAAAACATTGTTAGTCTTACATGTGAATTATTTATCATCACATCAACATGGTATTTAATAGCTTAAAATCCACATGCAAATCTGTCTTTGTGGGTAGTATTTGTGGGTAACACAGGTAAGAACATTTATATATAGATGAATCTATGTGTACTATGTACTGTAGAAATCTACAAGGGCATCTATACCATATTAAGAGTACCGATAGTCATAAAAACAGATGATAGATTCTGTAGTCACAGACAGACGTGTATACATACACCTCTGTGTGAGTATGTGTTTGTGTGTGTGTGTGTCACAAGCTGATTGTGTAAGTACAGAAATTAGAGACTTAGTAACTGTTTTTTTGGGGTACACTCCTCATCACCACACAGAAATGCTGGCTTAAAGCACAGCATTTCAAGAAAGCTGCAGTTGCATTCCTTCAGGCAGATATATGACAGATGAAATGAGAAAAGATGGATTTAATACAAATAATTCAAGGAAGTTGTCAGCTGTTCTTACTTTTTTCTGAGCAGCCTTAGGGGAAAAAGAGAAATTACCAACTAAGATATGGTTGTAGGAATCAACAGAAAGGAAACAAAGAGGATTCTGCTAATACAATAGCACTTTCATCTCAACAACTGCATTAATGAGAAAGTCGAGTGCTCGATTAGAAGAGTGGCAGTGTACTTTTGGGGAGATATTTTTTTTGCATTTAGAATTTTAATTAGCTACACTGTTCAATTCTGTTCCCTAAAAACCAAACAAAAATAATAGAATAATTGAACTACCAAAAAAAAAAAAGTTAAGACATTTGAGGCCAGGTGATAATCCATTGTGGAAAGAAATTAAACATTCTCTAGCTCTGTTCAAACAATGGATAAAAGAGCAATTAGTACATTAAATTCACCAGTCAATATTCTAGTTTCTTTTAAATTATCTTAAGATAAATTAATACTCTGTTTCCTTTTAACATCCATAATGCTTGGTGTATACCCACACTTGGACATAACTTCATGCAATATTTTTCATAAGCAAAACTTACTAGTAAGTTGGAAACTGTAAAAACAAAACTACTTTAGCTTCTGAGTACCAGCCTAACAAGAATACTTGGTATAAAATTTATAGATGATAACATAGCCACAGGAATCTGTTTTGAGCTCTAGAGTAATGCAGCGGTGAGAGTTTAGGAATTAATGTTAGCATTTCTATGCTACGTTTACTGGTGGTACGATACTGTACAATGCTATTTCAATATTTTAAAAAAGGGAGTAGGGACGCCTGGGTGGCTCATTTGGTTAAGAAGCTGCCTTCGGCTCAGGTCATGATCCTGGAGTCCCAGGATCAAGTCACACATCAGGTTTCCTGCTTGGTGGGGAGTCTGCTTCTCCCTCTGACCCTCCTCCCTCTCATGCTCTCTCTCTCTTTCATTTTCTCTCTCTCTCTCTCTCTCTCTCTCTCTCTCTTTCTCTCTCTCAAATGAATAAATAAAATCTTCAAAAAAATAAAAAATTGGGCGCCTGGGTGGCCCAGTGGGTTAAAGCAGCTGCCTTCAGCTCAAGTCATGATCCCAGGGTCCTGGGATCGAGCCCCACATTGGGCTCCTGCTCAGCAGAGAGCCTGCTTCTCTCTCCCTCTGCCTGCTGCTCTGCTTACTTGTGCTCTCTCTCTGCTAAATAAATAAATAAAATCTTTAAAAATAATTAAAAATTTAAAAAAGTAGTCCTAACTTCCTTGAAATATTTTTAATGGACTTTTAAAGTATGACATTTCTATTAAAGTGTACCTATTATTATTATAGAGCATTTCAGAAATTTACTCCTCTGAGAACCAGTTAGTTACCCAGTCTAAGAAACAGAGACCACAGAAGCCTTTCTTATACTCCCTTTCGGTCTCTGCCACCTCAAGTTTAGCGACCATTTTTTTTTCTACTTTTTAAAACTGAGGTGAAACTTATATAACATGTAATTAGCCATTTAAAATATACAAGACTGTGGTAGTTAGTATATTCACGCTGTTGTAAAGTCACCTTTTTCAAATGGCAAAATATTCCTATCACCTCAAAAGAAAACTCTGTACCGTTTTAGTAGTTACTTCCCACTCTAGTCTCCCTCCGTCCAGCCTCTAGTAACTACTAAACTCTGCTGTTTGTCACTATGGATTTACCTCTTCTGGATATTTCATATCAATGGAATTATATACTACATGACCTTTGGTGTCTTTCTTCTCTTACTTAGTGTGCATTTTTGGAGGTCCGTCCATGTTGTAGCCTATAGCAAGACTTCATTCCTTTGTGTACCTAAATGAGTCAACAACAACAAAAAATTCAGCTGAATGTAGACAAAGAAACTGAACAGACCGTTCTCCAAAGAAGATACACAAAAGACGAATAAGAATATGAAACCTTGCTCAACACCATTAGTCATTAAGTGAATGAAAATCAAAACCACAAGGTAGCACTTTTTGATGACTACTAAAACAATAGAAAATGAAGACTAGTAAAAAACGGAAAAAACAAAAAATGGAAAATAAGTGTTGACAGTGATGAGTGGGGAAATTTGAATCCTCCTACATTGTTGGTGAGAATGTGAAGTGATGGAACCACTGTGGAAAGCAGTTTGGTGGCAGTTAGTCTTTCATCATTAAGTATGCTGTTAACTATAGGATCGTTTGTATTTTCTATCAAGTTGAAGAAATTCCTGGCTATTCTCATTTTCTTTCTTTTCTTTTTTTTTTTTTTTTTGATGAATAGGTGTTGAATATTGTCCAGTACTTTTTCTGCTTCAGTTAACATGATCTTTTTACTTTTTCTTTACCCCAATATATGGTGGGTGGATTACAGTGATCGTTTTCCAAATATTGAACCATCCTTGCATCCTTGGGATAAACCTCATGTGACATTGTATGTAATTCTTCTTATAGATTGCTGAAATCTGTTTGATAGTGTATTGTTAAAGGCTTTTGCATGTATATTCAGGAGGGATATTGGTCCATAGTATTCTTCTTTACTCTTTGGCTGATTTGGGTATTAAGGTAATATTCACTCATAAAATGAATTGGGACGTGTTCTCAAATTCTGTTGTTTGCAAAAGATTGAGTAGAATTAGTGTTAACATTTTGGTAGAATTCTTTGGGGAAATTTTCTGGACCTGGAAATTTCTTTTTCAGGAGTTTTAAAATTATGAATCCAATTTCTTTAGTAGTTAGAGCTTTTCAAAATATCTATTTCATAATGGGTGACTTAATAAGTTTTTGGGGGGTTTTTTTTGTTTTTGTTTTTGTTTTTAAGGAATTAGTTCATTTCATCTAAGTTGCCCAATCTGTCTATGTAGGGTTGTTTTTATTATTCAGTCAAGGGTCTGTAGTGATATTCCGTTTCGTTGTTATTGCTAATTTCGGGCTTCTCTCTCTTCATTGTCAGTATGGCTAGGGGCTTGTTGATTTTATTGATCCTTACAAAGAATCAGCTCTTTGTTTTGCTGCTTTTCCTCAATTACTTTTTGTTTCTTCAATTTCATTGATTTGGGCTCTAATTCCATTCCTTCTGCTTGTTTCAAGTTTTATTTTGTTCTTCTTATATTTGGTTCCTTAAATGAAAGTTTAGATTCTTATTTAGAGACTTTTTAAAAATGTCAGCAGTTAGTGCTATAAATTTCCCTCGCAGCACTGCTTTATTTCTGTCTTAAGCATTTGTATAGGTTGTATTTTCATTTTCATTCATTGATGCATT
This sequence comes from Ailurus styani, assembly GCA_002007465.1. NCBI lineage: Eukaryota > Metazoa > Chordata > Mammalia > Carnivora > Ailuridae > Ailurus > Ailurus styani. Next base: position 3,270,934 of record LNAC01000182.1, read on the forward strand.
TTTAGAAATTTCCTCTGAGATTTGCTCTTTGACCAGTGGGTATTTAGATGTATGTTGTGCAATGACCAAGTGTTTGGGGATTTTTCTGTTACCATTCTCAATTGATTTCGAGACTGATTCCATTGTAGTTGTATATATTCTGAATTATTTCAGTTATTTCAGATGTAATGAGGTTTGTTTTATGGTCCAGGGTTTGGTGTCTTATGGTATATGTTGTTTAGGAACTTGAAAATAATGTATATTCTGGTGTTGCTGGGTGGAGTTTTCTGTGGTGTGTATGATACCCTGTTGGTTGATGGTATTGTGTTCTTCTATATCTTTGCTGACTTTCTCTATAGTTCTTCTAACATTTCTTTAGAGGAGTGAAATTTCTACCTATAATTGTGCATTTTTCTGCTTCTCTCTGTTTATCAGTGATTGCTTCACATATTTTGCAGCGCTTCTGTTTGGTGCATACACATTTAGGATTGCTGTATCTTCTTGGTAAATCGATTCTTTTATCGGCGTGTAATGTCCCTCTCTTTGGTAGTTATCTTTGTTCTGAATTCTACTGTATGTGACATTAATATAGCCATTCATCCTTCCTTTTGGTTAATACATTAGTTCATGATCTATCCTTTTCCATAGTTTTACTTTTTTTCCCCCCCGCCATAGTTTTACTTTTAACCTCCCTGTATCATTTTTTGGAAAAGAGTTTCTTAGATAGGCAACATTTAGTTAGGTTCATGTGATCAATCAATCTACAATTCATTTTTACCTTCTGTATTTAGACCATCTGTGTTTAATATAATAACTGATAATTTTTGGACTTAAGTCACCTTTTATTTTTTCTGTTTCTGATGTTTGTTTTATTGTTTCTGCCTTCCTTTGGGTTCCTTGAACAAATTTACAATTCCCTTTTTACTTATCACTCTTGTTTTTGAGTGAATCTCTTTGTATAGCTCTTTTAGTAATGGCTATAGGTGTTACACACACACTTATTTTATTACCATATAATATATTTTTCAAGTATAAATTAGAAATATCAAGACTTTTTTTAAGAAAGTCTGTTGCATTTATCCATATGTTTGTTTACCATGTTTTTCATGTTCTTTTTTCCTTTTCAATGTTCTGTGTCATTCTTTTATAATTTCCTTTCTGTTGAAAGAATTTTTTTAGCCATTCTCTTAGAGTGTGTGTGGGCATGTGTGTATGTGCGTGTGTGTATGACATACCTATATATACATATATATGACGAATTCTAGTTTTCCTTCATCTGATTATTTCTGGATTTCCTCTTCTTGCTAAAGTGTATTTTCACTGAATATAAGTTTCTGAATTTATAGTTCTTTTGTTCATAACTTGGAAATACAGTGCCTCTTTTTTCCTATCCTTCACTTATTTCTTCTAATAAGAAATCTGTTTTTGTTAGAACTAATTATCCCCTGGAGATAAGGTGGGTTCCTACCCGCCCCCCCAACTACTTTCAAGGTTTGTTTTCTGTCTTTAATTTTTCAGAAGATTTAATTTAATGCATCTTGCTATGATTTTTCCTTATTTGAGTTTGCTCAGCTTCTTAAATCCATAGGTTATTTTTTTTTGCCAAATTTAAGAAGTTTTTAACCATTATTTTATTGAATGGTTTTTGAACCCCATCTCTGTTCTTTTGTTTTTGTTTTGTTTTGTTTTAAGTGTAATTTCTCTCTGTTGGGTAGGTCAGGCATTCATTGTGTGAAATCCATCCGTTGGGTTTTAAAAGTTTTGTTACTATGGTTTTATGTCCTTCAGTTTCCATTTGGTTCTTGTTTATATCTTTTTCTTTAATAAGGCTTTCTATTTATTTTATGAGACACTCTAATTTTTAATACAGTTGTTTCAAGAAGGAAAAAAAAACAGTGCCCATTACTTTCACATGTGAATGGAAGTCCAGGTTTCCTATTCAGCTTCCATTGATATCGTGAGGTGGTGGGCAGAGGACCATCATTACTGCTGGGCCAGGATAAGAGTTTAGACCCCCACTGGGCTCTCTCAGTACCACTCCTTCCTTACTGCTCTTGACGCTGCTTCCATTGATGTGCGAATGGGGATCATTACTTCCAAAATGTGGGGAAAGTCCCACCTTTTCAGTTAGCCTCCTTGATATCACCCCAGTGGGGACAGGAGGGGTGTTTTGTTACTATTGCATGGGGCTAGAATCCAGGCTTTCCACGTGACTCAAGTAATACCATGAGGGATTGTTTTTATCTGTTTCTTGGTTTTTCTATGTTTCCAGCTTCTCCAGCACCCAGTCTTGTTTATACATGTTATAAAGAAATTCCAGGAAAATCATCACATATCATTTCTCATGGGTCAAGATTCCTAGCCTTTCTGCCTTCTTTCCACCTTTAAAGTTCCTTTTGGATTTCCTTTATATTTAAAACCTGTGTAAACCCAGGAAAAATATGTGTGTCTCCAGGGGTTTTAGCTGTAGTCTTCAGCAGAAATAGAAACACATCTACTCCAAGAGTATAAATTCTCATGAAGTAGACCTTGACAACCTTTTTTTTTTTAAGATTTTATTTATTTATTCGACACAGAGAGAGAGATTACAAGTAGGCAGAGAGACAGGGAGAGGAGGAAGCAGGCTCCCTGCTGAGCAGAGAGCCCGATGCGGGCCTCGATCCCAGGACCCTGAGATCATGACCTGAGCCGAAAGCAGAGGCTTTAACCCACTGAGCCACCCAGGCGCCCTAGACCTTGACAACCTTACTAAGGAACTCTCCATGGGTGGAGGAAAGAAAGAAAACAAAGTTTTCTTTTTTTTCTTTTTTTTTCTTTTTTAAAGATTTTATTTATTTATTTCACAGAGGGAGAGAGGTCATAAGGAGGCAGAGAGGCAGGCAGAGAGAGAGAGGGGGAAGCAGGCTCCCCGCTGAGCAGGGAGCCTGATGCGGGCCTCGATCCCAGGACCCTGAGATCATGACCTGAGCCGAAGGCAGAGGCATTAACCCACTGAGCCACCCAGGCGCCCGAAAACAAAGTTTTAAACTCTGAATTTTATGTAGGATAACTTGAAAAATTTGGTGCCAGCTAATAAAATACTCTAAGAATGAATATAAATGTTTGCATTTAATTTTATATATATACATAGTGTGTGTGTGTAGGTGTGTGTGTGTGTCTGTGTGTATCCTGTAAAACACTTGCAGTGACTATTCAAAGGAAAACAAATAGGAGAAGACAAGCAAAAATTCTGGTCATTTGCAGTATCTATCAGCTTTCAATTTTGTTCTGTCCAGAAGTGGTTGATGAAAAATCCATCTTCCTAGGCTTTTTGAGAATTTTACTGTCTTCTTTACTTATTTTAAGTTCGTAGTCTTGGAAGCTCTGACATTTCTTTACACAATTGATTTCATATTATGTAACATTTCTTTTGTCTTCTTCTGGAATATCATCCTTTTTCTAAGTTTTCCTTCTAGCATAGGATCTAATCTTTATCATTTCTTCTTCTCCTGATGTTTTACTTTTTGCCGTCATATTGCCTGCTTCATCGCATCTACTAAAGCAGCTATTTGAGGCCAATAAAGCCTTTTTCTCATCCTGAAAGACCAGTTCCCATTGTCGTCCTGGTCCAGTTGCATCTGAAAGCCCCATAACAAGTCCACTGGAAATGATACCAAGATATTTTCCATAGCCAGATTTCAGTGTAATTCAGGAATCAGGCAGGACAGCTGTCAACTGCTCTGCGGAACTAGGGCCCTCATCCACTTCTTTACGTGGCACTCCCAGTATAAAAAGTCCATTCTCAAGTGCATGTATGTACATTCCTTTATCCATTTCAATCACTCTGGTCCCTGAAATTTCACCAAAGTTTGTTATAGTCCAACAGACTACAACAATATCAAGTTGAGTTTCTTCATTTTTTTCTCTTCTCTTTACTCTTTCTTCTTACTCTTAGTTCTGGTTCCCTTGAATATGAGTTTGGTGGAATTCACATAGGAGTATTCAGCTTTGGTTCTGGTTATACTCTGTATGAAGACGTAGGAGCTGATTAAGAGCATAATACCTCCACTGGAGTAAAAGTGGGTAAAGGAGGCCCCAAAATGAAGAAAGAGTGCAGACGCCCTGAAAAAGCTTGGAACAAGAGGAGTAGACATGTCCCTCCTGAGTCCCTGGTATCTCTCACCCTGAATTAAATTATATTTTTAAAAGTCCCCTTATTGTTCAAAATTTCTTTCCAAAGCTCTCTTCACCTTCCTTTAATAAAACCCTCTCTCAGGAGCACCTGGGTGGTTCAGTTGTTTAAGCGTCTGACTCTTGATCTCAGCTCAGATCTTGAACCCAGACTCATGAGTTTAATACCTTAAAAAATAATAAAATAAAAAATAAGACCTTGTCTCAACAATATTTTGTTGGTAATATTTGAATTATTAAATATCGTTGGTTGTTAAACAAGAATTGCTGTTACTCTTATGGACCATTGTCTATAACATTTCTAATTCAGATAATCCAAATAGAGACCAATATAACCCATATCCAATGCCACCCTTTATCCTTCATGAATAATCAGGGAAAGAAGGAAGTCCTATGACTTGTGATTTGAAGAGAGCTTTCCCAGAATACCTCTTAAAATTATATTTATGTGGTGTTATGAGGTATTTTTATTTTCCAGATAAATCCACAGTTGGTGAGAGGGGTGTGTGTGTGTGTGTGTGTGTTTCTATGTGTTTGCATGTGTGGCTTAGTGTTAGAAAAGTTGTATTTAAAAGATAAATGGGGAAAAATCCCATGTAATGTTAGAAAATAATATATTTGGAATTTTAGGGTCTTGGGACTTAAAATGAATAGGGTCTACTGCCTGTACCTTAATATCACTCCTATTTTACACATTCTCTTGGAAGACTACAATTTAAGGAGGCTACAATTTTTCACTAGAAGGAAAGTTGGAATTCTTTACATGAACCTTTCTGGAGGTTTCTCTTAGGAGTAACCTAGAAATAAGATACTTGACTAATGGAAATCAGTACCTTCAACATTGTTAGGTAATCTCAAATTAGATTTCAAAGTAAATATAACAATTCAGTTTCCAAAATATCATATACTTTTTCCTCTGACTAATATCCAGACTGCTTTACAACAAAAGACTTCAATTTTGTGGGCGCCTGGGTGGCTCAGTGGGTTAAAGCCTCTGCCTTCAGCTCAGGTCATGATCTCAGGATCCCGGGATTGAAGCCCGCATCTGGCTCTCTGCTCAGCCGGGAGCCTGCTTCCCCCTCTCTCTCTGCCTGCCTCTCTGCCTACTTGTGATCTCTCTCTCTCTGTCAAATAAATAAATGAAATCTTAAAAAAAAAAAAAGACTTCAATTTTGTTCAGTATGGTGGGCATGAATTAGTATATCACTTTCTAAAATAATTGCATTTCTCTACTTTTGAGATTGAGCATTTTTCATATATCTATAAACCATTTCAGTTTCTATGTAATTTCTCTTTCTGCATGATTTTCCAATTTTTCAATTGGATTGACTTTTAATGATTTCTCATGTCTTTAAATGTATTATAATCACAAAACAATTTTAAGTAATATATGTTAAAATTGTCTTCTTGCAGTGTGTAATTTGTCTTTCTACTTTGAATATGACTTTTTAGATTTTTCAGTGTATTCAAATTTATTGTTTTCCTTTGTTTTTGTGTTTCTTAGTTTTTCTCTTTAAAAAAGGCTTTTTAAAAAAATTCTCAGGTCATAAGACATTTTCCCATACTTTTTTTTTTTAAATGGAGCTTTGTTTTTCCCCTTAGATTTCTAATTAATTTACTGATTATTTTATATGTGGTGTGAACCTGAAACTTTAAAAATGATAATAGTTTCCTATTTTTGCATGACAATTTGCCACAAACTTAAGACACCACCGATTTATTATTGCACAGTTCTGTAGGTCAGAAGTCTGAGTGGGCACTACTGGGTGCTCTACCTAATGTCTCACAGGTTTGAGACCCAAGTGCCATTGGAACAGCCTCTTGCTTTTGGAAGCTTTGGGAAAGAATCTACTTTCAAGTTCCTTTAGGTTATTTGGTAGAATTCAGTATAGTCTGACATAGGACTAGGTCTTAATTTTCTTGTTGGATGTCAACTAGGATCATTCTCCACTTCTAGAACCAACTCATGTCCTTTTCAGATAACCTCCTCCATCTTTAAACCAGCAGTGAAATCTCTTTCCCTGCCTCTTTCTCTCTCATAGTACCCTTCTTGAACTTAGATTTCTCTGACTTCGTCTTTCATGATCAGCCTGAGAAAACACTGCTTTTAAAGGATTCACCTGATTAGGGTTGGTCCACCTGGATAATCTGCTGATCATGTGGTCAGTTGATTAGTAACCATTATTACATCTGCAAAATATCTTTTATCATATAATGTATACCAATCATGGATGTAATAACAGAAAGTGGAGGTCATGGGTCCATCTTAGAATTCTTCTTGCCACAGAAGTGTTCTGTGGAATGGGTTTGTTACCCATTTAGTTTAGATTTTCTTCATGCCTTTTGTTTGAATCTTCCCCATAGAGAGCTGAGAGAAAGAGTTTCAGACCACATGCTTCCTAAAATCATTAAAATTATATTAAAATAACCTTGTTAAATTCTGTATTTTAACTTTGTAATATAGTCAAGAATATAATACAGTACTTTTGCCCATAGTTTTTACCCCAGTTATAAAAACTTTATATATATATGTCTATTTTTAATGTATTTTAATAATTGACTAAAAATTATAAGATACATACTTTATTTTCCTGTTGAGATTTAGATCACTTTCATTAATATGCATGCCATATTGAATTTAAGGCAATAACTTAATTATGACCATGTTGATAGGAAAAAGAACAGATGTATCTGTGTATTTAGCATTTTCAGAAACTAAAGTTCTGCAGGAAGCATTAACTTTTTCTCATTCTTAATTCTAGCAAATGCAGCCAAGTAGATTTTTGTAATGGACTCACGTACTCTGGAGCTCCTTAAATTACTGTTTGGTCTCACATAAAGTGAACATTACATGTGAGAGTGACCTCGGAGAATTGCCCTGACCACATATCCACAGATCCTTGATTTAATAGAAATAATCGAAGTGAGTGAGCTGTATTACACTCTACGGTTGAATTATGTGGCTTATATATGTATATGTATTTTTTTCTTTCTTTGTTCGTGAGGCCGCTCTTTTTCAGGCTCGGCCCTGGAGATCAACACGCCAACGTAAGCATTTCAAGTGTAAATCAGTGAGACCTATCAAGATAAAATGTCTTGCCTAAATTTTCCTTTACTTGAATCTCAAATCTAGGCCCTGTGGCTTAGCCTTGTCTTTGTGACATTATGCTAGCTCACCAAGTCATTCAACTTTGTTACTGGTCATATAGCACAAATTATTCGAGGGTTATAAATCGTGAGTTAAGTTCTAAGATACAGAATGGGTGAATATTTGGGGCAAAACAATGTCATGTAAAGAAAAATCCACTTGTTGGAATCTGATTTCTCTTTTATGTGAATGGAAAGTGAGTCTGTCTGTGTCTAAGTTCTGTTTCTTATTTCAACCTTTTCTTGAGACATTTAATCCAGGTTCAGTTAAATTTTAATGGAATATGACAATGGCACAGCTGTACCTCTTCCATGCTCAACTTTCCTTTTCAAAGATTTGATATTTTTATATCTCTGACATTTCAAGCTATGGAATGTTTTATATACTTTATTCATAAAATCACTGCAAACAAATGTAACCCAATCTTCGTTGGAAAAAGATGTTGTCTTTTCTTCCGAAGCACCTGGGGCCCTTGCTTTTCTTTGGTTTCCCTGGGAGATGATGTTGTCACCTTTTGGGGTATTGCATCAAGCTTTACTCCCTAACTCCATTTATCCTGCAAATTTCCCACCCTATGATTATCCTCACCTTTACAATCTTGTCTCTTAAATATGGTCATAAATCAGGTTTCTCATTACTTTTTCTCCTGCTTCAGTCAGCACTAGAAGTGAGCATTTTGGCTCACTACTAAAAAGCCACTAAAAATACCATGCTGGTGTGTGTTAACGTACAATTAGCCCCACTTGAAGCCAGGGCTAAATTACTACCCAATTAATATGGGACAGAAAGGGTGGGGGCTGATGGATGAGGAGATTCAAGAGCGGCTGTAACCCCATCCACAAGTTACCAATTTGTCCTGCTAGAACAGTTTAATGGAAGATTGTACTCAAGTGCAATGAATGTGAAAGTGTGTAAAAAGTAGGTTGTGAACTAGAAGCTGGGAGGCTGTATGAAGGCTATTATGATCGAGTTATATGGGATAAAAACTGAGCTAAAGAATTACAAGTAAGGATGGAAAAGACTGTTTTAGAGAATATATAAGCAAGTCTTGATGATTAAACAGATAAGAGTAATTAGGGAGACAAAAAATCAAAAAACAACTATGCTGTTCTGTTCTTACGTGACCATCACCAAATAGAAATTCTGAAGTAAATTTGGGTTGGGAGAGGAGGATGTAAGTTTGATTTAAGATAATATCAGTTAAGAGATATGATTCTGTGAAAGAAAATCACATGAACCTCTATCACTTATGGAAAAAACATCAAATAAGTACTTTTAGAATACTGCTGGTGTTTTATAAGCTATATGAGGCATACAAACAAAATCGAATATTAAATAATTTAAAAGGAAATATATAGCTTTGATTCTTTTACACTAAGTTTGCATCAATGTCTTGACAACTAAGTAAAAGATATCAGAAGACTTAAAAAAAATAGAGAAATTCCTACATGATTGCCCTGATTCACACAATTCCAGCCACATAGGCTTCCTTGATCTTCCCTATTTACATCATGGTTGCTTTTACCACAGGGCCTTTGCACTGGCTTTTCCCTGTACTTGGCTTATTCTCCTGAATACCCACATGGCTAATAGCCTCACTGCCTGCAAGTTTGTGTCCAGATGAAACTTCTTGAAGTTATCTCACTATCTTTTTAAAAATTGCAGCCTGTTCCCCCTAATACTGAACTCTCAATCATACTCTACTTTTTTTTATAGTACTTGACACCCTCTAACATACAACTTAACTGATTAATTATGTTTACTGGTCATTGTCTGCTTAGTCTGCTAGAAGTCAAACTTTATTCTTTGAGGATTTCTATTTTGGTCATTGAATATTAAGTTGCTGTAAGTAAATGACAGATGCTATACACACACACACACACGTACATACAGTCAAGATAATCAGTAGCTGAACAATTCAATCATTTTATATATATATATATATTTTTTTTTTGAGTATAATAAGATTTCCTTAAAGGGGAATAATACCCAGTATTTATAAAAACTCATGCTGGTTTCCTAGCAATATTTGGTTTTTATACTGTATAAGTAGAAAGGTAGATGTTCATTTTTCTTGAGTCATAAATTTAATCCGAAGACTCTATTTACTGTTTTGAGTTGTGAGGTATTCTGATAGAAATATCTACTGAACATCTGGAATTTTAACCTAGAGCTCAGTACTGATCTTATACCAAGAAAAATTATCTATATTTCTATCACTGTTTGGAAAACTGTGATGCATTTAAGAACACATCCTTTCATTTCTTTAAACATTAACATTTATTCAGTAGATCTCTATTAAGTATCTCCATGTTGTAGGCACTGGGCTACACATTGAGGTTATGATGGACAGACATAACCATGATCCACATCACCAGTGATTTTATGAATAAAGAGATATTAGGTAAGTAGTTACAAAAAACCTTTTAAGATTGTAAGTGTGAGAAGTGCTATGGAGAGACAGATGTTACTATGAGAAAAATATTCAGTATAGCTAATTTCTGATATATAACTTTAAAGAGCAACTATTTTAGGTATTATGATACAGATGATCATCATGCAATTAACAAACTGATTTAATACCCAAGTCCCAAGATAGTATTTTGTGTATGGGTCTCTGTGTGTCCTGGTGTGTCGTTCGTATATTTATGTGTATGAAACCTTTCGGAGCTTGATTCTTGGGCTCAGCCAATCTTCTCTTTCCTATTAAATCATCCCCTAGCTGTGAAACACAGAAGTAATACAGAAATTTCTCTTTGCTTATTGACAGAAGAGTTACAAAACTGGATGAATCATTTGTTTTTATTTTTAGTTAATTCTAAATCAAAACTAATGCCCAAAGTGGTTCTTTGTTTCTTTTTGTTTCATGTAACTTGTCCTGCTTCATAAATACTCTGTGGGAACATGAACTCACTTAATTGCAGAACATGATTTTCAGAATGTAATATAAGGAGCTTGTGTAGGATTAGGGTAAATTATTTTTCAGTCATTCATTGTTTAATGTATATAGGTAAGCAACACAGTAATTTTCATAACCATTTAAATTTGTTTCTCTATATGTTTCTATCTACTTCTTTATGCTGTACCATCACCATTATTAGTGCTATCCTTTGCGTCTTCTATGTAGAGTTCATTATCAAAATAGTAAAAACCAGTACAGTACTTTTGTATGGATAATGAAGGCAAAATTAAATCTCCATTACTCTAAAGTGAGAAACTTATATTCATAATATTAAATTAAATGTATTTTATTATTCCATTTTGACAAGACAATCACATTCCAAAAATCTGTTTTCAGATGAGGAATAACTTGACATAGAGGATGAAAAAATCCATGTTTTTGTCATTTATTTTTGCCCTTCTGCTGTGATTTTCTTTTATTGGTAGCAGAATGTTCAGTATCAATTCAGATTTCCTCATTAGTCTCAAGAGAAAGATTAATCTGTGGTTGGATCATATATTTAAATTATGTGAAATGGGATGTACACAATGAGGAAAACTAATAAGCTGTGTTTAAGAAAATAAAATATATTTATTATCTTCTAGTTCCTTTAAGAAATTTTTTAATTTTCCAACTGAAAAGTCGATGCAATTAGTCAGTGTTTGTTGTACCAAAAAAAGTTAGTTCTCTCTAAAAATCAGGAAATTTATTAGTATTTTAAATCATAGAAGGTTGAATTATAAAGGAAGTGAGATCCACCATTCTTCCCTAAATTATCAACTGCCAGTTATCCCTATGAGTTTAAATGTATTTGGTCATTATGGACATGCTTGATTATATAAGCAATAAAATAGTCTTCTACTTAAAAGTTTGATTTGCTTTCTAAGCTAAGCCAAGCAAAATAAAATCAAATACTCTTCTTAATTCTCTTACAAATAAATACATTAAAATTATATCTTGATTTCAGGCAGACTTCAGATGAAAGGTATAGCCATAATTTGGTCAGATTTTTAATAAATTGTCATATACTATTTAAAATTAGAAATCAATAGGATATTTTCTGAATCTCAAATATTCCAAATAAATCTTAGTTTTAAATAAAAATTCTACATTAAGATAGATAATTTATCGAAAAATCTTTTTTGGAAATCTAAAGTTATTTTTGTTTCTCATTCTTTATTTCATCTAACTTTAAGGATAGAATTCTAAAGCCCAAATGATCTATTCCTGGACCTTTTCAGATCTACCTCAAGCCAGAATGCATTAACAACATTCTGAGAAGTTCTTTTCTCACAAAATAGGACTATATTTTCAAGGCCAGAGAACTTCAGATAAAGAGTTGAGCTCTGAGCCTCTTGTCAAAAAATTCAATGCCAAAACTCAAATTTATGCACTTGCTCCCATAATCCATGAAATTTATAGAAAACATGTTATATATATTTTTCCTAGTGCATAGCCTTTTTTTTAAAGATTTTATTTCTTTATTTGACACAGAGAGAGAGAGATCACAAGTAGGCAGAGAGAGAAGAGGAAGCAGGCTCCCTGCCGAGCAGAGAGCCCGATATGGGCCTCGATCCCAGGACCCTGAGATCATGACCTGAGCCGAAAGCAGAGGCTTTAACTCACTGAGCCACCCAGGCACCCGCCTTTTTCTGATCTAGCTATTTATATGTGAATTTGGTGGAATGGGATGTTTTTAAAGTGTGTGCTTATAGTTAAATGAAATTCTTATTTAACTCAGAAACATCTTTTCTATAGGTCTTTATAAACATAAAATTTTAAATAGAATATAATTTATGACAGAATTTGTAAGAAATAGTACACAGGTTCAGGAATATGGAGGACCAGGCAATAAATACAATAAATGATTTTATTTTATTTTATTTTTTAAGATTTTATTGATTTATTTGAGAGAGAGAGCACGAGAGACAGAACACAAGCAGGGAGAGCCAGAGAGGGAGAAGCAGGCTCCCCCAAGCAAGGAGCCCGATGCCGGGCTCAATCCCAGGACCCTGGGATCATGACCTGAGCGGAAGGCAGACGCTTAACCGACTGAGCCACCAGGTGCCCCACAACAAATGATTTTAGAACAGTGTTTAAAAAAAAATAGCTTACTAATTTACTGCTGATATTAAGCTAAGTCTTTTTTTTTTTTTTTACTCTTTGCCCAAGGGGTACAGGTCTGTGAATCATCAGGCTTACACCTTTCACAGCAAGCTAAGTCTTTTCTACCCACTAGTGATGGTATTTTTTATGTAGGAGGAAATCCCATAAAGATGTAAGGAGTAGAGAAAGCAGGAGAAAGTGACAGAAAAGTCTCAAAAATCAGTAAAGGGTCATTGAAGGGTAGGTATTATGTTGTGGCCAATAGGGGTTTAATCTAACTGGGGTCCTCTAAAAAACTTAGTGGAATAAGTCTCAAAATTCTCTTCCTGTGTTTACTTCCACAAAGGATGTGGAAAGCTGGTAGGACTAGTCACCGATATCCTCACAACAAGAAAAAGCTGGATTAAAAATAATAAATTTTCTTCAGATTATTGAAGAACAGGTTTCAGGGCAAGAAAGTTGCCTCAATTCTTGGGGGAAAAAAACTAGCTCCTCCAAAGAGAAATGGAACACCAACACGGGATCATCTTGGCAGAGCATGAGCAGAATTGATACCAAGTACCACATGATTGGATGAAAATAATGTAGCCACAACACTTAAAAAGGTGATAAACATTGAGTGTGGACTAGAGGGGGAGAGAATAGAACCCCTGTGAGCTTCAGGCACAAAAAGAGTTAGGATGAATTTGCAGGCTTTCTTCATAGATCTCAACTGGCTACTTAGGAGGATGGTTAGGGGTGAGGCAGACACTGAAGAAAGCCTCCCTCCCTCAATGGTACAGACCTAAAGGATAAAGGTTGCTGACACTGAAGGAAGAAAAATGGCCCATAGGGACAGTTATTCTCTACAGAACGAACATTTTAAGCTACTGGAGGAAGGCCAGCAATCTCTGTGAGCACATGTAAAGATCCTATGTGGCTAGAGGAGAGAAAGTAAAGACAAAGCAAAACACAAAAAATGTTTGCCACTGGCTGAAGGGAGGAAAATGTGGAGATTCTCTACGTCTGAAGAAAAGATAAGAAATCCTCTCCTACATGAGAATGGCCAAAAAAAGAAAAAAAAAAAGGCAGAATTTGGCTTCCAAGAGAATAAGAGTAGTATCACCATGAAAGCTGTATGCCTGAGACCCAACCTAGACTCCACTGGCATTTAACCCCACTGGCATGGTAACAAAACACTGAGTAATAAGCAGCCACAGTCTGCCATTGGGAGAGGGGCACACACATGGAGCTTCCCTCTCGGGGGGGACCAGTGAACAGGGAAGTTTGAAACTTAAACATGGAACAGCAACATTGAAGAAAATCCCTGCAGCAACCAAGTCACCATCCTAACCACAGGCAATGCTGGAAAAAACTTGAAGTGGATGCATAGAAGTTAACTATATTAACAACAGATATCAAAACCAGCACAACTCTGAGAGAAATCAAAAAAAAAAAACCAACCAAAAATGTAGCACTGGAACAGGTATATTCATTTTCAGGCACAAATGCTATATAATTCAGTCTTCCAGTTTTTCACATGATGACAAGAACTTAATAAAAAATTTGAGACAAACACACAAGCAAAAGAATAAACAACACACTGTCAGGAGACCGAATAATATATACTCCAAGAGCCAGCTGTTGACACTATCAGATAAGGGTGTTAAAATAACAGTGCTTAATATGTGAAGGTGTCTAGTGTAAAAGATGAATGTTCTTCATAAATATCAGGAGTGAAATGGAAAGTACAAGAAAGAATCAATGGAAACAACAATAACAAAGACAACAGGCAGAGAGACAGAATGGCTTTGGCAGGCCTCTCAGTAGACTTGAAACAACGTAGGCAATGACACAGAATGAAAAGAGAACAGCAACTAAACCCAGAACATCCCAAAGCTATTCAGCAATATCAGAGTGCGGTTGAGATCCTCCATGAACCTGGAGGGTATTACACTAAGTGAAATAAGCTAGACCCCAGAAGAAAAATACTGCATGATTTCACTTATATGTAGAATTAAAATAGTTGAACTCCTAGAAGCACTACCCAGTGGTAGTGGCCAGCAGATTGGGGATGAGGAAAATTGGGAGATGTTTATTTAATGGGACAAAGTTTGAGTTATGAAAGATGAATAATAGGTCTGGAAATCTAATATACAGCATGGTGACTACAGTTAACAATACTGTGTTGTATACTTGAAATTTGCTAAGAGGGTAGATACGAAGTGCTCTCACCAAAAAAAAATAATAATAAAGTTTATGTGGTTATGTGAGGTGATGGAAATAAATATTAGCTAACTTGATCAGGAGGATCATTTCACAATGTCTGCATATCTGAAGTATATCTTACTATATAATTTATATTTCTCAATTATACCCCAATAAAGCTGAAAAAAATTTGAAGTCAGAAGAAAAAATTTATGTGAGAGAAATAAGGATTAGAATTACAGTGGTCTTTTTCTTTTCAGAAGCCATGGAAGTCAAGACCCTGAGGCAATGAGTTATATCTTAAAATTCCTGGAAAATAGTTCAGCTCAGAATTCTCTACCCAGAGAAAACTCCTCTTAGGAATGAAGGCAAAATGAAGTTCTTGTTGAGAAATTCTTTTGGGGAAGTATTTGGTAATATTTAACAAAAATATGTGTTTGTCTTTTGATAATCTAAGACTGAAAGTATATGTGAATTTATTATGTTTTGAATACTGAAAGCCACTATCGGAAGAATTAGAAATAAGGAAAGGGAAGAAAATTAAATGAAGCTTGTGGTGTTGAACTGGAATTGAGTTATTGGTATGAACTCATGGTGTTGAGTACAGATGCAGAGAGAGGTAAGTATAGATGTCTTGTACTAACAAGCATATATTTCCTAGCTCTGTTTGCCTGAGACACTTAGAAGCAAAGAAGGTTAAAAGCAATAGCTCTCAGCAGCACTGTGCACATGGAGTTCCCAGATACCCGTTTCTAAATGCTATTGTTTTGGATAAAATTAAGTACGGCTCTTCAGTGAAAGAACTTTGATTAGAAATTCCACTAGTTTTGGGGCGCCTGGGTGTCTCAATCACTTAAGCCTCTGACTATGGATTTCAGCTCAGGTCGTGATCTCAGGGTCGTGAGATCAAACCCCACGTTGGGCTCTGCACTGAGCTTGGGACCTGGTTAAGATTCTCTCTGCCTTTCCCTTAACTCCCCCTACTCATACTTTCTATCTTTCTCTAAAAAAAAAGAAAAAAGTAATTCCACTAGTTTAAAAAGTGCATTTGTCTTTCAAATTGCTTGAAGGATATATGTTTTGAGGTATAATGTATGTATAATTATACATGTTTATGTAATATACATTATATATGATATATAATGATGGATAAATGAACTGATAACAGACATAAACAGAAAGTATTCACAAAGAAGAAAGCAATATTAAAGTTTCTGTTTATCTATTTTGTAAATGTATATGCTCAAGCTGGAAGTAGCATTTTACAACATATATAATACATTAAATTTTTGTCACAAACTTCTCATCATCTTTTCTTTAAGCAATTTGAAATTACCATACATTGTAAAATTCATCTTGTAAAAAGACATTAGATGAAACTGATCATTTGAAAATAATATGAAATGAACCCTCCAGAGTACAAGTGTATATAGAATATATACTTGGTTTATTTTCTAAACTGATCAATTCCAAAATGAAACCCAAAACACACAACACATATCTTTTCAGAACCACCAAATCTAGTAATACCTTACTCTTTAAAATTGATTATCATCCTCAAGTTGCACAAGACTACCATTCATTAACATTGATAGAGCCACCAAAAATGCAATCTTTATTCATCTATTATTCAAAAATGTAATAGATTCAAAGGTTCAATTTTGTGTTTAAGTTTAGAGATAAATTTAACTATAATTTTTAATCTAAAATTTTTCAAACCTAAAATTCATGAATAATGGGAATTTTAAAAATGTCTTTCTAGCTTGGTTTTGTGTAACAAATATATTTCGTAATAAAACAATTTAACATACTTTTTAGGCCGTATCCCTTCAAGCTATATCACTCACTCATTTTCAAGAAAAATGTACTCCGTGATTCAGGTGTTAAACTTAAAAAATTGTCTTTATTTCCCGGATTTACATGAATTTTATGAACATAGGCTTGGTGAAAATTAATCAGAACGTGATTGAGTCAGAACATAAATTGACATGGCATTCAAAGAATGTGTAAGCTTGCTTATGCACTATCCTTGCACATAGTAGGTAATTTTTTCCTTGAGTCCCATGGATTCTAGACTCCTGAATATTAAAAAGGGATCCTTCTATTTTCTAGATTTTGCTACTATGAAAGAATATCATATATGGTATGAGAAACTTTCTTTTGTCCAAATCACCTGGGAGTCACAAAGGTATTAAAGTATGGAACTAGATGAAAGAGGAAATTCAGATACATGAGCGGGTTCCCACCAGAGGATGGTATAACAGAATATATGTATCAGGAACCACAGGGGTTGTCTGTATAGTAGCAGGGATAGGTATTAATGGATAATGTATTATCTGTGACTACCACCACAGGTCTTCTCACACCTGAACAAGATTTCGTGATGATGACTGTCTTTCCTAAACCTCTTTCCTGGCGGTATTCTCAGTAGTGTTTCCAAAGAGCTGTCCTTTTGTGCATTGTAACCCTAGCCTTCGCTGACTGATACACAGAAGAGTCCTAAGAACATCTGACACCTGGTTCTGGTAGTTTCTAAGGGGTATTCCTCACTGACATTCCTATATCTGTCCTGTTGTACCTCCCTAAGATTACAGTAATTTCTCCCCTTTTCTTGGGTTTCTTTCTACCCGAGTCCGTTAGCTTTTGCTGCTTAACATGGACCATAAAACCTACTGTGTTAAAACATTTTATTATTGCTTAAGACTCTGAGTCCACGGGGCAAGTCTGCTGATCTAATGTTAGGAAGGCACGCTGATGTTGGCTGCACTTGCTTCCACATCTTTGTAGTCACGTAACAGAACAGCTAATGCCTAGACTAGGACAGCTTCTGGTGGATGCCTTTTTTGTGAACCGTATGGTTTCTCTACCTCCAGAAAGTTAGTCCACGCTTGTTCGGATCGCAGCTGGAAGGTCTCTAGGAGAAGGAAAGGAAGAGAGCAGGGCCACCTGAAGTATAGGCTTGGGACTTTACACTGTTTCATCTACCACCATTCTCCTGGCAAAGGAAGTCACAAAGCCAACCCAGATTCAAGGGAGGTAGAAATAAATTCCAGCTCTTTTTTTTTTTTAAGATTTTATTTATTTATTTGACAGAGAGAGATCACAAGCAGGCAGAGAGGCAGGCAGAGAAAGAGGAGAAAGAAGGCTCCCTGCCGAGCAGAGAGCCCGATGCGGGGCTCGATCCCAGGACCCTGAGATCACGACCCAAGCCAAAGGCAGGGGCTTTAACCCACTGAGCCACCCAGGCGCCCCACTCAGGTTCACTTTAGAATGCTTTTTATACAACAGTGAGAATTTACTAACCCCTTGTTTAATTAGATTATTGGATGCTGATATAAGCCGTGTTTGTAGCACAGTTATATCCAGTAATAACTACAGAAATTTTTTTGCTAAGATCAATTATTAAAAGAAACTAATATAAATCTTAAATTTGAGGTGATGGTATTGCTGGTTAGCTGAACTTGACCAAATTGTTCTGGACTGTGAGAAAGGCAATTTTTCTCCTTCTATGGTTATCAATATTGAGAGAGCAATATGAAACTTTTTAACAGGCTGCTTAAACCATAATATGCAAGGAAAGCAAGTAACTGTTAAACTTGAGGGTATTAAATGCATGAAGCACAGATGGACTGAGTAGATGAGGGAATTACAGAATTATTACATGATTAGTCAACTGGGGAAGATAACAGTGAAGATATCTTCTACATTATAATGTCCTATCACCATAAAGAGAAGATAAAACACCAAATATAATAGATTTGAATCCTGTTTAGATCTATTGCAGTACTGATTCCCATTTTGATGATAGTGTTGCAGACAAGAGGTCAGAGAGAGTTGAATTATTTTTAATCTAAATTATCTTGCATAGTCCTTATTCATAACAATGTAAAATATTAGTCTTTGCTATCAAAGATGACTGCAGGGACATCTGGGTGGCTCAGTCTGTTAAGCATCTGCCTTCGGCTCAGGTCACGATGCCTGAGTCCTGGGATGGAGCCCTGCGTCGGGCTCCTTGCTTGGCGGGGACCCTGCTGCTCCCTCTGCCTACTGCTCCCCCTGCTTATACTCTCTCTTTCTGACAAATAAATAAATAAATCTTAAGAAAATTTTTTTCCAAAAAAAAGTTGACTACAAGATCATACCAATCATCAACAAGAAACACTCAAGTCCTTAAAGAAGACACTTTTCTGGATGAGCCAATCAGGAGTCTTTCTGAAATGAACTCTAATCAAGACCTAAGTATTTCTGGGACTGAGACCTTCACCCTCCTCACTCTGCCAACATTTCTGAAAGTTAGTGCTTCTCTTGCCTTTTTCTATTCTCCTGAGACTCGGTGTAAATTTTCATTGATGAGTAGATGCATACTAATTTTTTTCTCCTTAGGCTTTGGCTGCTAATTTTCAGGATAAGTAGGGAATATTAATAGTAACAGAACATATTTGCCAACATCTCTTCCTGTTCAGTATAAAATATAATTTTAAGCAAGTCTTCATGAAAAAAAATGTTCCAGGTCATAAAGAAAATAGATAGCTTGGACACATGGCTGTGACCATATTAAAGAAAAACCTCAGGACACCAGATCTATTCCAGCTCATCTTCCCAACTACAGGAGACCGGGGAAACAGCCCAACCCATCAGGAAAAACAATTAGGTGAATTGATATTTATTTTAAAAAATAGTAAGATATAAAATTTATCTAAGTTACCTTGTCTTAGTGTAATTGAGGATTATGGAAGCGATTACTCCTGATGAGAATGTCATATTATCTCATGACTTAGTAGTTTCCAATTTTAGAATATATAGTAGACATTATTCATTTCGTTTGAGCCAATTTTTACATTAATATTAGTATATTACAAATTATAGTTAGCATATAAACATGACTGTATCTTGATTATCCATGGATTTACATAGTTATGTGTGTAGTCAGGATGAGGCATTGCATCTTACATTTAGTATGTGTTCAGTTAAAAAAATGGAGTGCCTTTCAAAAATATATTAATAACAAGATTGAGTTCATCAAGAAAATAAATGTCTTGGACATGTAACTGTAACTATGTTACAGAAAAGCTCACAAGACGCCAGGTCAAATCCAGGTCATCCTCTGACCTACAGAAGGAAGGAAAAATACTTGGATAAATACTAGTCATAAGTTACTTAACTTTGAGCTTTTCTTGGTAAGATTAGAGAGCAAGAGAGAGCATGCAGGGGAGGGGCAAAGGGAGAGAAAATCTCAAGGCAACTCCACAATGAGCTCAGTGTGAGGCTTAGTCCCACAACCCCGAGATGAGGATCTGAACCCAAACCAAGAATTAGACGCTTAACTGACTGCGTGACTGAGGCAGTGCAGAAGGACACATCTTAGTAATTATATGACTAAGCACTGTAGTTTCCAAAAATTAAAAAAAAGGAAAAAATGTGGGATTTTTTCCATTGAATATAGAACAGAGGCTGAATGAGAAAACAATGAGCTTGTTATACTAAAAAAGAAAATGAGACATCAAATTATTCCTGGTAACTGCATTTTTGAATGTTCAAACAAATCTTACTTTTAAATACAAGCACAAGATATACAATCTTGTTTACATGCATTAATATTATCTGATGAATTCAGGATTGACAACCCTTTAAGGAACTTTCAAAGAATGGGAATGCATGTTCTATAGTTATGTAACTGCTTTTACATTTTAAAAAGGGCGGGGATTAAAATTCCAAACACTTCACCCCTTACTTGTAAGCTCATTAAAACTATTCTCTCTATTCATTGTGAAAAATGGAGAAAGCAGAGTAAATATAACATCATTTATGGCAAAGGTGTTTCAAAGATTTTTCTTTTTAAAGATTTTTTTTTTTTTTTTTTTATTCATTTGACACAGAGAGATTACAAGTAGGCAGAGAGGCAGTCAGAGAGAGAGGAGAGAGGAGGAAGCAGGCTCCCTGCCGAGCAGAGAGCCCGATGTGGGCCTCGATCCCAGGACCCTGGGATCATGACCTGAGCCGAAGGCAGCGGCTTTAACCCACTGAGCCACCCAGGCGCCCCAAAGATTTTTCTATATAAGCTGCTAAGTTTTCTCTCCTATAATGTTCTCCCCTACTCTTCACTTTATTGAGATGTAATTGATAAAGCCTGCATATATTTAATGTATATAATTTGATGAGTTTGGACATATGCATCTACTGGTTGAACTGTTACCACAAAGTACTAGGCCTATCTATCACATCCAAATTTTCTTTATGGCCCTTTGATTTTGTTTTTGTTTGCTTATTAACCCTTAAGAATGGACCTACTCCTTTAACAATTTTTTAAGCGCAAATGTAGTATTGTTAACTATAGAAACTATTTTATGCAACAGATCTTTAGAACTTGTTCAGGATAAATATTCAAAAAAAATTGAAATCAGAAGCATGAAGAGATAGAATGGTAATTGCCAGGGGCTGGAGGAATTGGGAAATGGGGAGTTGCTGTTCGGTTGATATAAATTGTCAGTTATGCAAGATGACTAAGCTATTGAATTCACTCTATCCAAGCTTTGATTCTGATCACTAAACTGAAATTATTTTTGTCAGAGTTACTCAATCCAATGTTCAACTCTCAGACCTCCTCTTAATTGGTCTGTCAGTGCATGTAATATAGTTGATTAGTCGCTCCTTCTTGAAACTCTGGCTAATTTTGGTTCTAGGTGAATACATTTTATTGGTGTTTCATAAATCTCACTGACTCTGACTTCTTAATCTCTTTTCCTGGGACTTCCTCCCCTTTTCAAATTCTAAGTAGTAGCATTTCATCCAATCTAAACTAAATCTCTTGAGTGAGAGACTCATGGCTTTAACACCATGTATACGCTGTAAAATCCCATTCTTTTATTGAAATGTAACTAGCATACAATATTGTAAACCTTTCAGTTATACAATGTAATGATTGGACAGTTCTGTACATTGCTCTGTGCTCACCATAAGTATAGTCACCATCTATCACCAAACATTACTATAATATTATAGACTATATACTCTGTCCTGTACTTTTCATCCCTATGACTTACTATTTTATAAGTAGAAGTTTGTATCTCTTAATCCCCTTAATCTATATTGCCCTCCCCTTCTGATGACCACCAGTTCTTTGTATTTAAGAGTCTAGTGTTTTGTTTGTTTCTTTGTTCATTTGTTTTGTTTTTTAGATTCCACATATAAGTGAAATCACATGGTATTTTTCTTTGACTTACTTCACTTAGCAGTATACTCTTTAGATCGATCCATCTTGTTAAAATGGGAAAAACTCATTATTTTTTATGACTAATATTCCATCACACACACACACACACACACACACACACACCCCAGCATCTTTATCCATTCATCTGTTGATGGACACTTGGATTGCTTCTATATCTTGGCTATTGCAAATACTGCAATAAACATAGAGGTGCATATATCTTTTTGAATTAGTATTTTCATTTTCTTTGGGGAAATACTCATCCGTGGAATTACTAGATAATATGGTATTTCTACGTTTAACTTTGTGAGTAAACTTCCTCCTGTTTTCCGTAGTGGTTTCACAAATTTATATTCCCTTCAACAGTGCAAATGCATTCCTTTTTCTCCATATCTATGTCAACACTTGTTCTCTCTTATCTTTTCGATTCTTATACAACTCAACACCAGAAAACTAAACAATTCAATTAAAAAATGATAAGAGATGAATAGACATTTTTTTCCAAAAATAAATAGATGCCCAACAGACATAGGAAAAGATGCTCAGCATCAGTTATCAGTGAAATGCAAATCAAAACCACAATGAAAAATCACCTTACAACTGTCAGAATAAAAACTCCAAATTTTATATTTTAATATATTTTCCACTAAACCTCAGTCTTATTTAACTCTTTACCTACATGATATGTATATGCGAATGTCCTCTTAAACTTCACACAGCTAAAATTATTTTTTTTTTCTTTATGGGAGTCTCCATAAGAGTTGATGTTCCTTGGATTAAATTACTAGAAGTATAGAGGGAGTCTGATCACCTTTTGGATATATTTTGAAAGCAAAGCCAACAGAATTTGCTGAAGGTTAAGATGCTGTGGAGAGAGAGAATTAAATGAGCAGAAACATGCTTTATATATTTCTTGCCTGAACAGTGAATGGGAGTCTTGTTTATGTAAAATTTTAAGGGAGGTGGATGTATGAGATGATGTCAGTTCTAAATTCATCAGACAGTATGAATCATATAAATAGATGCTTATGTAAGATTGTATACATTGCACTTAAAGGCAATACATGCACTAAATCATACAAAAATATTTGGTGAGGGCTTACCGAGATAGAGCAATGAACAAAGCACAAACAATTTGCTGTCACAGCACTTATTTTAATGGGGGGAGGAGGAGGAGGAAGTAAAACAAAGATAAGGTAATGTAGATATAGATAAATAGTAAGAGAGTTAATCCAGTAGGTTTAAGATATTTAAGATCCATGAATATTATGAAATGAGGTGATAACTTGACAGGATGAGAAAGGGGATCACTTTAGATAAGGTGGTTAGGAAGAGCCTTTCTTTGGAGATGAGAGACAAAGATCTGGGGATAGCATGTTCCGAGCGGGTCTGAGGTCCACTTTCTAAATAGGTGCTGGCCATGATAAGCCCTGGAGAGCAAGGGTTAGGAATTTTGTTCCCAGGAAATGGGAGTTTCATGCAGGAGAGTTATGATTGTATTTTGATTTTACCAATAATGATGTTACATGTGTGTGGTTTAAGGGGGATCAAGAATGGGAGCAAGGAGAAAAATTGGGAACGGTGTGACACCTATAGATATGACAGTGACTTGGATTAGTGTTCCCTGGCCAAATTTCAAGGCCCACAAATATTAATATATGGCATTGTAACAGATATCAGGGCGTGTTTCTGGAGCTTTAAAGATTTTTGAGAAAGACTTCTTTTGCTTTATGTTAATTTATGTCTTCAGAAATATTTTTTGAACATTTACTTTGTGCTGGCATCATAGTCCTTTTTAGTCACTTTTAAAAGATTTAGGAATACTACAACTGGCAAGTTTTTTTTTTATCATAAAAAGGTTATTTTTTTTTAATTTATCTAAGCTTATAAGCAATAGGCATTACCTAATCAATCTTCCCCTCAGTTAACTGGTAAGGGCCAGACACAAGTTAGATGTTTTTCTTCCTTTCTCCAACATAAGTTAAATTATTTTATCTTACTATTTTAAGAATAAACATAATTGTGACTTCTTATATTAGTGACAAATATTTCATTTCTGTATCTGTTTCCTAGGTAGTTTGTGGTAATGTGTTGGAAGAGCGAAACTTACATGCCAGCTGTAGGAACCATAAAGTTACTGTGAAATCTTTGAGAGTGGTATTTAGAATATAAATGTATAAAGAAGTAAACAATACTTGTTTCTCCAATCCATCATTACTTATTTCAAAGCTGTGGACAGAATGTTATAGAACAAGAGGGAAGAGAGAAAAATTTGAAGAATCAAGGTAACTGCATTTTATTTGCTAGGATGTGATAAATTGCACACAAGTTTCTGTTACATGGCTGTTTAGGTTTGCAATCTAATACAAAATAGGCAATTTTACCAAAATATAAATTATATTTGATAACTTTTATTTGTAATGGAAATGGAAACAATATCATTCATTGTTGATACAGTTTTGCATTATGTTAAAGCCTTGGGTTCTTTTATTTCCCCTATTCCATTATGTCCAACAAAGAAGTCATCAATTACCCTCACCATTTTTATTCTAACTTCCACTAACTTAATTCAGGCTCTCCTTCTTACTAGCATCAAGTCCATCTTTCATACCGCTTCCAGAACAAACTATTGACTGTAGCAGTAGGTATAGAATGGTTCCCCAAATCTCCGGAACCTATAAATATGGTTACATGGCAAGAGGGAGTAAAGGTTGCACGTGGAATTAAGTTTGCTAGTCAGTTGGCCTTGATACCAGGAGGTTAATCTGGATTATCTAGGCAAGTCCAGAGTAATCACAGGGTTCTTACAAGTGGAACAGGGAGGGAGGATAGAATGTCAGAGTGATGTGATATAAGAAAGACTTTTCCAGTCCTTGATGGTTTTGAATTAAAAAAGGGGACATGCATCAAGGGATGTGGTCAGCCTCTAGAATGTGGAAAAGACAAGGAGACCAGTATTTTCCTAGAGCCTCCAAAAGGAAAGCAGACCAGCAGATACCTTGATTTTGGCAGATTGAAACCCACTTTGGATTTCTGACTTCCAGAACTGTATGATTATAGATGTGGTTTCAAGCTACCAAGTTTGCGGCAAGTTGTTACAATAGCCACAGGAAACTAGATGTCACGCCCTAATTTAAAATCTTTTAGTGATTCCTCATTACATTTTAGATAAAGTCATTAGTGTGCTAGTAAATGTTTAACAGCTAGATCTCGGATAAAAAGCGCTGGTGGGTAGTGTTTGCTAATTTCAATGTTATAACTGCTCAAACTATAACCTATTTCAAGCTACTAACCTGACCTAACTGAAATTCAAGTTGGAAAGACAAAGATACGTACAGAATGGTGTCTTACCAACTGACATGAGCACATCACTGGACAGATTCCATCCCCAGAAATGGGACTTTTAGACCATCCTTAATCTAACTTCTAAGTCTCCAACCGCAGTTCATACATCTTTCCCTGGTTTCTTTCATGTTGTTTGCATATACTGGCCTTTTCTCTGGGAGAGCTCCTTTCATCTGTCTGCTAGAACTGCACTAATCATTTACAGATCAACAAAGGTAATGCCTTCTTGTGAAGCCTTCCCTGCCCATTTTACCTCCCACCTCATTAAATTCCCCAGCAGCATAGAGACCACAGCTGCCTTTTTTTTCCTCCTGATGCTGAAAGTAACTTGAAGCTTCTTTTATTGCAGAATGTATCTCAAATTGTAGCAATGTACTTATTTTGGTTTTCTTCCCCTAGTCTGAGACTCCAGGAAGTACAGGTATTTCTGTCTTTCTTAACTAAATATGCTAACATACACATAGGCCCATAATAAATATGTGGAGATGATTTTTAGAGAAAAGAAGTTAATGCTATGGAAGGACTAAGCCATGGGAATAAAAGGCACAGCATAAGGAATAAACTCCGTAGTTTGGTGTTAGTGATGTACGGGGACAGATGGTAGTCACGCTTGTGGTGAGCATACAGTAATGTATAGGCTTGTTGAATCACTATGTTGTACACTTGATATTAAGGTAATTGTGTCAACTATACCCAAAAAAAGTACCAAAATAAAAAAAAGAAATGAACGTGCATTAAGCTCATCTTCTTAATATACATAAGCGGTGCAGAAAAGGTTTGTTCTATTTGAGACCGAAGTAAAGCAAGTGAGAGAATTAAGACAGAGTATGAATGGAATAAGTTTGGTACATGAGCAAAGGTTAAGCCCCTAATTTTTAATAGTCTCTTTAGTACTCCACATTGTACAGGCAGTGTAGGGTAGCAGCGCCTGCCCTGTGTAATCTGGGGTATCAAACAGAAACCAGTTCGTTGAAAATGAGACATCCTCAGGTTAGATTTCTAAAAGAGGGGAAAAAATAGCTTTGTGGTCTTTACAGGGGCCAAATTTAAAAAAAAATAGATAAAAAGCGTAAGAATTAAAAATCCGAAATTGAAGCAAACAAAGAAAGCCAGAATAACATCACAATATAAAATCTTATGTGAAGAATAGTAATAAAGTAAAAGAATAACAAAATGTTCAAACGCGCCACAAAAAATGATGTATCAGCCACGTACTTATAAGCAAATCAACTAACAAGATAGAATCCACCTATAAAGTGAAAAGTATTTTATTAGAATACATTGGCAAGTGTACAAATACTTTGGAAATGTTAAGTATATCTGTTTGACAATCTTACAGATCAAGAAGAAAAAAGGAGAGGGAAAAGAAACAAAGTAAATTATTCCAGTTCCAATAATAAGTGAGAAAGTTACAAGAGTGGGTCCTTCCACTGCGAAAACCAGATATCCTATATAAAACATTTGAAAAATAATAATTTTTAGAAAAAAAAAACTTTGATAACCTAGCAAAAAGATAAGGTCTTAATTGTGCCATTTACTGAACGTGCATGTGCTCATTGTATCAAGGATCTATTAATGTGTTGATGAATTGTTCATAATTTTATCTGTACTAATTTTTTTTTTAATTTATTTGACAGAGAGAGAGATCACAAGTAGGCAGAGAGGCAGGCAGAGAAAGAGGAGGAAACAGGCTCCCTGCTGAGCACAGAACCTGATGCAGGCCTCAGTCCCAGGACCCTGAGATCATGACCTGAGCCGAAGGCAGAGGCTTTAACTGAGCCACCCAGGCACCCATCTGTACTAATTTTCAAGTGTTAATCAGCACATGCTTAAGAGTTCATATATGGCATTATTCTGTTAGAATCTTAAACTTCATGAGAAATAGCAGTATAAAAGAATGATCTATTATGAAACGTGGGAGTCCACAAAATCTATTTTAGTATCTCTAATATCTTTTAAGTACTCACATATCTAATGTTGAGATCAGTTTTGTTGTTTGATAACATGTGGCACTGGTAGTCCATAGTGATTTGAGGAGGGGAGGAAGCTTGTTGGCTGGGGTCTCTTTCAGTGACTTCTTTCTAAGTGATGTACACATCACACTCGAGAGACATCAATATGGCAAAGAAGAATTATAGATAGTGACTATAAGGTCTCCCACTGTTCGTTATTTTGTTTTGATTGACTTTTCTGGAATACTTGTGATAAGGATCCTGGTCTCTGGTGTGTTCAGAGATGGAATTTTTTAAAAAATGAGTTCATGGCCCATGTCCGAATCTATATAAGCTCAAAAATTATTTACAGCTCACCAGGCACTCTTATAAGAACTGTAGTAATAGTGAATCATTGGAGCCTCTTAATATCTTCCAATGATGGTGTCCTCAACTGATATGTGAGAAACATAGGCAGAGATAGGTAAGGTAAGTAGGTAACTCTCCCGGAGTCACTCTGCTAAGTGGCAGAGATGGAATGTTAATCCATATAGTTAGCTCTTTGGTTTGTCCATTTACAGTCTATGCTGATTTATCAGTTCCTTTTACAAACAGAAGAGTGATTTTAATTGCATGATAGAAAATGAACATAATTGAGCCAAGACATTTCCTTAGTCAATGTACTTTTTTGTTGCAAGTACCAGAAATCCACAGATACGAGGTAAAACAAGGAGAGAAATGTGCCACAGGGGTCTAACAAAATTTATCTGGTCCCAGAGCACAGTTACCAGTCAAGTCCCATGCGATACTCATCCTACCCTTTTCCTTTCCCTCTAGTATAACCTGGTTCTCATCTCTGCTTCTCTTGGTTTCAGCCTCATTTAATTATTATTGTAAAACAAAACAAAAAACAAACAAAACACAACAAAAAATTCCTCCACAGGGACTTTAATTGTGATTTCCCAATTAGTCTTACCTCCAAGTCTCTTTGGTGTAATTATTCAGGTTTTGTATTTTGTGTTAGACTTTTCATAACTCTGGTGCTCCTAGAGTTATTGGAACATGTTAAAACAAACAAAAAAAAAAACAGAAACAAACAAAAACGAGACAGCTAGAGTCTTTGTAGCCGGCTACCCATGGTCAAGTTGGCACAGTGATCACCACCTCCAACCGTCCCTGGGCTCTGTTTCTGTGTAGTTCTTAGTTAGAGATGTCCAGGGATGGGAATTTCCTTGAGATTCACAAAGCAGAATTGAGACAATAACCCTTGGGAGGTCGTGAGTGATTTCTTAGAGGCTTCATCAGTTTGTCAGCTCTGCTGTTTATCCCATGTGGCAAATGTAGGAGCTCCTGGGACCTATCCCCTTGCTTCCAGTCTGCATTTGTGGTGAACAATGCAGATTTCCCCCCAAAACTCCCTTTGCAACCTGCATTCCTATGCTTCTGTCCAAGACCTACATGTGGGTGTATCTGACTTTGAGCAGCAACTATCTCCATCTTCAGAGGCACCTGTCTTGAACTTCTCTCTCTAGTTTTTCTAGCAGTCATCTAGGATGGTGATTTCTTTTAAACTCTTCTAAACAAGTATACATAAACTTCTTTTTTAAATAAACCCTTTTTGCTATACCCTTATAACATCTCAAGACATATTTGTGTTTGTTCTCCATATGCAGTATTTATTTGAAATCATGGGCCAATAAATCAATTTAAAGTTACTGGCTATTCTTAGGACAGTGGCGATATGTTAGTTTTTTTTTTTCTACTTTATCTACAACACACATTTAATGGCTTAAGATACTTACATTACTGTGCATGCATATAACAATACCTCTGCTTGTGTGAGTTTTGGATAGCTCAATTATGGAAAGAGAATACTCCACCATATGAGAACGCTAATGCCAGTGTCCCCTGAAATTAATGCACATTGAATAGAATCACATTATTAAGAAAAAATTTAAAATTTTCCATACTAGATTTAAAATCTCCCTTCATGGTCCAAAAAAGAAAAAAATGAAGGCATGAAAATTTGGAAAGCTCCATGTTAAGGGTAACTCCATTCATTTTAACAGGCCAAGCCTGTAGACCTAATAAAACTTTATTAGGGGACCAACATGGTCAGCTATGCTTATCTTTTCCCCCACTAGATTTTTTCCAGTAATAAAATTTTCAACTCTCACACAAATGCTATTTTTATAAAGGGAAAAAGATAATCAAGCCAGAAAGGGAAGTCAAAAGGGGAAGTACCTCCTAGTGATAATAATGATGAGAATAAAAGAAGAATGAGGAGACAACGTCTGGAGCCCAATTTGTTGGCTGCCATCCTGGCTTCTTCCTTTTCTCATCACTTTCATAAATGATCACATACAGAGGAAATAAGTATGAGGAAAAATAAAGTCATTTAAGTTAACTTGTATCAAAGAAAGAAGATTTCACAATTAGAGTAATTTTCTTAGTGTATTTCTATTTCCAATATTTAACCAGACAATTTTTCTAGCCTTATAAAAGAACTATAATGGTACAACCAAACTCAAGACTTAAAGATGAGGAATGAAGGGCACCTGGCTGGTTCAGTGGGTAGAGCATGTGACTCTTGATCTTGGGGTTGTGAGTTCAAGCCCCATGTTGGGTGAGAGATTACTGAAATAAAAAAATGTTATCAAAAAATAAAAAAAAAATGAGGAATGTTTTATTTTGATATTTTACAGAATTTCTATGTACATATATGGTAATATTCACAGTACATCTTCATGATATATTGCCTTAACTCTAAAATTGGTCAAAAAGGTAAGATTTACTCAACAGTGATTGAAGATTGATTATATGCATGTGCAAGCAAGGCTTCCAGGTTAGGGTTTTTTCAAAGAGAGATTTTGGGCAAGATTATGAAGGTTGTACGTCTGAAATTTGTAGGGCAGTCCAGCAGGCTAGAAACTCAGAGAAGATTTCTGTTAGAGTCTCAGATACAATTCCCTCTTTTTCCCAGGAAATATCAATTTTTCCTCTCAGGATCCTCAACTGGTTGGATAAGGCCCATTCACATTGAGGAGAATAATCCTCTTACATGTAACTGGATTGTAAATCTTAATCACTTAGACAAAATACCTTCCCAGCAACATCTAGACTAACATTTGATGAAACAACTCTGCCGTAGCCTAGCCAAGTCAATGCATGCAATCAACCATCACATGGACCCAACAAAAAACTTGTCATACATGGACAAATACAGATAGTTCTGGCTGAGAAATAAACAATGTTTGTAGAATTAAGCTGATCCATAAAACATAACTTGGGGAAGTGTTTAAATATTAGAAGAAAGCTTCCTACATGGCTGTCAACCTTTTATATCTTAAATTTCAATGAGGATAGATTATGGGTCCACAGCTGGGTGATCTCAGGCTTAGGTCATTTAACTTCTTCATGCCTCAGTTTCCATATAGGCGAAATGGAGCTGATAATAGTACATACCTCATAGGGTTTTTACGAAGCTGAAATTGTGAAAAGCATAGAAAGTACTTAGAAGATCACCTACTCATAGTATGTGTTATTATTGTCATTATTATTAGAAAGAGTCTTTTTTATAGAATTTACTTATATCATGGCAGGCAGTGTCTTAATCATTTAGAGTAATTTCTAAGTCAAAAAGTTGCTATTGTAGTTTTTGAAACTATCACTACCACTGGAGATGATAGTTTTAAATAATGAAAAAAAAATAAAATGAGGAAAGGTAAGCATTTCACTAAATATGACCAAATAGTTGTAGTCAGTAGGATGTGCAGCCAGAAATATCAAAATTTAAAATAGATATTGGACAACTTAAACGGAAGAAGGGCTAGAAAACAAAAGGCAAAGAGACTGGAATATTATAATATTAGATGCATTTCCATATTTTCCCAAGGGTCACAGTATTCTGAAACTGGTTCTAAAACAACTGAAGGTGTCAATATTTAGGTATGAAAATATCAGAAGAAAATTTTTGTTACTCCAAGGGAAGCTTTCTATTGACTGAAGTTTCTGGATAGTCACAATTTACCAGATTACAGCAGGACAACATAAAAGTTTCTACCTTACCTTCTCACATTGGCTTTCTTAATCACCAGTGCTCACTCAAGCATGCATATACATATAAAAAGTTGTCCTTGGACATTTTTTATGAACACAAATGTAATGTGTGGATAATATCTCTTGAGGCTTAGATAAGATATATGACATGGGTAGTTAAAAATATATGTTAGATAAACTTTATAATGCAAAACTTGAGGCAAGGGAACTCCAGCCTATTATTTTAAGTAATCTCGTGGATTTTAAATGTTATATAATAGAGATTGAGAACCATATCATGGTAATACTGTGAAATGTAAACCTTTCATATATCATGATATAAAATATCATTAAGTTTAAACATTACTTTGACTCTGGAAATAATATTTAAGTAGCACTATGATTTTACTCATAAAATTAGACATCATCACAGACGTAGGTGAAAGTTACAAGTTATTTTATAGCTAGCACTCTTCTGAGTAAAAGGAAGAGTTTATTGAATGGAATAAAATTCAACTTAATTTTAACATAAAACAGAATTCGTGTTATAAATATAAAATGCCAAGTATTTTTCTTCTATTGATTTTGTATGTTTATATTGTACTTTTTAAAATTATGGCTTTTTTTGGATTTGTAAATTCAGATTACCAGGTGCATATTTAAATGTGTGCATAAGGGAACACATACAGACTTAAAACTTCAGAGCTCTAAATATCATAAACACCAACCTCTCCATTTTGCAATGAAATCAAGGCAATTGGTACCTGCTTCGTACTCCAAGATCCTGCATTCTGTCTCAGAATACCTGTTTGCAAGCAACAGTCCCCTTTCCTCATTTTACTAAATGGAAGTACATTCAACAGATATTAGTTAAGTACTTATTATATGCCAGGTATTGTTCCAGAGCAAGAAAATACACAAATGAAAAAACCCTAGACTTGAAAGAGTTTAAATTTTAAAAAGAACAGGGTCACCTGGGTGGCTCAGTTAGCTAAACATCTGCCTTTGGCTCAGGTCATGATCCCAGAGTCCCTGGATCAAGCCCCATGTAGGGTTCCCTGCTCAGTAGGGAGTTTGCTCCTTCTCCCTCCGCTGCTCCCCTTGCTCTATTTCTCTCTCCCTTGCTCACTTTCTCAAATAAATAAAATCTTTAAAGAATTTTAAAAAGAACAGATTTGACACATAAATGTGGACAGATTATCCTAAGTGTTTTATTTAAAGTGTGTAACCACTGACTATGAAGTTTTCGATGAGATCTGAATGGGGGCTGCAGCAGGTAGGGAGTTAATCTGAGTGCTGAAAAGTTAATCTATAACAACACTGTGTATAAAGCAGAAGAGTTGGAGCTCAGGGTTTGAATCAACCAGCAGAGAATTGGAGAATGAAGTAAGGTAAATGAAGAGAGAGAGAGGTGAAATCACAGATGGCTTAATTTTTTTTTTCTAAGCAATGGTGAATAAATGGTGCTGTTACTTTGTTTCTTACAATACTCTATACTCTTCCCCACTGCCAGCTGCAATCAATTTAGGAGTATATGTGATAGTGAAGAGTATTTTCTATTATTCCCTTGAAAAGCTCCATCTTTATGTTGTCATTTCCATCCCTAAATCTAGGAGTTCCAACACACACATGCTCAACTCTCAGTTAAGTTATTAGACAATTGCATAGTGGATTTGGAGAGTCAGATTCATCTGTCATCTGCTTGGTTTTTATTGCCTAACTTGGCTGCACTACGCTCTTTCCTGATACGTGGAAACTGCTCTAGTTTCAGTCACCTCATGATAAGGCATAGCCCATTGCCAATCTATTATCCGGGTTAACAATAGACTTGGGTTTTATGAATTCTCCTGTTCTTTAGCCGTTCTATACTTCTGCTTTCAGAAGTAAACTATTCTTCTTACAGATCTCTGTGTGGACTGTGTATACTTCTGCTTTCGAAAGTAAACTATTCTTGAAGATCCCAAAGATGTCGTAGGACTTTTTAAAAATTTCATTTGTCAAGATTTTCTTTGGAATCTTTTAGTGGCAAATAAGTTCAGAGAGATTTGTTACCTTTTACTCATCGCATTGCGTTAACCCCAAAGAAATGATATTTTCATAATGAAAGTTAGGTTGCTAGCTAGTTTGTCCCCAAAAGGCAAAAGCAAACAAAAAACAAAAACAAATCTTTAAAATAATGATTCATCACTCAAGTGTTTAAATCAAAACAAGTCAATCTAAACTTCTCCTTCATTCCTTATGGTGCACACAGATAAGAAATAAAGTGTATGTGTTCTTGTCTTATAGGACATGCTATTCCAGATAGCTGAAAAGGTGTAATATTTCTAATGTGATCTCAATGCTGATGTCAGTAGAACAGTTCAAAGTGACCTGGAATATAAGCAGCTTTTCCAATTTTAGTATTAGTGAGTTTCCATGAAGTTTTCCCAAGACACAAGCAATCGTTCAATG
The DNA here is from genome assembly GCA_002007465.1 of Ailurus styani. Taxonomy (NCBI): domain Eukaryota; kingdom Metazoa; phylum Chordata; class Mammalia; order Carnivora; family Ailuridae; genus Ailurus; species Ailurus styani. The sequence goes on from LNAC01000182.1 coordinate 3,304,440, forward strand.
AGGAAGACTTAGTAATATTTTCATATGCTTGACTTTCTATATGATCAAATTGATGAAACAGATTGAGAGAAATGTGCTTTTTTTTTCCAAGTTATAACCTTGTTTTCTAATAATTGTTACTTAATATATCTGCTGGTTAACCTTTAACAGATATAATACGCAGGTGTGGCTTTCCAACTTTATGACTCTTAGAGATTACACCTGTTCCTCCAGTAAGTAGACATGGGCTCATATAGTATATAAATGTTGTGTAGAGGGCGCCTGGGTGGCTCAGTGGGTTAAAGCCGCTGCCTTTGGCTCAGGTCATGATCCCAGGGTCCTGGGATCGAGGTCCACATCGGGCTCTCTGCTCAGCAGGGAGCCTGCTTCCTCCTCTCTCCTCTCTCTCTGCCTGCCTCTCTGCCTACTTGTAATCTCTCTCTGTGTGTCAAATGAATAAATAAAAATCTTTAATAAAAAAAATAAAAATAAATGTGTAGAGATGAGATGTTGGAAAGGTAGAAATTAAAGATGATATGATATTTTATGTCTGAGTAAGTGAGAATAGGAAATCTTCACTGGCAGAGAGTTTTGGTGTACATATTCTATCAATTAGAGGGAGAGAGACAGAGAGGTTGATGTCTCCATCTGTAATTGTGGACAGGTAAATTTCTCCTTTCACTTCTAGCAGATTTTGCTGCATTTATTTTGAAGTTCCTATTAGATCATAGAGTTTAGAGTCTTTAAATTTCTTGGAGAGCTGACCCCTTTATTGCTGCATAATATACCCTTTTAGTTCTGATAAATTTCTTGTTCTGAAGTCTGTTTTTTCTGAATGAATATAAAAGTTTTAGGGTTTTTTAAGGGTTTACATATTAGATATTTTCTATCATTTTTCTTTTAACCAATTCATGACTTTATTTTTAAAGTGGCTTTCTTGGAAACGGTCTGCAGTTGGATATTTATCTTCCATCTCACATGACAATATCTGTATTTTAATTGGTACTGTATTTAATATTACTATTGATAAGGTTGGATTAAAATACAATTTTGATAGCTGTTTCCCATTTTTTCTGTTCTTTGTTTCTTTTTCCTTTTCTGCCATTTTTGTTTAATAAGATTTTTAAAAATTCAATTTTATCATACTATTTATTGTAAGCTTGCAAATATTTTAAATATTTTTCTAGGACTTATGGTGTACATCTGTAAATAATAAGAATCTACCTCGAAGCATCTAGGCTTCAAGGCACCTGGGTGGCTCAGTCATTAAGAGTCCACCTTTGGATGCCTGGGTGACTCAGTCAGTTAAGCGGCTGCCTTTGGCTCAGGTCATGATCCCAGGGTCCTGGGATCGAGTCCCACATCGGGCTCCCTGCTCAGTGGAGAGCCTGTTTCTCCCTCTCCCTCTGCCTGTTGCTCTACCTACTTGTGCTCTCTATCTCTCTGTCAAATAAATAAATAAAATCTAAAAAAAAAAGAGCCCGCCTGTGGCTCAGGACCTGATCCCAGGGTCCTGGGATGGAGACCCACCTCAGGCTCCCTGCTTGGTGGGAAGCCTGCTTTTCCCTCTCCCACTCCCTCTGCTTGTGTTCCCTCCCTCTCTGTGTCCCTTTCTGTCAAATTAGTAAATAAAATCTTAAAAAAAAAAAGAATCTACCTTCAAATAGTATTATACCACTTCATATGTGGTGCTAAGGGCCTTACAATAATACATTCCCAATGGCTCTATCCATCCTTTGTACATTTTTGTCACTTATTTTATTTTTACATGTGCTAAAAACACAGAGTACATTGCTACTCTTTTGCTTTAAATAGTTTTCTTTTACAATAATTATAATTAAGGGGCACCTGGGTGGCTCAGGGGGTTAAGCCTCTGCCTTCAGCTCAGGTCATGATCTCAGGGTCCTGGGATCGAGTCCCACATCGGGCTCTCTGCTCAGCGGGGAGCCTGCTTCCCCCTCTCTCTGCCTGCCTCTCTGCCTCCTTGTAATCTCTCTCTGTGTCAAATAAATAAAAATCTTTAAAAAAACAGTTATAATTAATGGAATGTGTTTTATTTTTATTTCTTCCATTTCCATATTTTTGTGTGGATCCTTGTTTCTGTCAGGCACTATACTACATCTGCCTGAAAGTCTCCCTTAACATTTCTTCCAGGGCATATCTATTGGCAATTAATTTGCTCAGGTTTTGTCTGTCTGAAGGTCTTTATTTCTCCTTCAGTTTTGAAGGATATTTCCCTGAGTTGCCAATAAACACTCTTGTACAGCAGTGAGAAAAGGCACAAGAGCAAATGTCAGTCTTCCGTTATTACATAAAAGTTCTGGTTAGGAAACAATAATCATGTTGTATTGAGCATCATTAATCCAAGGATTAGTAAATATTGTCTCAGCAAATTAAAATGGTCGAGTTAATGAGAATTAGGCAGCTACTTTTAATGACTTGAACTTAGGTGTAAGTAAGCCCATGTAAACATAAAACCACATCTCTTACGTTAACGATCTTGGAGTAAAGGGAGCAGGGAAGGGTAGGAGAAATGCTGAATGAGAATTGATTGCTGGTCTTGGGAAACTGCTGCGGTACCCTGGCCTGCCTGATTTCCTAACGTATTGATTGAGCTACGGCTGAACTCTTTGGCTTCTGCCTCTGCCCAAACAACCAAAGATGGGAACCTATAGGTGATTAAGCCATGGTCCAGACGGGCCAATGTCCACTGTCAGTTACAGTTGTTAAGGAATGAAATACTCGTCCTGGTTTAAGAATGGGAATTCAGGGGCGCCTGGGTGGCTCAGTGGGTTAAAGCCTCTGCCTTCGGCTCAGGTCATGATCTCAGGGTCCTGGGATCAAGCCCCACATCGGGCTTCATGCGCAGCAGGGGGCCTGCTTCCCCTCTCTCTCTCTGCCTGCCTCTCTGCCTGCTTGTGATCTCTCTCTCTGTCAAAAAAATAAGTAAAATCTTTTAAAAAAAAAAAGAATTCTAAAACCCGTATTTACCTACTTATCAAGTTCATATACAGAAACAATAACTTTGTATTCCTCCATGAGCAATGCAAGTTAGGTCATAATGTAAGCTCTTCCACATAGTTTTAGCAGATTTCCTGTATCTATGATTATTAGTTTACTCATAAGTAATTTACTCTTAGATTTTAAAAAGCCAGGTAACTGCTATCTTGCCGCTAGAGGAACAGTAGCTTACAGTGATACAGAAAATGCAGTTCAACAGCTAAGTTTGAAACATGACAAGAAAAACATGAGTAGAACAACATGAGTGTGTGTGTGTTTATGTGTGTGTGTGCACATGTGTGTGTGATTTTAGAGAATTTTAAAGGAAACCAAAAGGTGTAGTGCCCTGACTTCTCTACAGTCCTCGAGTCTCTCGGCACACCAAGTTCCAGCGAAGCCTCCCTGTGCCAGACTGCCCCATGTTGTCACATTGCTACAACCACTCTCTCTCCCTGGGTCCGTGCTCCCCAGGGCTGTTCTCTCTGAGTGACTGACAATCTGTCTCTTCCTTCACACCTTGCCTTCCTCTCTCTGCCTTTGGCTCCTGCTGTCTTGCTGACTAGGGAGACAACCCTCTGGGTGGTTGAATCTTCCCACTTCCCTCAAAGAAATACAAACAAAGCCAGATGTTGTAACTGTGAACTTTCTATTTAGACACAGTTTGTCAGTTTTTGTGAAAGCGCTTTCTGTCAAAAGTCTGTCATAGGATTTTATAAGAAAGAAGAACAGAAAATTTTTGAAAACACAAAATGGAGGCTTGAATATTTGAAGGCAGACTTTAAGGGAGGAACTAAGATGACCATAGTAATGAGATGACTATAATAATAACATAATGTGTTTGCTTCTCTTGTTACCATCTTAGGAAATTGCAGCTTCGAGTGATTAAGCTAACTGCCCTCATTTACATGTTTATAAAAGAGTGGAACCAAAATTTGATTCCTTCAGAAACATCAAGCTGATGTCCTTTCCTCTACAAGGCATGCTTTAGTCAGTGCTAGAGCACGGTGGCGGCTTTTCCAGATAGTGGAAGTTCCAGCATATCTTGGTCATCTACAAAACCTATCTGGGGGGGGGGGAGCCTGAAAAATCATAAATATATCTTAAGTTTTGTATATAGAATATATATCACCAGTTTAAATATTATGGAAAATAATTTTCAAAAACAAGTCTGGAAGTGAGTAGGGGATGGGTGAAATAGATAAAGGGGGAAACAATAAGTCAGACTGAGAAAGACAAATATGGTTTCATTCATGCGGAATCTAAAAAAGAAAATAAATGAATAAAGAAAAAGCAAAATCAGGCCTATAAATAGAGAACAAACTGATGGTAGCCAAAGGGGAAGAGGGTAAAGGGGGGGGGGTCAAAATGGGTAAGGGAAGTGGAAGATACAGGTTTCCAGTTATGGAACGAATAAGTTAAAGGAATAAAGGGCATAGCACGAGGAATATGGTCAATGATACTGTTGTAATGTTGCATGGTGACAGATGGTAGCAACACTTGTGGTGAGCATAGCATAACGTATAGAGAAATTAATCACTATCTCACATCTGAAAGTAATGTGACATTTTGTGTCAACTTAGAAAAACAAAATTTTAAAAAAATATTTTCAAAATAAGAGAAAGCTAAAATTACTACATTTTAAATATGTCAATCTTTTACTTTGGAAATATAGAGTGGGCTTTGTCCGTAGTTAAAAAATAACTTTATGTTCCATGAAATATACCAATGAATACTAAGGAGAAAATAAAATCACATGATTATATCCATAGATGCTGAAAGTGTTTGAAAAAGTTCACTATTCTTGATTTCAAAAAATCCATCAACTATATGTAGATATTTACTTACCTATCTCAGATAATTTTTAATGGGGAAAATCTGTCATTCGCTTTTTTTTGTCTTTCAAAACTAGAACATTTACTTTAAAAATTGTTCAATTTAAAGTTAAGAAAAATGCCTTCTGTCTCTCTTTGTTGAAACTGCTAACAAGTCAACTGGAAGTATGAACATTTAGTTAAATACAGAAGTAAAATGAAGTATTAAAAATGGAAAGAAATAGAAAAAAATTGCCAATGATACAATCGTTTATGTAGAAAACCCTAGAGAGTGAGAGATTTATCTTAAAAATGGTACAAAGAATAATTCTACGGCATACATACAGTGGCATAAAAATTTATGTATAGGTAGCAGTTGGTTTTATGTTTACTATACCACAAGATGATAAGACATTTTTATAACAACAAAATAAAGTTACATTACATGGGACTAAGCTAACATGTATGCCCTATGTAAGAAAATGTAAAATTGGACGTAAAGGGAAAAGTATACCAAGATGTTGTATAAGGTTACTCAATGTTATTAAGACATCATTTGTCCCTGGTTTAATTCATAAATTTATATTACATCTGAAAAAATACCAAAGTAATTCAATCGCTACTCTTCAGTAAGTGATGCTTAGAACAAATAAATACCCAGATAGAGAAATAAGCTTTGTACTCTACCTCACATCAAACACAATTCCATTCATATTTTCTCAATTCCTGTGCAATTGTTTTCATGTTTTATTTTTACATATATTGTACAATGCATAACATTTATATAGTCATACTTAAAAGAAATATAAAAAATCTAAAATTTAACCATAAACTTAACCAAAGTTTAACCATATAGAACCATAACTTTATAGGTAACATTTCTAGTGAATTCTATTCTTTTGCGATGATTCCTATTTCCATTTGGTGTCATTTTTCTTCTACATAAAGGATTTCTTTTAAGCTTTTTTGTAGTGCAGATCTGTTAGAAGTAAATTCTGTCAGTTTTTGTATGTTTGAAAAAATTTCTGCTTTCATTTTTGGAATACATTTTTTTCTGAATGGAGAATTATATGTTGAAATTTTTTTTCAGGACTTTAGAGATTTTAATATACTGTCTTCTCACTTGCATTGTTTCGTGAGAAATCTGCTATTATTCTTACATTTGTTTTATATAAGTAACATGCCTTTTTGTTTCTGCCTGATTTCAAGACCTTATCACTTTATTTTGATAAATTTGGTTACAATGTACATTGGTGTCATTTTCTTCATATTTCTTGAGTTTAGAATCCATTAAGATTTTTGGATCTATGAGGTTGTAATTTGCATCAGTTTGAAAATGTTTTGATTCCTGTTTCTTCAAATATTTTTTTGTTGCCTTTCCTTTCTTTCCTTGCTGCCTTAAAATTCTCTAAAATCTGTGAACTGGGGCAACAATAGAACTAATCTCATTTGTTTCCTATCTGTTAAGGATTAGTGTTATTCATTGCCTGTTGTCTGCTGTCCTGAAAACCACTATTTCTTATATTTTTATCTGGTTTTGTTGCTGTTGTTGGTAGGAGAGAAAGTTTGTCTTTTATTATGGGATGGCTGGGACTAGAATCGCAAAGTTCTAAGGCATTCTCAAGAAAATGCAGCTCATTTATTTTACATATCATCTATGTAGAAAAGTAAACTAATGCATATTTTTTATATTTCCCTTTATAATTAAAGATTTTTTTTTATTTATTCATTTGACACAGAGAGAGAGATTACAAGTAGGCAGAGAGGCAGGCAGAGAGAGAGGAGAGAGGAGGAAGCAGGCTCCCTGCTGAGCAGAGAGCCCGATGTGGGCCTCGATCCCAGGACCCTGGGATCATGACCTGAGCCGAAGGCAGCGGCTTTAACCCACTGAGCCACCCAGGCGCCCTCCCTTTATAATTAGAACTGTATTGCTATTAACCACAATTTTCCTTGTTTTGTTAAAATATATTTTCAAAGAAAAATTATATGGATTTAGCATGTTATATATAGTTCTATGAAAAGAAAATTGAAATATGAATATTTTATACTAATCCTTTGAAATACAGAAAATGTAAGAATTCAGAAAATTTTTTCTTAAATAAAAATTTCATGTGCAGTGAAATGAATGCTGGTGACAACTTCAAATAGTACTGATAAATTTAGGAAATCTAGCTGATACATGGACATTTACCAGTAAAATACATATATGTTGCTAAAATGAAGCCAACACAAATGGAACACAAAATCACCATATTTATGTGGTATGTGCTATTGTAATTCTCAGCTCTTGTTCATTCAAATTAAGGTTGTAGTCCTCTCAGTTTTTCCAGTATTTAAACTGTCCTTGATGTCCTGGTGAAAATACATCTGGAGATGTCCATACTCCTGAGCTTACTTGAAGATACACCTGTCATGATTACTGCTCAGATTGCAAAAATGAAGTACTTTTTGCATCAATTCCTTCAGCAGAAGCCTACGGAAATAGGTGGAAGAAACAATCCTTCTTTATTATCATATGCGTGCTCATTTTCAGTTTAAGCAAACAATACCTTCTGGCTGTATTTCTGTACAGAGAAGTAACACTACATTTCTCTAAGGAGTTGCAGATAAATAGAAAAAATAACCAATTTGATCTTACAAAATCTGATACTGTTTTACCACAAAGTATATTTTAAAATGGATTCACCAATTACAAGAAGAGGATTTTTGTTAATCTTGGTAATTATAGGAATAACAACTATAGTAAAGATAACACTGAAGGTTCACAAGATGTCAATTACAGTACCTAAAGGTTTTGCATGTAACTAATTTCATCTTCATAAAATTCAAATTATTCTAATCTCTGTTTTACTGATGTAAAAACTGGGGTACAGACTGATTATGAAACTTATCATAGATCACACCTAGATGGGTGAAGCCAGGTTTAAAAATCAGAAACATGACATAGACCTGGAACTCTCTATACTACTGCCTTACTCTTCCTATACCTACCTTAGAAAATCAATATATTATTGTATTTTCTTGACAAGTCAGTCATCAATAAGATTACTCTTGGGCGCCTGGGTGGCTCAGTGGGTTAAAGCCTCTGCCTTCGGCTCAGGTCATGATCTCAGGGTCCTGGGATCGAGGCCCGCATCGGGCTCTCTGCTCAGCAGGGAGCCTGCTTCCTCCTCTCTCTCTGTCTGCCTCTCTGCCTACTTGTGATCTCTCTCTCTTAGAGAAATGTAGGCCCTCATCGGGCTCCCTGCTCAGTGGGGAGCCTGCTTCCTCCTCTCTCTCTGCCTGCCTCTCTGCCTGCTTGTGATCTGTTCTCTCTCTCTCTGTCTGTCAAATAAATAAATAAAATCTTTAAAAAAAGATTACTCTTATCCAGTCTATATTTCTAATTACTGTATTTTCCTAACTTCAAAATGTTTATCTTTTAATCCAGAAATCTCTCCTAAAATACCTCAAACATCTCTACCTGGTCTTCAACATCATCATGAATGAGCTTTATTACCTTCACCCCCCAGTATGATTGTCCTTGTTTTTATATGCAGTTTGAAACTCTTTCAGTATCTATACCCACTATTCCTAATATCTTCTTTCCATTTTTATTTCTATTTTCATTTGAGAGAATTTTAAACTTATCACACAGTTGCAGGTGTGCAGGTGTAGTACAGGAAACTTTTTTTTCCCGGAACCGTTCCATAGTAAGTAGCTGGTATGATACACTATTACCTCCATATAACTTAACGTGTACTTCCTACAGACCAGGATATTTTTATGCATAACTGCAGTACAACCATGAAAATTAGGAAATTTACCATGGTGTATTATTACCCTCTAATCTTTAGATCCCATTCAAGTTCTACCAGTAGTTTCAAAGTACCCATATAGCAAAAGCACCTACTTCAGAACTGTAAGTACTACTGGGTGGTCATGTCTCTAATTTTTTCCAGTCTGGATCAGTTGTTCAGTCTTTCTTTAACTTTTACAACCTAGACACTTGTAACTACACAGACCAGTTTTACAGAATGTTTTTCAACTTGTGCTTGTGTGAGGTTTCTCATGGTTAGTTTCTAGTCGAATTCCTTTAAGTTGGTTTCTTCCATTGTGAAAGTGATAACTCTGTTTTTGTTTTTCAAATTTTTACTGAAATTCTAGTTAGTTAACATATAGTGTAATATTGTACACTTACATATAACACCCAGTGCTCTTCACAACAAGTACTCTCCTTAATCCCCATCACCCATCTAGCCCAACCCTTTGCCCACCTCCTTCCATCATCCCTCAGTTTGTTCTCTATTGTTAAGAGTCTCTTATGGTTTGCTTCCCTCTCCTTTTTTTCCTTTTTTTTTTTCTCTTCCCATATGTTCATCTGTTTTATTTCTTAATTCCACATGAGTGAAATCATACTGTATTTGTCTTTCTCTGATGTACTTTGCTTTGCATAATACACACTAGCTTCATCCCCATCATTGCAAATGGCAAGATTTCATTCTTTTTGATGGCTGAGTAATATTCCTATGTGTGCATATGTGTGTGTGTATACCGCATCTTTTTTATCCATTTATCAGCCCATGGTCACTGCTCTTTCTATAGTTTGGCTATTATTGATAATGCTGCTATAATCATTGGGGTTGTATATACCCCTTCAAATCTGTTTTTTTGTATCCTTTGAATAAATACCTTGTAGTGCAATTGCTGGGTTGCAGGGTGTTCTATTTTTAACTTTTTGAAGAACCTCCATACTGTTTCCCAGAGTGGCTGTCCCAGTTTACATTCCCACTAACAGCGCAAGAAGGTTCCCCTTCTCCACATCTTCACCAACACCTGTTGTTTCTTGTGTTGTTAATTTTAACCATTCTTACAGGTATGAGATGGTATCTCATCATGGTTTTGATTTGTATTTTCCTAATGATGAGCGATGTTGAGCATCTTTCCTGTGTCTCTTAGACATCTGGATGTTGTCTTTGTAGAAATGTCTATCATGTATTCTGCCCATTTCTTAATGGATTATTTGTTTTTTGGAGTGTTGAGTTTGAAAATTTCTTTATATATTTTGGCTAATAATCCTTTCTTACATATGTCATGTGGAAATATCTTCTCCCATTATGTAGGTTGCCTTTAGTTTTGTTAATTGTTTCCTTCGTTACACAGAAGCTTTTTATCTTGATAAAAATAGTTTATTTTTGCTTTTGTTTCCCTGGCCTCCCACACGTCTAGTAATAATTTGCTGTGACTGAGGCCAAAAAGTTGCTGCCCTCTGGGATTTGATGGATTCCTGTCTCACATTTAGGTATTTCTTCCATTTTGAGTTTATTTTTGTGTGTGGTGTAGGAAAGTGGTCCAGTTTCATTCTCCTGCATGGTGCTGTCCAGTTTTCCCAACACCATTTATTGAAGAGACTGTCTTTTTTTCTATTGGACATTCTTTCCTACTTTGTTGATTAGTTGATCATATAATTGTGACTCCATATCTGGGTTTTCTATTCTGTTCCATTGATCTATGTTTCTGTTCTTGTGCCAGTACCATACTGTCTTGATGATTACAGGCTTGTATTTTCATATAGCTTAAAGTCCAAAATTGTGGTTCCTCCAGCTTTACTTTTCTTTTTTCACAATTGTTTTGGCTATCTGGAGTCTTTTGTGGTTCCATACGAATTTTGGGGTTGTGTATTCTATCTGTGTGAAAATTTCTGGTGGCTCTTTGATGGGGATTGCATTAGGTGTGTAGATTGCCTTGGGGAGTATAGACATTTATTCTTAAAATAAACTAACATTGTTAGTTTGTTATTCCAATCCATGAGCATGGAATGTTTTTCCATTTTTTGTAACATTTTCAATTTCTTTCAGAAGATACTTGGTAGCTTATGGTTTTTGGTGCAATTGAAAATGGGATCGATTCCTTGATTTATTTTTATGTTGATTCTTTGTGGGTGTATAGAAATGTAACAGATTTCTTTACATTGATTTAATATCCTATGACATTACTGATTTCATGTATCCATTATAGCAATTTTTTGGTAGAGTCAGATTTTCTACGTAGAGTATCATGTCATCTGCAAATAGTGAAAGTTTGACTTCTTTGTTGACAATTTGGATGACTTTTACTTCTTTTTTTTTAAGATTTTATTTATTTATATGACAGAGAGAGAGAGTTTACAAGTAAACAGAGAGGCAGGCAGAGAGAGAGGAGGAAGCAGGCTCCCTGCTGAGCAGAGAGCCCGATGCGGGCCTTGATCCCAGGACCCTGAGATCATGACCTGAGTCGAAGGCAGAGGCTTTAACCCACTTAGCCACCCAGGCGCCCTACTTCTTCTTTTTTTTTTTTTTTTTAATCTGATTGCTGAAGGTATGACTTCCAGTCCTAGGTTAAATAGTAATGGTGAGAGTGGGCATCCCTGTCTTGTTTCTGACCATAGAGGAAAAGCTCTCAGTTTTTCCCCATTGAGGATGATATTAGCTGTGGGTTTTTCACATATGGCCTTTATGACATTGAAGTGTGTTCCATCTATCCTTAATTCTTTGAGGGTTTTTATCAAGAATGGATGCTGAATTTTGTCAGATACTTTCTCTGCATCTATTGAGAGGATCATATGGTTCTTATCCTGTCTTTTATTAATGTGGTGTATCACACTGATTTGCAAATATTGAACCATACTTTCAGCCCAGGAACAAATCTCACTTGATTATGGTGAATAATTCCTTTAAGCTACTGTTGCAATCAACTTGCTAGTATCTTGTTGAGAATTTTTGCATCCATGTTCATCAGAGATATTGATGAGGAGAATTATATAATTCTCCTTTTTAGTGGGGTCTTTGGTTTTTGGAATCAAGGTAACATTGGCCTTGTAGACAGAGTTTGGAAGTTTTCCTTCCTTTTCTATTTTTTGGAATAGTTTGAAAAGAATAAGTATTAACTCTTCTTTAAATGTCTGGTAGAACTCTTCTGGGAAGCAATATGGCCCTGGACTTTTGTTTGTTGGGAGTTTTTTGATTACTGATTCAACTTCTTTGTGATTATGGGTCTGTTCAAATTTTCTATTTCTTCCTGTTTCAGCTTTAGTAATTTGTATGTTTCTGGGAATCTGTCCATTTCTTCCAGATTGCCCAGGTGGTTAGCATGTAATTTTTCATAATATTTTCTTAGAATTGTTTGCATTTCTGTGGTGATGGTTGTGATCTCTCCTCTTTCATTCATGATTTTATTTATTTTGGTCCTTTCTCATTTCTTTTTGATAAGTCTGGCTTATCTGATAAGGGGTTTATCAATTTTATTAATTCAGAGAACCAGCTTTTAGTTTCGTTGATCTGTTTGTTTTGTTTTTATATACTTTAATTCTGCTCTAATCTTTATTATTATGTTTATTATCTTTATTGTGCTGGTTTTAGGCTCTATTTGCTTTTCTTTTTCTAGAATGTGTGTGTGTGTGTCTTTGTGTGTGTTCGTGTTTTTATGCCTGTTTATTTCTCTATATATCTGTTGCTGTATATTGAAAACTGTGAGTTCACACTAGTACCTCCAATTTCAAGCTAATACCAGGGTTTATTCTAGGGTTGTTTGTTACTCCTTTTTCTGTTAGTGAGAAACCTGGTTCCCATGAATGTTAGAATATGTTTTTAGCAGTCCCCTTGTATGCGTCCTATCTCTCCTAACCATCATTGTTTCCTCCCCTGAATACATGCCCTCCTCATGCCACTTGGCTTTACACCCTCCCTACCCTATTTCTACTGTCACATACATAAATGTTTTCCTCATCCCACCCTTAGGCTGACACTCAGTGCTGGAAACCTTTTCCCTTTTCCTGTCCTTAAAGCTACACATGCTCCAGTACCCTTTTCCCACGTAACACCTCTTCCACCCTGATCAGGATCTGCCACCCTGATCTCAGCCATTGTAACTATCTTCCTACCAATATAGATACTTACCTTGTCAAGCCCCTCCTAATGATTTCAGGTTTGAATTGTACAGGAAGGGAAGAGGAAACCTCTTTTTTTTTTCTTAAATCCAGATCAGTAATGTTTCACTCACAGGATTCCACCAAACATTCATTGCCAGAGGAACAACTAACTTTTATCTACTCTGTCCAACTCTCAGAGTCCAGTCCTTCTCTAGTTTGATCTATTAGCAACACTTGACCCAGTCAAACACTTTGTTCTCCTTCATACACATTCTATAGTTGACTTCCAGAATACCACACACTCGTGTTTCTCTTCCTGTTACTCCATTTCAGACCTGTTTACTGGATTTTCCTCTGTTCCCTGACCTCTTCATGTTGAAGTGCCCTCTATTCATACCTTGATACTATTCACATATTTGTGTACTTCTTTGATAATATCATCAGCCTTATCATCCATATACAAATAACTCAGAAATTTCTCTCTCCAGTCCAGATCTCTGTGGACCTCCAGCATATACGAGTGCCTATTCGGCATTTCTAATTTTATGTCTAATGGATCTTTGCAATGTAGCGTGCCCCACATTGATATTCTAACTCAAAGTGGTTTCTACTTCCAGACATTTTATACTAAGTTGAGACAATTCCATGCATTCATTTGGAGGGGCTTAAAAACCTTGTATTCAAATTGGACTCTCTTTAGTGTCCAACACACCATCTCCAATCTATAAGAAAATATTTCTAGTTCTACCTTCAGAATATAGAAGAATCTGCACATTTCTTCCCAAATCCACTGCTGACACCTTGGTCCAAAGAGACCATCATCTCCCCTGATTTTCTGCAAAGACCTCCTAACTGGCCTTCCTGCTTTTAGAATTGCTTCTGTATAGTTGGTTCTTAATACATCAGAGCAATTCTTTTAAATCAAAAGCTAAATATTTTCTACTCAAAACCTATAATAGTTACCTATTTAATTTAGAATAAATTCCTAAATACTTACTATTACTTACAAGATCCCACACAATTTGGCTTCATTGCTCCTAGTAAGACCAGGTTACTTAGTATTCCCTACTCAGTTTGCTCCAGCTACCCAAGCCTCCTTGCCATCCCTAAAAACACCAGGCATGTGCTGACCTTAGGGACTTTGAACTTGTGTTTTTTTGCACTATGCGCTTGTTCTTTCTTTCTTTCTGGAATACTGTTTCAGGAGACATTTCATAGCTAACCACCTTATTGGGTCAAATGTCACCTTGTCAACAAAACCTGCTCTAATCAACCTTCTTAAAATTTTAACCTGTGCGTGGACATTGTAACCATTAGTGTTATCCATCTAACTTCCCTTGCTCTCCTTTCATAAAAACATGTTCAACAGCATTCATCTCATTCTTGCATACTATATAGTTGTTTTTATGTTTGGTTTTTGAAAATATCCGTATTGAAAATCCATATCTCATAATGAGGTACATAACTTTCTAGATCATCTTACCACTGCCTAGACTCCAGGACAATTTCTTACTACTTCCATTTCTAATCTTATTTCCTAGCAATATTGCATAATATCTAATTTTTCAAGCTTAACAATACCACATTGTGTTTCTATTTTATTTATCTTTACAATTTTGCAAAGGCACAAACTTTTGCATGGAGCCCTCTCTTGCCTTTCTTCCAGATACATTACTCAGCACAAATTAATCTACATAAATTAATCAATTGGCACAAATTAATTAAGCTGCACAAATTCTGAAGTTTGGTTATTCATCCATTCTTGCCCATGAAATGCTGTTTTCTAGTTAGTTGTTCACATATCTATTGCTTATATTAAAAAGTAATTAATTATTCATACAGTTATCTTTCTTTTTTTCCTATAATTCATGCTAAGCATTTTACTAAGAATCAGCACCAGGAGTGAATTTAGCTCAATACTCAGCTTCAATTCTTATTTTCACTTGCTAATTTATCAGAGACAATTATGATCTCGTGAAACTTTGACAAAGTTTTATTAAAAATTAAAAAAAGTACTTGCAGAGCCACGTATGTGTTATGGACATGGATATAAATAAGCCCCTAAGTGAATATACTTGCAGTCTTTGCTTGTATTTTTGCTGTGCCAGGTAGTAGTGGACATTTTTCGTTGATAACTGAGTTTTGCCCTTTTTTTAAGCTTTCATTTATTTATTTGAGGGAGAGATTGAGAGAATGAGTTGGGGGAGGGACAGACAGACAACCAGACTCCTTGTGGAGCAGGGAGCCTGAGGTGGGAATCAATCCCAGGACCCTGAGATCATGACCTGAGCCAAAGGCAGAGGCTTAACCACTGACTCAGGTGCCTGAGTTTTGCCTTTTTGATAAAACAGTAGTTAAAGGCTAAAAAATTTATGCTAACATAGTAAATTAATGATAATTGCATGATGTGTAATTTTTAAAAAGGGAGATTTTTGTTAAGGTTCCTCAGTCAAAGATAAAACTCATTCATTCATTATCACATGATTATTTAACACCTTTTACCCCCCAGATACAGCTCCAGAGGCTGGTAATATATTAAAAAAATAAATAACTCTGGCATTCATGTTCTTTACGGTGTATTCTAGAATATTGAGGATAAAAGCCATTGTATCTTTATGAACTAAAAGATTTACCAGTATAATGCAGATCCACTTCCAGAGTATCAACAGATTATGTGAAAAATGTTTGAACAAATGATTAAAGATAGCTCCACTCCTGACTTTGATACTCTGTCAATACAGGTTGGTTTTAGTTTTCCTCCTATAAAATGATGCATGTAATTGGGCATAAAGACAGATGTACCATTATACTCTTGTATTCATCTTTACAATTTTCTTGCCATGCTCAGTTTGACTGGAAGAAATAGGGAATAATTTTTCATTTATTTTCTGTTATCCTCACCCTGAGAGGGCCCACCTAGTTTATGAAAATAAGACTGTGCTCTTTTTCAACTTCTGTTTGCATGGACATTTCACATTGCCACCATGAATCATTCCAAAATAAGATACGCTTTCCATTACCTCACAGGTTTTGCTTATAATTTATGAAGCAGGCAGGATTTTGTTTGATTTCCCTAAGCTTCACTGAAACTGTAAGTTTGAGAACAACATTTATTTTGACTGGAAAGCTGAATAAACACAATTTTACAGTTTTAACAGGAAACATTTATCAAATCCATCAAGTTAAAATAGTGGGATAATTCAACAGAATATTTATGTGTTTTCCTCTTTCTTTTAATGTTAAATGTGTCAATAATATTTCACAGTATGGATTAGGCTATAGACACAAGACTAAACAGAATAAAATGTGTTATACATTGATTCTGAGATACTCACATTTGTTTTAATCTGTGCTACNGTCAATAATATTTCACAGTATGGATTAGGCTATAGACACAAGACTAAACAGAATAAAATGTGATTATACATTGATTCTGAGATACTCACATTTGTTTTAATCTGTGCTATTTATTAAGTATGTTTATGTCCCTAATCTCCATTGAATTTACTTGGCTAATTTGATTTTGCCATGTGTTCTTGAATATTATAGTTTATAGTTTGATCAAACAGACCAAAGAACTAATTTAAGAGATTGGAATTTAGGGAAATTTCTGTAAGCACTTGATTATTCTTAAGTTAAAATTTTAGTGTTTTCAGGGAATGTTTTTGTGACTTCAGATCTGTTTTAAAACTTCTTTATATATAATTCTCAAAACATGAACCATTTAAAGAGTATGGTCTGATAATTTGGTGAAAAAATATTGTAAATAGATTTCAGTCAACCCTTTAAAATATAGAGTAGGTCATAATTCTTACCCTGTAACAAACTCCTTTGACATGAATGAAATATAATGACTGGTTTTTTCTGACAAGACAAAAACACATGGTAATGCATTAAAGTTTTAGAGATTTGCTCTGTTTTTCTTTTTTAATTTTTGTATTCTGTCCAAAGTGAGTTGATTTTTGAATACTAGATAAAGTTTGCTTTAGGTGAAATGATTAACATAGCCAGAAACTGAGAAAAATTAACCTCAGATAGATTTATAATTGTATTTAACATCCATAAAAGCAAATTTTAGGGGAAGCAATGTGGTATTAGTTCAGGACACTATACAGATCCAGTGACATTAGGAAGAAAAACACAGACTGTGTAAATTTAAGCCACGTTGAAGAAATAGGATAGGGGATGTACATGGAATTAGCTGGGTTTGATGTAGATATCAGAATGTTAGTCAGGAGATGGTCAAGAGTATGGAAACTTATCAATACATGGCATTAATCATAGATTTGCATTTTTTCCATTAATCACATAGAACCTCTTATATGCTAAGTATTCTTCTGGGAACTGGTACACTGAGGTGAAATGCACAAATAAGACTGGCTATCAAGAAAATTACATTTTATTGACTGGGGAGTTTTAACATCCTAGAATAGGATAATAACCATGGTGCATGTCAAAAATTTGACCATATCAAGCATCATGGTAAAAATAAAGTTAGACACTAGTAAATGAATGCTCATATAATAGCTCACATTTTAAAAGTGAAAATAGAATAAATAAATGAAAAAATGTCTTTTGGGTATATGTTTATTAAATTCATAAATTTTCTTTCCATTCGTTTGGGGAAAAGGCTTAGTTTATATTTTTATCCCTCCTTTATCTCCTGGGAAGTATAAATTAACAGCTTCTATTGATTCTCTGTTTAATATCATTATATTCTGTTCAGTTTTTCCAATTAAATGCAACCACGTAGTCTTCCTGCCTCCAATTTTGTTCATTTTAGTTGATTGTAAATCTTAAAACCAAGGCTCTTTCAGACACACATACCTGATCTGAAAAGACAAGTCACAAACCTGGAGAAAATTTTGGCTAAAGACAAATATGAAAAAGGATTTGCATCTGGTATATATAAGAGTCTCCAAAAACTCAGTAACAGGAAAAGCAAATAGCCCAATACAATATGCAAAAGGTAGGAAGACACTTCAAAACTGTGTATGGATGACATATAATAGCATCTACATTAATAATGTTAATATCGACACTATACATGAAAGGAGATAACAAAATAGAGGTACTCAGTATCATTAGTCATTAAGAAAATGCAGGTTAAAACCACAATAAAATACATCTATATGGGTGCCTGGGTGGCTCAGTGGGTTAAAGCCTCTGCCTTCAGCTCAGGTCATGATCTCAGGGTCCTGGGATTGAGGCCCGCATCGGGCTCCCTGCTCAGTGGGGAGCCTGCTTCCTCCTCTCTGCCTGCCTGCCTCTCTGCCTACTTGTGATCTCTCTCTGTCAAATAAATAAATAAATAATCAAAAAAAAAAATACCTCTACATACCTATTAGAATACCTAAAATCAAAAAGACATTCAAATAGCATGGATCCAGGACTATTGGAATTCTCATATATTGGTGATGCAGATGCAAAATGGCACAGCCACTTTGGAAAATATTTTGGCAGTTGCTATTAAACATATGATTGACATATGATCCAGCAATCCCAATCTTATATATTTAATCAAGAGACATGAAAACTTAGGTTCACACAGGTATTTATAGTTATATCCATTGTGTAACAAAGACTAGAAACAAACTAATGCCTTTCACTGGAGATGTATCAATGCAACTGAGTGTTACATGGCAGAAAAAGAAACAGACTAGTGATGCACAGCAGCATGGATGATTTCAAATGTGTCAGTCTGCAGCTTGATTAAATAGGCTACATAGTGTGTGAGTCCATTAATAAGATATTTTGGAAAAGGCAAAATTATAACTGCAGAAAATGAGTCATTGGGCGCTAAGACCTGGGGATGGAGGAGAGGACAAGAAACTTCTTGGGGGATGGAATTTTTCTGTACTTTGACTGTTGGTATGTATGAGTCTACCCATTTGTCCAAACTCATGCAACTGTACAGTAAAAGTAAAATGTGGTGGTATTATGGAAATTATATCTCATAAACTTGGCTCTTAAGTAATGTGGTTATTCCACTCTTAAAATCCTAAATGATTCTGCATTGCCCAAAGAATGAAATCCACATACTACCATATAACATATGTCTTTTATAATTTACTCTGATTAGCTTATCTAAGCTCCCCTTCTTGATTTAACCAAATCTCACATTCAGTTAAACTCAAAAAGCAAGTTTCCACACCAAGCGTTCACTTTCTACTTTTTACATGAGCCATGTGTTTTAAATTTATACGCTACTACTCTGATGTGCAGAACTGCAATTTTCTTACTTTTTTTTTCTCTGTAATTGCAATCAACTCATCCTAAACTCTCATTTCAACTCAATGGAGGAGAATAGAATCTGGCCTCTTTAAGGAAACCCTATGCCATCAAGTTAAAACACTCCCTTAAGGTTCATTTCTCAATCAGTATTGCATTTAAGCTTAGTCAATTTAAAATTTTTTTTTTAAAGATTTTTTATTTATTCATTTGACACAGAGAGAGAGATTACAAGTAAGCAGAGAGGCAGGCAGAGAGAGAGGAGAGAGGAGGAAGCAGGCTCCCTGCTGAGCAGAGAGCCCGATGTGGGCCTCGATCCCAGGACCCTGGGATCATGACCTGAGCTGAAGGCAGCGGCTTTAACCCACTGAGCCACCCAGGCGCCCAGTCAATTTAAAATTTAAACTTACTATCAGAGGTATTGTCCCCTCTTAATAATCGTTCCTTTCATGCCTCTCTCTGAGCTGCAGGGAAAATGTTTATAACCTTGTAGCATTAGAAGGGCATGTGGAGTCCTGAACTGTCACTGAGGCCAATGGTGGCCTCTCTAATGTATCTTGATGGATTTATTTGGTCTCTTGTTCATGTTCTTCCCCAACATCTGTTGTTGCTGTGGCTTTCTATGTCTGTTGAGAATAGGCATGTATTACCGTTGTCTTGTCCATGGTATTTACTATGACAACCAGTTGTAAGGTCCACAAGCTGTCTGTCCTCCTTGTCCAGACTGCAGGCATCTTCTGGGTAATTGAACAACATAGTCGGTGAACATAGCCACTGAGTCATGACGTAAGAAAAGAGCATAAGTTCAGTCTTCTGCACATTGAATTTTTATCACTTGAGTTAAGCCTTAGAATAAATAACCCATTTTAACTTGAATGCCTGGGTCTTGTAATCTAAAAATCTAGTTTTTAAAGTTTATTTTGACCCCTGGGGCAAATAATACATTTTATGTTAATTTTAAAAAGCTTATTTTGAATTTCTAAGAAAAGGAAAGAAAAAAGACTCATTTTTATTACAATTCTAGAAAAATCTAATCTTTCCCAATAAAATAACTTGCTACTGGATGAGAAAAAGCAGGAAACAAAGAAATAAAAAACAAGTAAATAATTATCTTGCCATATATTCTGCACCATGTGTCTTATGTATGCTCCACTCCTTTCCTGAGCAATTTCTACTTTCTTCCAGAGTTTCCCAAAGTAATATTTATAAAAATATTCTGATTGCAAAAGACTGTGTTGGTTCCTCTGCCTGTTTTCCCTTTGCAAATATTTTTTTCTATTGTCAGTAATTATCACGTGTATTGAAAGCTCTCTTTAATTAAAATTACAATTATGATTTTTGAATTTGAGACATTTAGAAGTGTTTTTATTTTGTAATTATTCAGTGTTATTTTTCAAATTCATTTCTAGTTTGAATTTTATTAAGAGAACATGGTCTGACCATACCGATGAGTTGATATTGTAAAATGTGTTGATATTTGCTCGATGGGCTAATATATGTGGTGGTATTTTTAGACATTCTATATATTCATGAAAAAATACAATCTTTGCATATTGGGTTTTATATATTGCTCAGAGGCAATATACAAAATATGTGAAAACCAATGCTGTGTTGGTCCAACCAAACAGAATGTAGGGTTAGTCCGTCAGAACAGCTGGGAAATGTATAACCTACCCAGAGGTGACAGCTGAAATTAGCTCTGTTTATGGCCAGGGGATACGGCTTGTTTGTTGTGTTGTTCAAGTCTTACGTATCTTCAATATCTTCTTGTATATTTAGCATGAAATTGTAATTGAGGGAATAGTGTTGAAATCTCTCTGAATGATGCTGGATTTGACAATTTCTCAAAGTACTTGTATCCATTTTTGTTTTACATATTGCAAAGCTTTCTTTTCGAAATTTTGTGTATGTTTGATGTAATTATATTGTCCTCATAAGATTGTTTTTATTAAGTTCAACTAGCCAACATATAGCACATCATTTAATTTTTTATGTAATGTTCGGTGATTCTTTAGTTGCATATAACACCCAGGGCTCATCACATCATGTGCCCTCCTTAATGCCCATCCCCCAGTTGCCCCCCCCACCCCCTCCCTTCTGTAACCCTCAATTTGTTCCCTGGAGTCCAGAGTCTCTCATGGTTTGTCTCCCTCTCTGATTTCTTCCCATTCAGTTTTCCCTCCCTTCCCCTATGGTTCTTTGTGCTATTCCTTAAATTACGCATATTAGTGAGACCTTATGATAATTGTCTTTCCCTGTTTGACTTATTTCACTTAGCATAATACCCTCCAGTTCCATCCATGTCAGTGCAAATGGTAGGTATTCATCTTTTCTGATGGCTGAGTAATATTCTTTTGTATATATGGACCACATCTTGTTTATCCATTCATCTGTTGAAGGACATCTTGGCTCCTTCCACAGTTTGGCTGTTGTGGACATTGCTGCTGTGAACATTGGAGGTGCCCCTTCTTTTCACTACATCTATATCTTTGTGGTAAATACCCAGTAGTGCAATTGCTGGGTCATAAGTTGGCTCTATTTTTAACATCTTGAGGAACCTCCACGCTGTTTACCGGAGTGCCTGTACCAGCTTCCATTCCCATCAGCAGTGTAAGAGGGTTCCTCTTCTCCATATCCTAGACATTTGTTGTTCTCTGTCTTGTTAATTTTGGTCATTCTAACTGGTGTAAGGTGGTATCTCATTGTGGTTTTGATTTATATTTCCCTGATGGCAAGTGATGTTGAACATTTTTTCATGTGTCTTTTAGCCATTTGTATGTCTTTGGAGAAGGTGTCTGTTCATGTCTTCTGCCCATTTCTCATAAGATCTTTTTATCGTCATTTGTTAATCTTCTTTATCTGGAATAATATTGTATCTTTAAGTATAGTTTTTTCTAAAATTTATTTGTCTATGTTTTATATATTTTTATAGAATGTTTTTTGGTGTTACTCATTTGTTATTATCAAAACTTTGTTGGAGTTGTACTTGAATTATAGACATCTAGAATTTTGCCATCATATCTGTCCAGTTATTCAAGTCTTGTTATTTATTATCTGATCTTTTATAATTTAAACTGAATTAATTAACATGTAATGTATTATTTGTTTCAGGGATACAGGTCTGTGATTCATCAGTCTTATGTAATACCCCGTGCTCATTACAACCCATACCCTCCCCAGTGTCCATCACCCAGTACCCAATACCCTATCCCTTCCCCCCTTCTCCTCCAGCAACCCTTGGTTTGTTTCCCATGAATAAGAGTCTTATGATTTTTCTCCTTCTCTGGTTTTATCTTGTTTCATTATTTCTTCTCCTCCTCTATTATCCTGTCTTGTTTCTTAAATTACATAGATCAGTGAGCTCATATTATAATTGTCTTTCTCTGATTAACTTATTTCACTTAACATAATACCCTCTAGTTCCAACCACATCAATCACCAAAAAAAGTCTTTACTTATATCTTTCTTGCCCACTGCTTTTTTTCTTAGTTATTGCTTTTTATAATAATGTGATAGAGATCTCATAATAAAACATAGGATCTTTTATTTTCTAGCTAATGGTGCAGAGAAAACATCATACATATATTTGTATGTTAACATATATACCTATTTTATCAATTTTACTGTATTTTCATTTAACACAATACTATTAGATTATTTTTTTGTAAAATCATTTTTTCTTTCATAAATTTTGCATCAAATGAAGAACATGCGGGAAATCTTGTTTTTTTCTTTTTGTTGTGTTTTTAAAAAATCTTCAACACTAAAAATTTTATATTTAGCATGACAAATAATATACAAATAATTAAAATATAAAAACGTATTAAATAAGCATTTTTAGACATTTTATAGTTACACATTCCTCAAATGAGTTTAATGCTAATAATATTCTTGATGATTGTTTAGATAGTTATTTTCTTATATCCTTAAATTGTTAAAGCAATTGAGACCAAGAGGACTCACCTAAAGGGCACAATTATTTAAAAGCCATTTGTGTGTATGTGTTTGTACCTGTAACTATAAGGCACAGTACGATCCGGCTAAATCAAATAAACTTGTTTCTCAGGGTGAATCAGCTTGGTCCCCTAAAGAAAAAAGATAAAACAAATTGAGTGCTTCAGTGTCAACAGGGTCTATCAACCAGGGTTACAAGCATGTATGTCTAAGACACCTCAAGGTTATAAAACAAATTCCTAAAAGTTCAGGTTTATTGCTTCACACTGAGTCACTGTAAAACCTTCTGAATCCCATTGGGAACCTTTTATTTCAAAATCAATGTTGAAGTTGTTTGAAGAGAACAGAACTATCTCTGAACCACTGCTCAAGCAGTTAGAAAAGATTACAGGTCTTTGAAATAAACTTTTAAGAAGCTTTTCAAATTTTGAAGAATGGACATAAAAGCTACCTGTTACATCTACGAAAATGCTATCATCTATATACAATTAATACATATTGCGATGAAGAATTTTTATGGACTTTATGGGAAGCATTTTTATTTGTTCAAAATAGGAATTTAAATTTGTAGGTTTTTAGGTAGATGCCCAAGATGATGATGTAGGCTTAGAAAAAGAGGGATCAAAGTTCATTTAGAATTTACAAGGTTTTTTACAGATATTTATAGTAGGTGGCTATACATAATTTGATAAAAAGATAATGTAAAGAAACAAAATATTTATTTAACTCCACTTATATATGCTGGTTTTGAGTTAATATGAACACATTGAGATGATACATGATGCTTCTTCAGAGATGAAGAAACATCAGTAGAGATTATTAGAGTTATTTCTTGTTTTGAATTACTTCTTGACTGCTAAGGAAGGTTATCCATTGACAAATATTCCACAAAAATGATGGAGTAATAAGCTAAAAAATTTCCCTCAGCCTTTGGAGGCTAATTTTATTTGCTCATATGTGTCCTTTTACCTAACAGTGACATATCGTTGAGTGTCCTACTGTAGAATTGCAGGTTCAGAACCATTTCGCTTTTGGGGGTTAACACGGAGTGCTAACATAGGACTTTCTTGAACCCCAGCAGAAGGAATATTTTCTCTTTATTTTTTCCCCTCCTATACACAGTTGATCTAAAATATTCCATGAAATATTGAATGTTTTAAAATGATATGTCTAACATGTTAGAAAGATTAACAATAATATAAACACTCATGGACACTACACGCAGGGTTTTTCACAGTTCTGGAGAAGAGAAGTCTGAGATCAAGATGTTAGCAGGGTTGACTTCTGAGGGCTGTGAGGGAGAATCTGTTCCAGACCTCTTTTCTTGACTTGTAGTTGGCCATCTTCTCCCTGCATGTCTTCAAATTGTCTTCTGTGTGTATCTCTGTGTCCCAATTCCCTCCTTCCATTGGGGTCCTTCTCAGTCTCTGTTGGCCAGGGGCATGTTTCAGTCCCACATCTGTGTTCTAGGATTTTCATTCTGGTGTTTTGTCCATGGATAGTTGCTAGTTGGTTTTCTTGAATGGAGAATTGAAGTCTGGAGCAATGTGTGTCACCATCTCGATGACACCGCAACACAGTTTTAAAAATAGAGCGTAACACATGCTCTTTCCCTGTGATGTTTTCTTTGCTTTTCTTTGGTACAAACACATATGAAAGACTAAAGAATACAATGTTCAGATTTCCCTTAATTTTGAATTTTATATAAATGCAATATTTAAATAGCTTTGTTTACTCTTTTCCTTCAAAATTAAAAAAACCTTGAGATCCATTATGTTGACATGTAATTATGGAGTTGATTCACTTTATTAATGCTGGGTTTTTTTCAGCTTTATTGAGGTATAATTAATACATCAAAGTTGTCTATATATTTAAAATGTACAACTTCATGGTTTGAC
This sequence comes from Ailurus styani, assembly GCA_002007465.1. Classification (NCBI taxonomy): domain Eukaryota; kingdom Metazoa; phylum Chordata; class Mammalia; order Carnivora; family Ailuridae; genus Ailurus; species Ailurus styani. Next base: position 3,329,198 of record LNAC01000182.1, read on the forward strand.
ATTCATAAACATGAACTGCACAGCATACATGTATATGTGCTATGATCACCACAATCAAGCTAATTAACATGTCCATCACCTCTTACGCTTACCCCTTCCTTACTTCTTTCTTTCCTTTCTGTCTTTTATGGTGAAAACATTTGGGATTTACCCCTGTAACAAACTGCTATTTATAATTCCATTACTTGAATATAGGACAACTTACTCTTCTGTTGGGGGACCTTAGTTTTTGATATTTTTCTATTATGAATAATCTTATACGTGAGTCATTGGCTAGATGCCAGTACATCTTTAGAGTGGAATTGCTAGGTTGTATGATGTGAGAAAAGCCAAATTGTTTTCCAAAGTAATTGAATAAAGTAAACATGAATTCCCATTCTTACCTTAGTTTTCTTAATTTTTGCCAATCTGATGATTGCAAAATAGTTTTTTAATGCCTTTAATTTTTATTTTCTGTTTAAAGTTAATTGTCAAATATTTATTGGCAACTTATGCATCCCCATCTATATTACTCCCAATTTGTTGAAATTTTAGAATTGATTTACAGAAGTCCCTTATTTATTCTGAGTATTTTTTCTTTTTTGGTTCTATAGTTTGTGTTTATTTTCTCTTAATTTTTGGTTTGTCATTTTCATTTTAATAGAAATTCATACTTTTTGTTTTCAAATGGTCATTTTCCCAACTGATTTTTGTGCTTATATAAATCATTTTATTCCTTAAATTATAAAGATGTTCTCCTGCTTTTGTTTCTAGAAGATTATACATTTGCTTTTTACATCTAATTCCTTGCTTTATATAGAATTATCTTTTGGAAATGGTCACAGTTTCAAAATTTTCCCTAAAGATTCCCTTAAAAAGTTATGAGCTTCTTTGGACATTTTAATTTGACATGTGTGATATTTCAACAAATGTATATAGTTGCAAAAATAAAACTAGGGGTATTTCATCAGGTTTGGCATTCAGCAGAGAACTTATGTCACTTTTAAAACAATATCCAGGAGCATCTAGGTGGCTCAGTTGGTTAAGCTTCTGAATCTTCATTTCCCCTTAGGTCATGATCTCAGGGTCATGAGATAGAGCCCTGTGTTGGGCTCTGCTCAGGCATGGAGCCTGCTTAAGATTCTCTCTCTCCCTCTTCCTCTGCCCCCCGCCCCCCACACAGCCATGCATGCTCTTTCTCTTAAAAAAAAAAAAGGACTATCCAATGAATCAAAATATTGTGATAATATGATAACCACAGTCCTCCAGTTAAAAAAGTTCAGCAATTAGAGCATACTTAACATTCAGATATTTTTGCCTTGTATTCAATATTTAATGTTTTTTGATTCAAATTATTTTAATTACCTATGATATATAACTGTAATGAAAATATAAGCATTCAAAATAATACTTTGAGAATTTCTGTGTGTTGAAATCTCTCTACAATTTAAATTTTTTTTCAGGATTTTTTTCATTACTTTTGAGTTAGTATGAGGCATGAGTGTAAAAATGAGCAAAAAAACATTTCAATGTTATCTCAATAATTATTAAAGATAAGGAGTGAGGGTGCCTGGGTGGCTCAGTGGGTTAAAGCCTCTGCCTTCGGCTCAGGTCATGATCTCAGGGTCCTGGGATCGAGGCCCGCATCGGGCTCCCTGCTCGGCGGGGAGCCTGCTTCCTCCTCTCTCTCTGCCTCTCTGCCTACTTGTGATCTCTCTCTCTCTCTCTGTCAAATAAATAAATAAATAAAAATCTTTTAAAAAATGAGTGAAATATAAACTCTAAATTATCTTTTGTGAGATAGAAGAAGCTTTTTCATTATTTCCTATTAGTTCATATATTCCTGGATGATTATTACTAATTGCTAGAATGAGAACTTTTCCTAGTTTTCTTTAGTATAGACGTAAATGATGAGAAAACTTCCGTATTAAATGGAGAGATACAAAGAAAACAAGCTCTGTAATACCGTTGTTACTCAGTGCTTTAAACTCTTCAAATTATATTCCAAATAACATAGTGGTTTCTCATAAAACCTATTTTTAATGTTATATCAGCTGACAACTTGATTACTTCCTCCTTCAGTTTTATTGATAGCAAGAAATTGGAAATGACCTAACTTTCAAAAAGATTTGTTACCTAGTCATGAAGATCAATCACATACTGTTTCTAGGAATTGTACCTAAAAGGCTTTACTAAGACTTTTCAAAAGACCATTAGTTATTTCTTTTAATTCTTTCTCAATTTAGAGGCAACCTGTTTAACCTGATATACTAAAAGTTTATTAGAAGAAAATAAAAATAGAATTGATTTCAATATACATTTATCAGTGCAATATATAATTTTAATTAATGTTTTTATCTTATCTCATGTTTTAAATATATTTAAGCAAAATTTCATGGAGCCATAGTTGAATGCATTTAGTTTATTGGAAATGATGGTCATATAACCTAATTGGCAAAGTCAATCCTTGTCAAACAAATCAGCCAAGTGAGATTTATTTTCTTTTAGAAAGTAACGTAAATGTGTTAATAAGCTTCCCCTTGGCAACCATTGAACTTCTAAATTCCAGCTCTAAAATGAATAGATTCCTAGCATCATTTTGTGGTCTGGGTGAAATAAAGGGCTACATCATCAGCATTTCTTAAGTTTTCATTTAATCTCATCCATTTTTCCTCCCGTAGGAGGAGTCTGCTAGACTTTTCCCCAGAAGAGATGCATTAAATATTTGACAATAATTTGAAATATCTGGGAATAATTTGGGTTTATCAGTTCTGTATTCCATGTGGAATAATCTGATGAAGAATATTTTGAGGGGCCCCTGGGTGGCCCAGTGGGTTAAAGCCTCTGCCTTCAGCTCAGGTCATGATCTCAGGGTCCTGCGATCGAGCCCCGCATTGGGCTCCCTGTTCAGAGGGGAGCTTGCTTCTTCCTCTCTCTCTGCCTGCCTCTCTGCCTACTTGTGATCTCTCTCTCAGTCAAATAAATAAATAAAATCTTTTTTTTAAAAAAAGAATATTTCGAAAAAGAATAAAATGTTACATTTCTCATGCTAAGCTTTTTTCTTAGAATATGCATAAGAGAGGAAATGAGACAGCCTCCGGTTATGGCGTATTGGTCCAATGATGGAAGCATTTTAATTTCTTCCTTTATCAGGTACTTTGGCAGTTTTATACCACAGAATAATTCTGGATGAGTGCGAGGTATGGCCCTCTTTTCCAAACATGGAGAAAACCATTTTTAATGAAAAGGACATTAAAAAGAAAGACTAACAATGATGCCTTCACCTCAAGTGTATTCTCAGGCAGAATAGTTTTATGAAAGAATAGATGTGGAAGTTAAAAATCGAGAATCATTTTCTCTTCAAACTATCTGTGCTGTTACAAGACTTCAGCAGTCCTTAAGCTCCCAGTTTTCACATATGCCACATTGAAAGTGATCGGTATATGGCGTGAGGTAGGAATTTCTTTCTTTATTTTTCTATATTTACAATCAATTGAGATAGCACTATATGCTGAGTACCACTGGTCTTCAGTGGTAGCTGGGTCAATAATCAGATTTCCATTTATTATGCATGTGCATCTTTCAGTGCCCTCTGTACTGTTCTACTCTCTTCCCCTGTATTAATACCACAGTGTAATTACCATGGCTTTGCAAAAAATTCTTGATATATAGTATAACAAATCAGTTACTTCTATTCTCCTCCTGCATTTTTTCTCCTCCTCAGAGTTTCATTGCTATATTCTTTTATTTAAACTTCTAATTAAATTTTACCAAAAACCCTTTTGAGATTTTTAGTAGAACAAGATTGAATTTATTTTTTTTTAAGATTTTATTTATTTATTTCACAGAGGGAGAGAGATCACAAGGAGGCAGAGAGGCAGGCAGAGAGAGGGGGAAGCAGGCTCCCCGCTGAGCAGGGAGCCCGATGCGGGCCTCGATCCCAGAACCCTGAGATCATGGCCTGAGCCGAAGGCAGAGGCTTTAACCCACTGAGCCACCCAGGTGCCCAAGATTGAATTTAATATCAATTGAGAATTGATACATTAATGATATCATGTTTTCTGCTTATGAATGTGCTGTGTCTCTCCATTTATTTAGGACCTTGTTAGTGTTTTATATTTTACAATTTTTCCCCATAAAGGGATTACCCTAGTTTTCAGCTTTATCCCTAAATACTGTGTATTTGCATTGTTATTTTTAATAGCATTTTATTTGTAAGCACCTACTAAGTAAGAAATTATCTGCTAGGCACCTTTTAAGTGTTTCAGCAAACCTGGAAAATAAGTATAGTTGTCCAATTTTTAAATTTCATAATTTAAGTAGTTAAATCTTAGAGAAGGTAAACAACTGAAGGGCAGAAACTGGTTTTGGACATAGGACTGACTAATTTCTTTTTTTTTTTTTTTAAGATTTTATTTATTTATTTATCAGAGAGAGCACAAACAGCAGGAGAGGCAGAGGGAGAAGCTGGGTCCTCGCTGAGCAAGGAGCCTGATATGGGACTCAGTGACTCAATCCCAGGGCCCTGAGATCATGGCCTGAGCCCAGGGGAGACCCTTAACCACCTGAGCTACGCAGGTGTCCCAGGACTAATTTCTAAGGCAGTGTCCTTGCCTACACCTTCCATTCTGGAGAAACATAAATATGTACAAAGGAGACTGAATGTGAAGAAATTACAAGGCAGTGTAAATAGTGTCAAATGCAGGCCTATGAAAGGATAATTAAAATCCAGAGGAAGAGATAATAGATTTTTCCTTGCTTACATTAGAAGATATTTATATTAGATAAAATTATATATAATGTATCATTTCTTACATTACAGTTATGTATTATATAATTATGTAAATATATACTATATTATAATGTAAAATTTAATTTGCTTCTTCCTATCTGAGGTTATATCAGCCTATCAGAAATTTTATTTATCTTTCAAATATACTAAACTGTCTTATTTATAAATAAACTTAGAGGGCATATCCACAAAAAAGTCATAAATAGGCTGGTACCATTCCTTTTTATTTTATTTTATTTTTTTAAAGATTTTATTTATTTATTTCACAGAGGGAGAGAGATCACAAGGAGGCAGAGAGGCAGGCAGAGAGAGAGGGAGAAGCAGGCTCCCCACTGAGCAGGGAGCCCGATGCGGGCCTCGATCCCAGGACCCTGAGATCATGACCTGAGCCGAAAGCAGAGGCTTTAACCCACTGAGCCACCCAGGCGCCCAAGGTACCATTCCTTTTTAACTTGTCACTTCAGTGTATTTACCATTCACTCACTACATGTATGGACAGTAGTCATATATTTCAATCTCTGTAGAAATTACTTTTGCAGCACTCAATATTACCAATTTCTTTGCTTAATCTTAGAGTTGTTCCAGGTTAAATGTACATGAGACAATTGAACAACCAGACCTTAGATGTTTCTGTAGATTATTGCTTATGGTAATCAGGTTAGAATCATAGCCAGGAGAATAAGGAGATGTGACTTTTCTTTTTTCAGAACACTTAATATGTATATACATAAGTTTACTTCTAAATGATCTTTCCCTTACCCTTTAGCTTTCTTGCTTTTTATTTATGTGGTTTTATTTATCTTTTTTTTTCTTTATATTGTTCACTCTCTTGTCTAAATTATGTTATCTCAAAGGTCGTTTGTGGAGTTCTTGGCCGCTATCAGTGTGCTGTGCCAGGTACTGCTAAGGGTGAAAAATACTGATTTCACATAGGCTGTGCACTGTAGGAATTTTTAGTTTGCAGTCTATTGTGAAACATGCCTTAGTCACAAAAGCGATGGAAAGCAGAAAGCAGTGATGGAAAAAAGGGTGGAAACGGACTTGAACAGTCAGGAAGAAACTACCTCCATATGTGGTCACCAGGAAAGACTCAGTCAGAAGATAGCTTTCGGTCTCCCTCTTTAAATAATTATAGGAACTGGTAGGTGCAGGCAAGAAAGAAAGTAGGTAGTGTCTTTTTTTTTTTTAATCTGGCTCATCTATAACTGCTCCCATATTATTTATGTTCTTAAGAAGTTGAGTACATTAGGCTCTTTTCTCTCCAGGAGTTTGTGTAAAATGTAGTAATGTACTTATAAAATCACATCTGATTGATTATATTTTTGGGTGTTGTATTTGAGAAGTTCTTTATAGATCTTAGATATCAGCCCTGATATGCCTTCAACAGAAGAATGGATAAAGAAGATGTGGTCCATATATACAATATATTACTCAGCCATCAGAAAGGATGAATACCTAACTTTTGCATCAGCACAGATGGAAGTGGAGGAGATTATGCTAAGTGAAATGAGTCAAGCAGAGAAAATCAATTAACATATGGTGTCACTTATTTGTGGAACATAAGGAATAGCATGGAGGACATTTGGAGAAGGAAGGGGAAAATGAAGGGGGGATATCAGAGGGGGAGACGAACCATGTGATACTATGGACTCTGAGAAACAAAATGAGAGTTTTAGAGGGGAGGGAAGTGGGGGCATGGTTGAGCCCGGTGAGGGGTATTAAGGACAGCATGTATTGCATGGAGTACTTGGTGTTATACACAAACAATGAATCATGGAACACTACATCAAAAACTAATGACATATGGTGACTAAAATAACATAATAAAAAAATGAAAAAATAAAATCACATCTGGGGGCACCTGGGTGCCTCAGTCAGTTAAGCATTTGACTTTTAATTTTGGCTCAGGTCATGATCTTAGGGTAGTGAGATTGAGCCCCATGTCAGGCTCTGCACTAGGCTGCCCCCTTTCCCCTCTAAAAAACAAAAAACAAATAGCCCACAGCTGAAGTAGCTTCCATAGCTGTATCCTATCCTTGTGACTTTGCTTAAAAGAATCTAGACATAACAGGCTTTTTAGAAAATGTGTAATAATAACTTGTCTCAGCTAATGGAAGGAAGTTCAAGTTTTATGTAGGCATACTCTCCCCTTCATAAGTCATTTTTATCAAATTTACTATTGAACTGATTCTCTTCTGCAGTATATTAATTACATTAAATTATCCTCAATTTTTCTAACCTATTTTGTCTGAACCATAATAATGCTTTTTTTGAGTCACGGTACCTCTTATAACCCAAATTTCCTTCTCCAAAAGAAAGAACAAAGTTATCTGTCTAGCCATTTAATTCTCATACTTTTTCTTATAATGGATATCCTAGATATCAATCCATTCTTTCACCAATGAAACTCTTACAAAAAACTTCTCTCTTAGAATCTTCCACATGGTCTCAGTATGTTCAAGAATTTATGATTTATGTACAGTGGTGCCTGGGTGGCTGATATAATGCATTCAACTCTTGATTTTGGCTCAGGTCTTGATCTCAGGATCATGAGTTCAAGCCCTGTGTTGGGCTCCCCACTGGGTATGGAGCCTAAAAAAAAGAAAAGAAAAAAAAGAATTCATGTACAAATTCATGATGCTTACAGAGGAAAAGATGATTATAAAAAAACATTCAGAAGACCCCATCTCTCTCTTACAGACTAAAATAAGTGAACATCAATGTCACAGTTTATTACATTTTTCCCCTTGTTTAAACTTTGTAGGACTGCTGTTTAAAAACTCCATCTCCATTATCCCTATGTTTCCATAAACCAAAATTTTTATTTTCCCCCAAATTCTGAACATTGATAAAAGAATGGTATTTTGGATTTTTTCCCCCTAAAGCTATGACATTTCTGTTTGGAAAAATTTATTTTTCTTTATGTTCTTGGTAGAAGAGGTGAGTATATGGACAGGGAAGGAGTATTAATAAGAAATAGTGTAGGCATAAAACAGCTTCTATGTTTGGATTTATATTTCTATAGAATGTAGAGTATGTGTTTGGGACAGTAAAGCTTGTTGAACAGAATTACTCATACTCTTTATGTGTTCTTTGCTTATGGTTACATGGTATAAAAGTGGGTGTCCTTATGATAAGCACATTTCTATTAAGGTGTATAAAATTAAAATTGTGGGAAATATTCATAACAAATCTACAACACATGGTAATTTTTAACAGACATCATCTTAGAAGCAATTTTTACAATATTTTTTTATCTTCTGGATATATTTTCTGGTATTAACACAGTTGACCAAGCATCAGCTACCACAGTGGTAAATATTACGAAGCCAGTCTTCTGAGACCTATCATAAAACCACCTGGATATTGTTTAAATTCACATTGTTATTGGCTGGGAGAGACTACTACTTAGATAAGGTTACTGATCCTTAAAAAAAGAAAACATGAGTCTAAAAGTTGAATTTCTTTTATATGCCACTGTGACATTTTGAGACTCATTATCTTACTTGATTCAAACAATGGGTAACGTCATGAAATTTTATTTTTTTAAGTTTGGATTCTGTCTCTTTTATTTTTAAATTACAATTCCAATATAATTACCATACAGTATTATATTAGTTTCAGGTTTATAATAAAGTGCCTCAACAACACTATGCATTACTCATTGTTTATCACCATAATAAATCTTAATCCCCTTCACCTGTTTTACACACACCCCACAATCCCCTGGTACACACCAATATGTTCTCTATATTCAAGAGTCTTTTTATTTGTCTCTTTTCTCTTTGATTATTTTGTTTCTTAAATTCTACATATGAGTGAAATCATACAGTATTTGTCTTTCTCTGACTGACTCATTTCACTTAGCATTATACCCTCTAGATGCATCCATGTTGTTGCAAATGGCAAGATTTCATTCTTTTATGACTCATATCTCATTATGTGTATATAGGGTGTGTGTGAGTGTATGTACACCACTTCTTCTTTAGCACCTCATCTGTTGATGGACACTTGGCCTGGTTCCATAATTTGGCTATTGTAATAATGCTGCAATAAATGTGAGAGTTCATATATCATTTGAATTAGTGTTTTCATATTCTTTGGGTAAACACCCAGTAGTGTAATTACTGGAGCATATGGTAATTTTATTTTTAACTTTTCGAGGCACCTCTGTACTGTTTTCCAAAGTGGCTGCACCAGCTTCTATTCCTACCAACAGCACACTGGGGTTCCTTTTTCTACACTTCCTAGCCAATACTTACTGTGCTCGTCTTTTTTATTTTAGCCATTCTGACAGGTGTGAGGTAATAATCCCATTGTGGTTTTGATTTGCATTTCCCTGATGATGAGTGATGTTGGCCATCTTTTCATGGGTCTGTTGGCTATCTAGATGTTGTCTTCGGAGAAATTTCTATTCATGTCTTCTGCCCATTTTTAATTGGATTATTTGGTTTTTGTCTGTTGATTTGTGTACTTTCTTTATATATGTTGCATATTAACCCCTGATGGATATGCCATTTGCAGATATCTTCTTCTGTTCACTATGTTGTCTTTTGCTTTGTTGATTATTTATTTTGCTATGGAGAAGGGTTTTATTTTAATGTAATCTCAATAGTTAACTTTTGCATTTGTTGCCCTTGACTCAAGACACATATCTAGAAAAATGTTGCTATGCCTAGTGTCAGAGAAATTACTGCCTGTGTTTTCTTTTAGGATTTTTATGGTTTCAGGTCTCACACTTAGGTCCTTATTCCATTTTGAGTTTATTTTGTGTGTGGTGTAAGAAAGTGGTCCAGCTTCATTTTTTGCATATAGCTGTCCAGGTTTCCTAACACCGTTTGTTGAACAGATTGTCTTTTTCCCATGGTATATTTTCTGTCCCTTCACTTTCACTCTGCATGTGTTTTTAGGTCTGAAAAAAGTCTCTCATAGGCAGCATATAGGTGGGTTTTGCTTTTTTATCTGTTTGATCACCCTATATTTTTTTGATTGGAGTATTTAGTCCATTTATACTCAAAGTGTACTTTGTACAATTGTGTTACTTGGTTTATGGTTGTTTTCATAATTCTTCTCTGTTCCTTTATTCTCTTGCTGTCTTCTCTCATAGATTTCTGGCTTACTTAAGTAATATTCTTGAATTCCTTTCTCTATTTTTCATGTATTTATCATTGGTTTTTGATTTGTGGTTACCCTTAGTTTTATATATAACATCTTATGCATATGCAGTCTATATTAAGTTGATGGTTGCTTAAGTTTGAACCCATTCTCAAAGCACTAAATTGTTACTCTTTCTGTCACATTTTAGGTATATAGCATCATATTTTTATATCCTTTTATTTTGTGGAAACTTTAACTGATTTTTATAGATATATTTAATTTTAATGCTTTTGTAATTTTTATATTTAGTCCTACTTATGGTTTTCATTTTCCATGCATAGTTTCCCCTTAATATTTCTTGTAAGGCTGGATTGGTGGTGATGTATTCCTTTAACTTTTGTTTGTTTGGGAAACTCTTTTCTCTCCTGTTCTGTTTATCTCTCCTTGCTGGATAGAATATTATTGATTATAGGGTTGTATTTTTTTTTTCCTCTCAGCACTTTGCGTATATTATGCCATTCCTTTCTGCCAGCATTGTTTCTGCTGAAAAATCCACTGATAGCCTTATGGGGCTTGCTTTGAATGTAACTTTTCTTTTCTCTTGCTGCTTCTAAATTTCTCTCTTTATCACTACTTTTTGCCATTTTTGTTATTTTAATTATTATTTTTTATTATTTTAATTATTTAATTATTATTGTGTGGACTTCCTTGCATTGATTCTGTTGGGGTCTCTGTGTGCCTCCTGGATCTAGGTTCCTGTTTCCTTCTCCAGATTTGGGAAATTCTCAGCTATTGTTTCTTTAAATAAATTTCCTGTTCCATTTTCTCTCTCTTCTGGGATCCATAGAATGTGGATATTATGCTTAATGGTGTTGCTAATTTCCCTAATTCCTTGTTATGTTTTCCCTCTCCTGTTCAGTTTGATTGCTTTCCATTACTCTGTCCTTCACAGTGCTGAGATTTTTTTTGCTTCCTCTAGTTTAGTATTTACTCCATCTGGTGTATTTTTAATTTCAGTTATTGAGTCCTTCATCTCTGATTGGTGCTTTTTAAGTCTTGTCTCTTGGTTGAGGGTCTCACTGAGGTTCTCCACTCTTTTCTCAAGACCAATGAACACCTTTATGGACATTATTTCAAATTCTCTATCAGTCACATCACTTACCTCTGTTTCATTTACGATTCTTCCTGTGATTTTGTCCTGTTCTTTTATTTGGTACATATTCCTCCATATTCTCATTTCATCTTACTCTCTCTATCTGTTTCTGTGTGTTAGGAAAGTCAGCTATGTCTCCTGCTTTGAAAGAAGTGGCCTTATGAAGAGGGGGATCCTGTAGTACCCTGCAGTACAGTGTCCCCAGTTCACCAGAAGGTCACTTCAGGGGTGTCTCCTATGTTTGTTGCCTGCACCCTACTTTTGTGGCTGAGCCATGTTTGCTTTTTGTTCAGTCATCTGTAATAACTCGCTTTGCCCTTTGTGGTCAGAGTTTGGTCTCTATTGTTAATGAACCATCTGGAGCCAACTCTGACGAGTTTAGTGAGACCAGACATTGGCCAGAGATGCAGTATCACTGAACCGCAGGGCACTTACCCTGTGTTGTTGCTTCAGAAGCTTCTACTGGTGGGTAGAGCCTGCTTTCAGACCATACATCTTCTTCCAACCTACTGCTGGAGCTGCAGTGGAACTGATGTGTGTGGTTTTCCTCCTTTCTTCGTGGCTGAGGAGTCACTTTATGGTGATGCTGACTACTTTGGGGCGGCTTGCACACTGCCATGCTTATGGCACCGTTTCTCACAGGTTCCTGCCAAGGGAGTGTTGGACAACACAGGTCCACAGGAGACAGAGGTGGGCATGTGTTGTTAGCAAGGTTGTGCCCCTCTGCTATGGAAAACTCCTGCTGAGGGCAGATTGGAGAGAGCCCATCTGTAGAAGACCACAGGCAGTGCACTGTAGCAAGCTAGATGGAGAGTGTTGTTGGGGCTATGCTTGGTCTGGCAGGTGGTCTTTGTGTCTAGGCTGGGGGGTGGGGCAGAGGGGGGAAAGAGGGGACATGGTGCCTGCCAGATCTTTTGTTCTTGGAAAAGTCTCCTACAGATACCTACCTCCCCCTCCGCCAGCAAATACTCTAAGATAAATTTAAAAAAATCTTCCTGTATACCCTAGGCATTTTTCAACTGCCACTTCTATGTTGTACCTTACTAGGGCCTGTTTGTTATTCTCTTTAATGACAGACACTCAATTTCCTCTTGCCACTGGGCTCTCCCAGTGCTGAGCCTCCTGATTTTTTAAAGTTCCAGGTTTTAAGAACCATTGATTGTAAAAACTGATGAAGTTAAGCCCCTCTGATTTTCAAAGCCAAATATTATGGGGCTTTGCCTTCCCAGTGCAGGCCCCCATGCCTGGAGTGCCTGAGATGTGGTCTGGTCCTTTCACCAGTCTGAGCCTGCACCATCTGTCCCTCCCAAGGACAGTCTCCTGAGTCCGTTAGCTCCTCACCATGCCTCCACCCGTCCTGCCCTCTTTGATTTGGCGTCTTCCTTATATTTAGGTGTAGAGAGTCTGTTCTGCCACTCCTGGGGTCATTTGCTAGGCTATTTATGCCGATGAGGGTGCTTTGCAGGTGTATCTGTGGGATGAGGTAAGCCTAGGATCCTCCTACTTCACCATTTCCCCCCTATGACAAAATTTAAAGCAATTTTGTAGCTAAGGAAATTGAGGTTTGTTGAAAGACAGTTAATGGGTTTCACATTTCTGAATCTAGAAACAGAGGCACTGGATCTTTTTGTTCAGGATTTATCTTTTCAAAGATGTTTGTATGGCGCAATCTTGGAAGATAGAGATAGCATTCTTGGAGTAGAGGGCAGGTTTGTGTACTGATCTGTATAATAAAGGTATTTCTTTCCAAGGCAGATATTGAGCAGGTTTTCTTATAGCCTATTATAAAAGACTGGATTTCCTAAGTTTGCAGTTCTTTACCTATGATGAAAACCCATGCACATGCAGCATTCACTTGTGCTGCTCTGTAACACAAGGGGAAACAATGCAAACGTGAGTAACAAAGTCTTTGTCTCTGACTCATGAGTATCGTGTCCTTTGCCAGCATCTATGAAACCACTGAAGGCTTACTTTTTCGCTTATGTGCCAGGTAAAAGTCTCATGCCCTTTACAGTTTTTAATGAGAGAAAAATAGGTGCAAGTAGAAATACTGGATACGAATGCGAGTTAATACTGTTTGTTATTATATATCATTTGATTATAGTTATTTAATTTTTAGAGCTATTTTTGTTAAGTGTTATGTATCCTGATATAGTTTTTGCATTAAAAAATAATGCAAAAATTTCTTTGCTGACTTTAAAATATTTTTCTTTAAATACTATTAATTTGATTTTAAGGTGGAATATTTATAATTCATTTATGATGTTTGGAGGCTATCTTTTATTAAAACCTAAAATACATGAAGATTAAAAAAAGTAAACATGGCAATTTCAAGTAGAGGTTTCCATATATTTCTATATAGTCTTCTGTGAACATATATTTTTTCATCCAGTTAAGCTCATGCCTCAAATTTTATTATTAAAAATTCATTTATGGCAAAACTTGTTTGGAAAATATACGAAACTAAATACATAATTCAATGTCAATTTTATGTTTTTCCCACTTTCCACCATACCACAAACAGTTCAGTATGCTACTAAAATGATTAATAAAAGTTATTCAACTGGCACACATTATTCTATCGATTGGATACACAGCAATTTATTTAGTATTTCCTTCTTTTTTGGAAATTTTATGTTTTATTTTTCACCATATAAATAAAATTGTGATGATCAGTTTTGCGCATAAATCTTTATTCATAAACACAGCAAAATGATGGAATAAATTTTCAGAAGGAAAATTGTTGCTCAGAATTTGAATACAGTTAAGAACTTTGAATTTATATTAACATTTTTTCAGAAATGTCATACCAGTTAATCTTTAGTGTTAAAAAAATCAGTACTATGGCAAGGGAAAGGTACAGGGTACACTTGGGTCTATTTGGCTTTTGAGTTTTAGGTTAAACATGAAAAGTATATTAATTATTTATATATCCACATTCTTAAATCACCTGCCTGTGTTTTTCAGCTATAATCCCATTCTTGCTCTCCCCACTGTGATTAATTTCTCCCTCATCTAGCTGCATAAATTATGGAAGAGGAAAAGGAATTGCATCCTGAAATAAACCCCATTTACTTATCCCTGTAGCCACTTATCCCTGAACAGTGTGTACATTTTATGTTCAGATACTTTTACCCAGTGTACAGTCTATGAGAATCATTCGTGTTATTGCGTGTATCAGTATTTTATTACTTTTTGTTGTTGAATAATCCACTGGTATGTATATATCACAGTCTTTTCAGTACTGATGACAAATTTTTCTAACTCAAGGTGCACAGGCATTTCTACTTTTAAGTTCTTTTTGGGTAAATTGTCAATCAAATATTAGATAATGTCTTCTTCCAATGCAAAGGTTGAACAGATTTTCTTGCAGCCTGTTAAAAAACTGGAGTTTCCTAAGCTTGGACTTGCTCAGCTATTATGAAAACCCATAACACATACAGCGTTCATCTGGGCTGCTTTGCTTCACAAGGGCAAAACATACAAATGTGAATAATAAGGACCTTTGTCTCTGACCCACAAATATCATATACCATTTGATAGTACCTGTGAAACTACTAAGGCTCACGTGGACTTATGTTTGCTGTAGACCAACTGTTTTAGCCTGCCCCCTACCCCTTAATATGTTGAAACCTAATTCCCAATGTGAGGGTACTTGGAGGTGGAGATTGTGTGTGGTGGTTGGGTCACTTTGGAAGGTGATTAGGAAGGACATTAGTGTCCTTATAAAGAGATCTTAAAGAGCAACCTTATTTCTTCTGTCATATGAGGTTACAACAAAAAATGACTCTTTTATGAAACAGGAAGGAGTCTCTCAGCAGACCCTAAATGTGCTGGTGTCTTGATCTGAGACTTCCCAGCCTTCAGAACTGTGAGAAATCAATTTCTGTTGTTTGTAAGCCATCCAGTTTATGGTATTCTGTTATAGCAGCTTGAATGGACTAAGAGATTGCTTAATATTTGCTATCAAAGAGGGATCATGCAATTGTAAAAGTTTCCAGCTAGCATAGCCAATGAAAACTGGGTGAAGGGCAGGCTTAGCAGGTGACTCCTATAAAGGACAAACACATTATGATCTTTTCACACATAGTAGCCATTCAAAATATGCATCAAGTAAAGCCTACTTATTCTCTGAAAAATCTCTCCAGTCAGTTTCCCCCCCTTGTTAATTTACATTTGTATTTGTTCCTTCCAGCATGGAATCTCTAAACCCATACAGTTTCACATTAGAACTTTAAGCACTGTCCCTATCTTCCATAATATTTGCTGTCCATTGAACACAAGCATCTTAAAATTTTAAGAAGTTATGCATATGACCCGTAGACCATTTAACCCAAATCACTGTACATTTCCTAAGGTCCCTTGACAGTGGCACTAATTTCTGCAGTGCAGTAGGAATGAGATATGCTTCTGGTTTACGATTTTGCTAGAGTGAAAAAATTTCAGAAGATTCCATGTAGGCATTCCTATTATATTGTCCATTTCTCCACAAGTCAGAGAGCCCATATGGAAATTCTGAGAATTGTGAAATATGTCGATCTTAACTATACATTCAGGACATAACCACAAGATGGGTCATTTCCTGACCCCACTTTGACTTTAACTTGAACCAAGACGCCATCTATCACCTGACTCCAACAAAAGTACACACTTCGTCTAATAAGCTGCTGTCTACCATTTTTGGTGCTCAGGAGTTAGAGTCCATTCAGAGCCAGGGTCTAATCTTTGAAAAATCTCAACATCCCTTTCTCCCCAGCGTACAGTCATTCTATTAAATCACTTTAAGCCCCTTAGGAAGATGTGGAGGATGAGCTTTGTTTTATACTGTGACAGTGCTGCAGGGTCTTTCCACCAATGGTCGGTCCTGGCTTCCCTTTTTATTTTTCATATACTATTTTTGAACAGTTTTATATTTATAGAAAAAATATAAAGATATAAAGACAATTCCTGTATACTTATCAAGTTTCTCCTATTAACAGTAATTAGTGCAATCCATTTGTTACAATTAATGAGCTGGTATTTATTAACTAAAGCCCATACTCAATTCAGATTCCCTTAGTTTTTATTGATGTCCCTTTTTTATTCCATGATCCCATTCAAGATAACACATTACCTTTTGCTATATGTCTTTTTAAGTTCCTTTCAGCTGTGACAGTTTCTCTGAACTTCTTTTCATTTAATGGCCTTGATAGTTTCTGGTAATATTGGTAGGGTATATTATAGATACCCCTCTATTGAAATTTTTCTGTTTTCTCAGGATTAGACTACTGATGTGAATTTGGTAAAAAATTACAGAGGAAAAACACCATTTTGTCACTCATAAATCAACCTGATTTATTAATGCTAATAGTGACCTTGACTGAGTTAGGTAGTGTTAAGTTTCTCTGCTACAAAGTTACTATCCCACATCTCCATTTCATACTCTGCTCTTTGGAAGGAACTACATACAGCCCACGAATAAGGAGTGGGGAGTTATGCTACACCTTGAGGATGCTATGGAGTGTCTATATAGAGTATTTGAAATTCATCTGCATAGAGTATTTGAAATTCTCTCCTCCCCCTTATTCAGTCATTTTTACTGATATAAACTTACAGGTATTTATGCTTTGAGTTAGAATCCAACATTGCTTTTATTAATTGTTGTTTAGATTATTCTAGCTTTAGCCATTGGAAACTCTCAGTTGGCTCCTTGTGCCTTTGCCATACTCCCATCATTGAAATTTTTTGAATGACTTCTTATTTGATAGCACTACAAGATGTTGCAGACTCATCTTGTATATTTCCTGCACAGTCTTATAATCAGCCCTTTCTCACAAGAGCCCTAGGTGTGTGCATTTCTACTGGGGTGTCATATTCTCTAGACCCTTCTAGCACACAGAACAAAGAAATATATCTGGGTATGCTAACCTGTGTATATACACATATCTATAAATATTTCTATTTAAATAATATGTATCTGTACTAAGTTAAATGTAAGTTTTTACTGTCCGCAACTATAATCCATTACCACATGGATCATTCTAACATCTCTCACTTGCTTATCTATAAATTTCCAGCTCAACAGTGAGAAACATGACTCTTACAGTCATCCATCCATTTACCTAATTGGTTAAGTCCAGCATATCCATTAGTAATTGTACAGCAGTATCACAAGTGTTAATCTGTACCTCAAGAGAAAACAAATTTGTCAAGTAGAGGACAGAAATTACGAGCAGTCCCTTTGACTTAAGTCTTAGATAAACCCCTAACTCCTTTAGTGTGGTTGTTTAATTCATTTATAATAGTTAGATTCTCTTGACACAGTCTGCATTCTTTCTGGGGAGCCCATAATATCCGAAGTGATTTTTTGCTTTTAAATTTCATACCCATAGTATGTAAATTTCCTTGCTATTAAGTTCTAACGTTTTTGGAAAATATATAATGTCACATATTAGCCATTACATTAACATACAAGACAATTTCTCTGCCCTAAAATTACGTGTGGCTCACCTATTCATACCACCCTGGTCTACAATCCATTGCAACCACTGATATTTTACTCTCTGTATAATTTTGCCTTTTTTAGAATGCCATATAGTTGTAATTGTACAGACTGATCTGTTTCCCTTAGAAACATATATTTAAAGCTCCTCCAAGTCTTTTCATAGTTTGAGAGTTCATTTCTTATTATTGCTGAATAATATTCCAGGGTATAGGGTAGTACCATAGTTTGTTTATCCATTCATTTTTTTAATGCCATCTTGGTGGTTTCCAGTTTGGGGTGATTATGAATGAAGCAGCTATAAATATTTAGATTTGGGTTTTTCTGTGGACATTAGTTTTATAATTAGTTGCATAAAGAGCTAGGGATATGATTTCTGGATCATATGATAACACAATGTTGATATTTGAACGTAATTGCCAAAGTGTCTTTCAAAATGGTTGTACCATTTTGAATTTCCACCAGCAAAGAACGAGAGTTCCTGTTACACATCTTTACTAGCAAAAGTTTTCTGGATTTTAGTCATTCTAGTAGTTGTGTTGTGGTATCTTGTTGTTTTAATTAGCAGCTACCTAATGACAATAATATTGTGTATCTTTTCATATGCTTATTTTACATCTCTGTGTCTTCTTTACTGATGAGGTGTCTGCTCAGATCATTTGACCATTTTCAATTGAGTTTTCTTATTACTGATTTTTAAGAGTGCTTTGTAAATTTTAAGTACAACTTAAATAAGAGCACTTTATAAATTTTAAATCCTTTATTAGAGGTGTTTTGCAAATACTTTTGCACAGTGTGGTTTGTTTTTTCATTCTCTTAAAAGATCCTCTCACAGATCTAAAGTTTTTAACTTTACTAAATACAACTTTGTCAATTTTTTCTTCATAAACTGTGCTTTTGGTGTTATATATAAAAAGTCATTGCAAAAGTCATGGCCACCTACACTTTATCATGTTTTCTTCTAGAAGTTTATAGTTTTTTTTAATTTTATATATAGATCTGTTAAATGTTTTGATTTAATTTTGTTGAGAAGTGCTTGTATGTCCAACTGTTCAAGCTTCATTTGTTGCAAAGACAATCCTTTGTTTACCGAATTGCCTTTGGTCTTTTGTCAGAGAACAGTTGACTGTAGTTGTGTAGGTTTATTTTTATTTTTATTTTGCTTTTTAAGTTTTCATTTTAATTCCAGTTAGTTAACATACAGTGTAATATTAGTTTCAGTTGCACAATAAAGTGATTTCACAATTCGACACATCACCAGTACTCATCACAACAAGTGCACTCCTTAATCCCCATCACCTATTTCACCTATCCCCTACCTACCTCCCTTTGGTAACCATCAGTTTGTTCTCTGTAGTTAGGCATCTGTTTCTGGCTTGTCTCTTTCTCTCTCTCTCTCTCTCTCTCTCTCTCTTTTTTTTCCCTTTGCTCATTTGTTTTGTTTCTTAAATTCCACATATGGTGTTTGTCTTTCTCTGAATGATTTATTTCACTTAGCATAATACTCTCTAGCTCCATCTATGTCATTGAAAATGGCAAGATTTCATTTTTGTTTTATGGCTAGAAAATATTCCATTTCATATATGAATATTAATATCTCACATCCCTACCCATTCATCAGTCAATGGACATTTGGGATCTTTATAATGTAGCTGTTGTAAATAATGCTACTATAAACATAGGGGTGCATGTATTCCTTTGAATTAGTGTTTTGGTATTCATTTTTTTTTCCTTTGGTTGAATTTTTGTTATTTAAAAGAACGAGGGTGTGTTTCTCTTCCTTCCTTCCTTCCTCCTTCCCTCCCTTCCTTCCTTCCTTCCATTATGTTCAATTAGCCAACATATAGTACATCATTAGTTTTTGATGTAGTGTTCAATGATTCATTAGTTGGATATAACACCCAGTGTTCATCACAATAGCCAAACTGTGGAAGGAGCCAAGATGTCCTTTGATAGATGAATGGATAAAGAAGATGTGGTTCAGGGCCCCTGGGTGGCTCAGTGGGTTAAAGCCTCTGCCTTCGGCTCAGGTCATGATCCCAGGGTCCTGGGATCGAGGCCCGCATCGGGCCCTCTGCTCCGCAGAGAGCCTGCTTCCTCCTCTCCCTCTCTCTCTGCCTGCCTTTCTGCCTACTTGTAATCTCTCTCTCTGTGTCAAATAAATAAATAAAATCTTTAAAAAAAAAAAAAGAAGATGTGGTTCATATATAAAATGGAATATTATTCAGCCATCAGAAAGGATGAATTCCTACCATTTGCATGGACACGGATGAACTGGAGGATATTATACTAAGTGAAATAAGTCAAGAGAGAAAGACAATTATCATTTGGTTTCATTCTTATGTGGAATATAAGGAATAGAGCAGAGGACCATAGGGGAAGGGAGGGAAAACTGGGAAGAAATCAGAGAGGGAGACAAACCATAAGAGACTCTGGACTCCAGGAAACAAACTGAGGGTTTTAGAAGGGATGGAGTAGGGGAATGGGGTAACTGGATGATGGATATTAAGGAGCGCACATGATATGTTTTGGTATTCTTTAGGTTAATACCAGTAGTGTGATTGCTGGATCATAAGGAAGCTCTATTTTTAACTTTTTGAGGAAGCTCCATACTTCTTTCTGCAGTAGCTGTACCAATTTGCATTTCCACCAACAGTGCATGAGGGTTCCTTTTTCTCCACATCCTACTCAATATCTGTTGTTTCTTGTATTGTTGATTTTAGCCATTCTGACAGGTGTGAGGTGATATCTCATTGTAGTTTTGATTTGCATTTCCCTGCTGATGAGCGATGGTGAACAACTTCTTATGTGTCTCTTGGCCTTATGTTTATCTTCTTTGGAAAAATGTCTATTCATGTCTTCTGCCATTTTTTTAACTGGATTATTTCCATTTTTTTGGGTGTTGAGTTTTATAAGTTCTTTATATATTTTGGATACTAGCCCTTTCTCAGACATGTCATTTGCAAATATCTTCTCCAATTCAATAGGTTGCCTTTCCATTTTGTTCACTGTTGCCTTTGCTGTGCAGAAACTTTTTTATTTCGATGAAGTCCCAAGAGTTTATTTTGCCTTTGTTTGCATAGGTTTAAATATGGGCTCTTCATTGTGTTCTCTGGGTCTCTTCTTTAACTAATACCAAACTATGTTGACTTCTGCAGCTGTATGAGAAATCTTGTGGTTGGGTGGTATTGGTTCTCTGAATTTCCACAGTCTTATATTGGTTTTTCTGGGTCCTTTCCCAATTCATATAACTTTTAGTTTCAGTTTGTCAATAACATAAAATAGCTTGCTGGGATTCTGATTGACTTGCAATGAATCTATGAATCAAGATTCGAAGTATTCACATTTTAATAATATTAAGTCTTCCTATCCATAAACATGGAAATCCTTTCATTTGTTTAGATTTTGAAAACATCTTCTATCAAAGTTTTATAGTTTTCTGCACATAGATTCTATACATACATTTTCAAATTTATGACTGAGTTTTTCTTTTTCTTTCGTTTCTTTTTTTTGGGGGGGGAGTGCAAATGTCAATGATATTGAGTGGAGGAAGCCACTCAATAGATCAAACTGATTGATGGTGTTTACAACAGTTCAAATTAATTGATGTCGTTTGCCATAAGGATATAGCTATTTACTTTATCCTTACTAATTCAGATTCTTATAGTAACATCGAGCTGGATCTTGCAATTTTTAATACACTCATACAGTGTCTTTTAATTGGTGCACTTAGGGAATTCACAAACCAAAAGAGACTCTTAATCTCACAAAACAAACTGAGGGTTACCGGGGGGGTGGGAGGGTAGGAATAGTGTGGATGGGTTATGGACATTGGGGAGGGTCTGTGCTATGGTGAGTGCTGTGAAAGGTGTAAGCCTGATGATTCACAGACCTGTGCCCCTGGGGAAAATAATAATTTAAAAAAATAAAAATAAATAATTATTTATATACTTAGATTAACATCTGCCATGTTTTCAACAGTTTTCAGTTAATTTCACTTATTTTTTATCTTTTTTCTGCCTTCTATGTTTTTTGTTTGTGTTTTTGTTTTATACATTGGTGAAACAATCAAAACTCTATCTGCTGGAAGGAAATGGTCCAATTTTTAAAAATATATTTTATTTATTAGAGAGAGACCGAGTGGGGGTGGGGAGGCAGAGGGAAAAGCAGACTTCCTGCTAAGCAGGGAGCCTGACACAGGGCTCAATCCCAGCACCCTAAGATCACAGCCTGAGCTGAAGGCAGATGCTTAACGGACTGATCCTTCCAGGCACGCCAGGAAATGGTATGATTTAATGAGAACCTTTGTCAGAAGAATTTGAGGCAGTTTGGAAAATCAGAATAGACTTCTCTGAGCAAGTGGATCTGAGTTGGGAAGGATTAATAGGAATTAACTAGTTGAAGCCATGTGTGGGGGAGGATGTTAGGGTTTATATGCAAAGGGGCCTTCTGACAGAAATGAGATGTTTCTGAGAAAAAAAAATATGTGATGGAAGCATAAATATCAGGTAGACAGGTAATTTCAAGCATTCCTGGAGAAGTCAGGTTCAATGCTCAGAGAGCCTAGAAGGGCTAGCCTCAAAACACTAGTCTTACATCACCGAAAGGTATTAAAATGGAGGCTTCTGTGGAGCGGTGCAACTAAATTCTCTTTAATAAATTGTCACTCTCAGTAGGAAAAATAGATTAGAAGGGCACAAGAAAAGAAACACAAAGATATTTAAGGGACTTGCAAAGGTCCAGGGAAAGATAATGGTAGGTTGAATTTGGGTAATGATGAGGAAGTTGGGGAGAAGTAAATAATGCTAAGAGATATGCTAAGAGATACACACCTTTCTCTCCCTCTCTCTCAACCGCCCCCCCTTTGCATGGTTTGTGATGTTAAGTCCAATGTAATTTTTATCTTTAGTCCACTACTGGTGAAGTGTGAATTTTTTTTTCTCTGCTTTCTTTTAAGATTTTTTCATTATCTTTGGTTTACTACTGTATAAATATGATATGCCTAGATGTAGGATTGTTGGTATTTATCCTGGTTGGTATTCTGTTAGCACTCTGAATCTATGGTTTATGACTTTAACTAACTTTGGGAAATTCATCATTAGTACTTAAAATATTTCTTCTGATTTTTCCCTCTACTTCTGATATTTCTATTGCATTAATATTACACCTTTTATTATTATCCCACTCTTCAGTTTCTATTTTACTTTGAAATATACTTTTTTCTTTTTGTATATCATTTTGGAAAGTTTTACTGATTCTTTCTTTGGCCATGTCTATTGATGAGTTCAAAACAAATGTATTCTTCATTTTTTTTCATATTCTTCATTTTTTAAAGTGTTTTTGATTTCTTAAGTTTATGACACTTCATTTTTAATTTTTTTTCAAGTTTTCATTTAAATGCTTGTTAAGATTATGGTATTACGCTAAGCGAAATAAGTCAATCAGAGAAAGACAATTATCATATGATCTGATATGAGGAATTTGAGGGGCAGGGTTGGGTGTTGTGGGGGGTAGGGAGGGAAAAATAATGAAATAAGATGATCAGGAAGGAGACAAACCTTAAGAAACACTTAATCTCACAAAACAGAGGGTTACTGGGGGGTGGGAGGGTAGGGATAGGGTGGATGGGTTATGGACACTGGGGAGGGTATGTGCTATGGTGAGTGCTGTGAAAGGTGTAAGCCTGATGATTCACAGACCTGTACCCCTGGGGCAAATAATAGATTATATGTTAATAAAAAAATATGGTAAAATAGGCTCCAGGCATAGAATTTAGTGATTCATCACATATATATATATCTCCCAGTGCTCATCATAACAAGTGTCCTCCTTAAAACCCATCACCCATTTAGCCCACTCCCCTCATCAACCCTCATTGCTTTTGATTCTTTCTTGGAGTTTCCATATCTATACTTATGTTCCTCATCTAGTCTTTAATGCTGTCCAATTGTATCTTTCAATTAGAGTCCTTAACATACTAATCATAGTTATTTTAAGTTCTCTGTATAATAATTTAATCTCTATGATACTGGAATCTGGTTTAGATGACTGTTTTGTCTCTTCAGACTGTGCATTTCTTGGCTTTTAGCATTCCTTGTAATTTTTTATTGAAAGCAACCGGTCATATATTAGGTAATTGTACATGAGGTAAACAGACCTTTAGTGAGAGGATTTGTGTTAATCTGGCTAGAAGCTAGGCTGTGTTTAATGTTTCCTGTAGTTTTTGATGCCAGAATCTACACGTTGGTCTGTTGTCCTTGTTTATTTCTCCTTTGTTTCTCTAGGTTTAAAACAACAACAACAACAAAAAACAAAACCGAAAACCTACCTTACGCCCCAGGTGTAGTAATATATAATTGACATGTAACATTAGATAAGTTTAAAGTGTACAATATGATGATTTGATACATGTATCTGTTGTGAAATGATCACTGCAGTAGGGTTATTTAATGCTTCTGTTGCCTCACATAATTACCATGTGTGTGTGTCTGTGTGTGTGTGTGTCTGTGTTTGTGCGTAAGAACTATCTCTTAGCAACTTTCAAGTATATAAAACAGTATTGCTAACTGTAGTCACCATGATGTACATGGATCTCCTGAATTTATTCATCTCAAAACTGCAAATTTATACCATATCCTTGACCAACATCTTCCTATTTTCCCCATGCCCTCAGTCCCTGGAAAACACCGTTCCATTCTGTTTGTATGACTTTGGCTTTTTTATATTTCACAGAGAAGTGAGATCATCCTCAAGGTTTATGCATGTTGTCACAAATGTCAAGATTTCATTCTTTCTCATATCTGCATCATATTCCATTGATATATACACAACTTCTGTATCCATTCATCTGTTGAGAGACATTTAGGCTGATTCTATTACTTGGCTCTTGTAATATTGCTACAGAGAACAAAGGAGTGCAGGTATCTCTTTGAGTTCCTGATTTCATTTCATTGATATATCTATCCACAGTGGGGTTGCTATGTAATATGGTAGTTCTATTCTTAATTTTTTCAGACACTTCCATACTGTTTTCCATAAGAGATTCACCAGTTTATATTCCCACCAACAGTTCACAAGGGCTTTCTTTTCTCTACATTTTCACCAACACTTGTTATTTGTCTTTTTGAAAAGAGTCATTTTAACTTGTGTGAGGAGATATCTCATTGTTGCTTCTGATTTGCATTTCCCTGATTTGCATTCTCTGATTTAATTTGCATTATTTAAGCATATTTTCATGTAGCTGTTGACCATTTGTACATCTTCTCTGGAAAAATGTCTTCTGATCCTCTGCCCATTTTTAAATTGGGTTTGTTTTTTTTTTCCTATTGAGTTGTTTAAGTACCTTATATAATTTAGATATTAACCTCTTATCATAAAGATAGTTTGCAAATATTTTTTCACATTCCATAGGTTGCCTTTTTAGTTTGTAGATTGTTTCTTTTACTACATAGAAGCTTTTTAGTGTGGTATAGTCCCATTTCTTTATTTTTGCTTTTGTTACTCAAACTTTTGGTGTCCTATCAAAAAACTCATAGGCAAGATCCATATCAAGGAGTTTTTTTTCCTATGCTTTCTTTCAGGAGTTTTATGGTTTCTGCCATCATGTTTAAGTCTTTAACTCATTTTGGGTGAATCTTAGTGAGTGGTATGAGAGAGGAGTCAAATCATTCTTCCGCACGTGATTATCCACTTTTCCCAACATGATTTAAGAGACTGTCCTTTTTCCATTGAGTATTCTTACATCCCTCATCAAATATCATTTGAACATATATTCAAGAGTTTATTTCTGGGCTCGTAATTCTGTTACATTGGCCTATGTCTCTATTGTTATGCCAGTACCGTACTTTTCTGATTACTATAACTTTGTGATACAGTTTGAAATCAGGAAGTGTGATGACTCCAGCTTTTTTCTTAGGAATGCTTTGACTATTCAGTTTTTTGTGGTTCTATATGAATTTTAGGGTTTTTTTCTATTTCTGTAAAATATGCCATTAGAATTTTTTGTGGAGACTGCATTGAATCTAGAGATGGCTTTGAGTAACATGAGATTTTTCACAGTATGAATTTTTCTGGTCTACAAACATGGATCATCTTTCCATTTATTTGTGTATTCTTCAGTTTCTTTCACCAAAGTCATAGTTTTCAGCTTACAGGTCTTTCACCTCTCTGGTTAAATTTGTTCCTCAGGGTTTTGTTATTTTTGATACTATTGTCAATAGAATTGTTTTCATTATTTCTTTTTCAGATATTTTGTTGTTACTGTATAGAAGACACAGAAATGATTTCTGTAGGTTGATGTGATTTCTGCAACTTTGCCAATTCGTTGATTAGTCCTAAAAGATTTTTGGTGGATCCTTTTAGGATTTTCTCTATATAAGAGCATATTATCTAGACAGATAATTTTACCTCTTCCTTTCCAGTTTGGTTCATTTTCTTTCTCTTTCTTAATTGCTCTGGCTAGGACTTCCAATACTCTAGTGAAGTGAAATTGTGGGACTGGGGCACACTTTTCCTGTTCCTGACCTCAGAGGAAGCACTTTCAAATTTCATCATTGAGTATAATGTTAGCTATGGGTTTGCAATATTTAGTCTTTATGATGTTGAGGTACATTCCTTTTATATCCCATTTGTTGAGAGTTTTATCATGAAAGGACATTCTATTTTGACAAAGACTATTTTTTTTGCCATTATTGAGATGATACGACTTTATCATTCATTCTATTAATACGGTATATCATATTTATTGATTTGCATGTGTTGAACCATCCTTGCCTCCCAGGGATAAATTGCACTTATCATGGTGTATGATCTTTTTAATGGGCTGTTGAATTTGGTTTGATAATATTTGAGAATTTTTGCATATATATTTTTCAGGAATATGGGCCTGTAGTTGTTTTTCCTTATAGTTTCTTTGTCTGGCTTTGATAGCACGGTAATGCTAGCATTCTAATGTGAGTTTGTGAGTTTTCCTTCCTCTTCAGTTTTTTGGAAGAACTTAAGAAGAACTGGCATTAATTCTTTAAATGTTTAGTAGAATTCACCATCTTGTCCTGGGCTTTCCTTTTTTGGGAGGTTTTTGATTACTAATTCAAACTTCTTCCTTGTTTTGGCTTGTTCAGACTTTCTGTTTCTTCAAGATTCAATCTAGGGAGGTTGTATGTTTCTAGGAATTTATCCATTTTTCTATGTTACTCAATTTGTTGGTGTGTATTCATAGTAGTCTCTAATGATCCTTTGTATTTCTGTGGTATCAGTTATAAGATCTTTTCTTTCATTTCTGATATTATATACTGAGTATTCCCTCTTATTTTCTTAATTAGTCTAGTTAAAGGTTTGTAAATTTTGTTTATCTTTTAAAAAGCAGCTCTTAGTTGTGTTCACCTTTTCTGCTGTTTTTCTGATTTTTATTTCATTTGTGCTCTGATCTGTGTTACTCTTTTGAGACATAGTTGAGGGTTAGTGTGAAGGTTGCAAAAATTAAATACATTTCCACCTTCTTGTCTCTTGGAGTTGTTTCACTCTTTTCTCCACATCATGGCTGGGAAGGTCTATCATACCAACCTCATTAAATATATGCTACCTTTAAATCCGCATTACTGTGAACCAAGTAGGTAGTTGATGGAGCTACTGTCAGCTCATGAGCTAACACATTAAATCCAGAATCTCTAGTAAAAGCATGTCCTAGTATTTTATTATAACCTTGGTCTAAGGCCTAGGATCCATTTTCATACGTATTCCCAAGATTCTCTTGACACATATCTGCTAAATCTTGGAATTGTTTTGTGTGTAAGCTCTCTCTTCTTGGGTCTTAGTTTGTACCTGGCCCAAGAATCATGCTGATATTTGACTCAGCTATGGATCTGGTGCCAACAGGGGGTAACGGTGGTCAGTTTGAAGAAAAAAGTATCTTCCTATAAGATATATGACCCAGCGTGGTAAACAAAGAGTTTTCAGCAAAGAAAGGCAACTTTTCTCGGACAGAGATGGACAGCTAATTTCACTGGCAAGGAAGGCTCAGGGTAACTGGGTATACAAGATTCTAAGTTCATTGGAGTCCCACCAGATGCCTTCATTCTAAATGTCTAGGTCCCTATCCTTTTCAGTCAAAGTCTTAACTTTCATAGGAGAAACTGGGCAAGATTATGAAGTGAATCAGCCTGCGAATTCTGTAACCGATGCAATTGAATTTTGTTTGATAGTCAAAAACTTTGGTTCTAAGGCTGTAAAAAATAAATTATTCTAGTACTACCATGAAAGCGATCTAGTTTCAAGATCATGACTTGAACTGATAAGTTAATAATCTGAACTCCTTAGGATCTTGCTTCCTTTGTCATATATCACAGTCAACCACAGGAAACAACTTGATTCGGTGTGTGCCAGTGTACGCCATAGGTTATTACTATCCCATTTTCCGTAAGCAAGACGTTCAGCAAGACCATGAGTAACCCCTTCCAAAAATTCCATAATTGAGGTATGGCTTCCAAAGACAATTGTTGATGCCAATTCTGTATTGGTCAGGATCCTATCTCAAGGGAGAAACCACATTAATGATTTGAAAAGACAGAGATTTACTAAAATATAACTTTCTCAGTGAAGCATTCTCTTAACACCTAACTTAAAATTGCAATCTCATGTGCTGTCTAGNTGCAACCTCATGTGCTGTCTAAACACCACTTGATTCATTATTTCCAAAATTCTCACTGCCATTTACTCAAATGCAGATTTTATGTGTTATCTGTGCTTTATTACACTAAAATTTAACCTTCACAATGCCAGAGGTGTTTACCTGTTTATTGCCTTATTCTTATCCCCAAGAACTGTGCCTGAGATAGAGCAGTTCTCAGTAAACATTTGTCAAAGAAATTGAACAAACTCCATTCCAAATGAAGGAAGAATGCCTCCTATACAAGTTGGGGTGAGGGGTATTGAGGGCTTGCATTTCCTTCTTAAGTTGGGACAAATTATAATTTCAATGTGTTTAAGAGCTATATATGTAATTTTAAGAGTCTGATAAAATGTTTTCATGAGAGGTTATCCTGAAAATAATGATGTTGATTTTACAAATGGTTTTTGGCTTTAAACATTAAAAGCATTTTTTTTCCTGTGGAAATACACAAAATGTTTTCTCTACCATTTGAGAAAAAAGTAAAGAGGCTTTAAAAAATCATTTTAAAATTATTTATATTAATAATAAAATTGAAATGTGGTAAAGAGCTGATGGTATTGCAATGAAGTTGTACATTTAGTGAATGTTTATATGCTTTTAGCTTCACTAAACAAACTAATATTTCTGACACCGAAAATTAATGTCCTTACATCCTGCTTTAGAAAAAGTATTCCATCTACATGTTGGTTATATTTGTCTTTTCCATTTATGTCCTGGCCTTCTTGCCCAGGGCAAAAGGAGTGAAAAAGAGCTAGTAATGGTATTTATTACAAAGAGTAATCAACCGTAAAGACTGTAATTGAACACACAAGTGTAGTCATTACATGATTAATTACTTTGGTGAATCAGCCTCCTACATATATCATAAAAATATTCAAAAGAGCTAGAACAGAGTGTACAAAAAGCAGACTTTTCATCAGCATAATCACTGCCATTCGTGGCTTGTTTTCAATATTTCTCAGTTTTCATCATTTTTCCTCCCTACTAATCCTCTATATTAACCACATTTTTAGATAAATGTTTTGATGATTAAGTGGTAGCAATGCAGGCATTGGCTGAGGCCAAGTTTTTGTCATACACACAAAAGATTACACTAAAGTTTTATTTGGCATCTTAGGCATCTATTGTTGACTGATATATTACTGCACTCATTGCTAATATTCCTCTAATGCTTCAGTTTAGTAGCAATAGATCAATAAATTTTTTTTCTCAAGTTAAAACCAATTCAATGCCATATGCAAAGCTCTGGAAAAATAGTGCAGAGAATAAAGTCAGATGTGATGAAAAGTGATTTATAGGAGATGATTTCCTTTGCTATGGTTGTTCTCATGTTTGGATATAAAACCTAGAACTTCCGTAGCCATTCCATTACCTTGAGGGAAATCAGCCTGAGGGGGAAATCTGTCATACTTCAGAGGATGTATCACAAAAGTGAGAAGAATCCAGATCATGGACAGTATCATTAGAGTGCTGAGACAGGTAAAGGAAGAATATGCCCCAAATCTGGACCTTTAGTCTTCTCAGGCTGTTTCTCTGCTCAGAAACCTGTAATGCCCCCCAATTACACCTATGCTGTTACTAAAATAATTTATAACTAAAAACAATAGGTATCTACTTCGAATTTATTTCTCATAATCCAACTCAGAGTGACATTTATATGTGATATAAATGATATTTATCATGAGCGATATTTATGTAGTCTCCCCCCTCTGAATCACTCATTTTCATCCAAAATTACAATAGAAATTCCTTACATCTGCGCTTTGAATGAAACACCTATTGGATGGTATATCATTGCTCTTAACTCTTTGGTCAAAATAGGTTTCCATAACACTCAGATCCCTTTCCAGTGATTCTTACCCCTAAAGTGGGCATCTCCTAAAGCTGGGACCTATGTGTGTCCCTTTGGATTTTACAAATGACCCTAAAAATATTCCACTCAGTCTTTTTTTTTTTTTTAAGATTTATTCATTTGAGAGAGAGGGAGACAGACAGCACGAGCAGGGGGAGAGGGTGGAGGGAAGAGATAATGTCAGGCAGACTTCACATCAAACGAGGGGCCTGATGGGGGCGCTCAATCCCAAGGCCCTGAGATCATGACCTGATCTTCAATGCTTAACTGACTGAATCACCTGGGTGCCCCAAATTCCACTCAGTCTCTTTTAAGATTTTATTTATTTGTGGGGCACCTGGGTGGCTCAACTGGTTGAGTGTCTGCCTTCGGCTCAGGTCATGATCTCAGGATCCTGGGATCTAGTCCCACATCAGGCTTCAGCTGGGAGTCTGCTTCTCCTTCTGCCCCTCCCCTGACTCANTGTCTGCCTTCGGCTCAGGTCATGATCTCAGGATCCTGGGATCTAGTCCCACATCAGGCTTCCTGTTCAGCTGGGAGTCTGCTTCTCCTTCTGCCCCTCCCCTGACTCATTTGTCTGTCTGTCTGTCTGTCTCTGTCTTTCAAATAAATAAAGTCTTTTTTTTTTTGCCTGCCTTTTTTTTAAATAAATAAAATCTTTGAAAAATTATTTTTTAGATTATATGTTACATATTATCACATATTGAAATCATGTTACTTATTGAAAATGGAAGGGAAAGAGGAGGCATAAGGGCAATAAGGTTGAATACGAAACAATGTTTTGTGTTTTTTAACTTTATTGAGGAATTGACATAGTTGTGTATATTTAAATTGATTTGATATACATATACACTGTAGAATGATTACCAAGATTGAGATAATTAACACATCCATCACCTCACATAGTTACCACAGAAAATTCTTTTTTGGGGTGTGCAGTAAGCATGCTTCAGATCTGTTCTAGGGGTGTCTGGGTGGCTCAGTTGGTTAAGCATCTGCCTTCAGCTCGGGTCATTATCCTGGGATGGAGCCCCATGTCAGGCTCCCTGATCTCTTCCATTTCCCCTGTTTGAGTTCTCTCTCTGTCAAATAAATAAATAAAATCTTAAAAAAAAAATCTGCACTAAAAAACTTTCAAGTATTTAATACCATGTTATTATATATAGTCACTGTGCTATGCATTAGATCCTCAGAGCTTATTCTTATAACTGAGTATGTGTGACCTTTGACCTCTAGCATCCTATTTCCTCCTTCCCACTCAGGGACTGGCAAGCACCATTTTATTCTTTGTTTCTATGATATTTTTTTAAAGATTCCGCATGTGATACCATACAGTATTTGTCTTTGCCTAACTTATTGTGCTTAGTGTAATCCCCCCAGATCCATCCAGGTTGTTGGAAATGGCAGAATTTCCTTTAAAAAAAATTTTAAATTCCAGTTAGCTAATATACAATGTAACATTAGTTTCAGGTGTATAATTTAGTGATTCAACACTTTCTTACAATATCCATTGCTAATCACAAGTGCACTACTTAATCCCCATCATCTATTTAACCAGTCCACTCACCCACCTCCCCTCTGGTAACCTTTAGTAACCCCTAGTTTGTTCTCTATAGTTAAGAGTTTATTTCTTGATTTGCCTCTTTTTTTCCATTATGATCATGTGTTTTCATTCTTAAATTCCACATATGAGTTAATTCATATGGTATTTGTCTTTCTGATTTATTTCACTTAGCATAGTAGTCTCTAGCTCCATACACATTGTTACAAATGGCAAGATTTCATTCTTATTAATGGTTGAGTAATATACCACTATGTATGTATACCACATCTTCCTTATCCATTCATCAGTCGACGGACATTTGGACTCTTTCCATAATTTGGTTATTGTTGATAATGCTGCTAGAAACATAAGGTTGCATGTATCCCTTTGATTTAGAATTTATGTGTTCTTTGGGTAAATACCTAGTAGTACAATTACTGGATCCCAGGATAGTTCTATTTTTAACTTTTTGAATCACCTCCATACTGTTTTTCAGAGCTGGCTGCACCAGTTTGCATTCCCACCAACAGTGCACAAGCATTCACCTTTCTCCATATACTTGCCAACACCTCGTTTCCTTGTTGCTAATTTTAGCCATTCTGACAGGTGTGAGGTGATAGCTCATTGTAGTTTTGATTGCATTTCCCTGATAAATACATGGACGTTACACAACGTTATTTAACCTCCTTGTATTTATGGTCTTTCTAAATTTTTTCTTATGGTTAAGTTCCAGTTTCATAGTGGTGTGATCAGAAAATATGCAATCGATATTATGATCTCAATATTTTTATACTTGTTGAGGGCTGATTTGTGACCTGTATGTGATCTGTTCTGGAGAAATGTCCTGTGTGCACTTGGAAAGAATATGTATTCTGCTGCTTTAGAAAAGAATGTTCTGAAGATATCTGTTATGTCCATCTGATCCAGTGTGTCATTCAAGCCATTGTTTTTTTTTTCTTGATTTTTCTGCTTAGATGATCTGTCCATTGATGTACATGGGGTGTTAAAGTCCCTTACTCTTACTGTATTATTATCANTTTCTTTCTTTCTTTCTTTCTTTCTTTCTTTCTTTCTTTCTTTCTTTTTCTTTTCTTTTTTTTTTTTTTNTCCATTGATGTACATGGGGTGTTAAAGTCCCTTACTCTTACTGTATTATTATCAATGGGTTCGTTCTTTCGTTCGTTCTTTCTTTCTTTCTTTCTTTTTCTTTTCTTTTTTTTTTTTTTTTAAGATTTTACTTACTTGGGGCTCCTGGGTGGCTCAGTCATTACACGTCTGCCTTCAGCTCAGGTCATGATCCCAGGGTCCTGGGATCGAGCCCCGCATTGGGCTCCCTGGTCTGCGGGAAAGCCTGCTTCTCCCTCTCCCACTCCCCCTGCTGGTGTCCCCTCTTTCACTGTATCTGTCTCTGTCAAATAAATAAATAAAATCTTTTTAAAAAAAGATTTTATTTACTTATTAGAGAGAGAGAGCACGAGCATGAGCCACAGGGTAAGGACAGAGGAAGAAGGAGAAAATCTCAAGCACATTCTCTGCTGAGCATGGAGCCTGGCCTGGGGCTCAATCTCAGGACCCTGAGATCATGACCTGAGCCAAAATCAAGAATCAGACACTTAACTGACTGAGCCACCCAGGCTCCTCTCTCAATGAGTTTCTTAATGTTTTCTATTAATTGTTTTATATATTTGGGTGCCCCCATGTTGGATGCATAAATATTTATAATTGTTAGATGTTCTTATTCGATTGTCCCCTTTATTATGATATTGTGCCCTTCTTAATACCTTGTTACAGTCTTTGGTTTAAAATCTAGTTTGTCCAATATAAGTACTGCTACTCCCTCTTTCTTTTGATGTCCATTTCCATTATAAATATTCTTCCATACCCTCACTTTCAATCTACAGGTGTCATTATGTCTAAAATGAGTCTTTTGCAGGAAGCATATAGATGGGTCTTGTTTTTTATCCATTCTGATACCTTATGTCTTTTTATTGAAAGGTTTAATCCATTTACATTCAAAGTATTTATTGATATGTAGTTAGTGACATTTTATTACTTGCTTTGTTATTGTTTCTGGCGATTTTTTCTCTGTTCCTTTCATCTTTATCACTTTTGGTCTCTCCTTTCCATTCAGAGACACCTTTAATACTTCCTGCAAGGCTGGTTTAGTGNCTTTTTTTTTTTTTTTTTTTTTTTTTTGTCTGAAACTATCTTTCCTTCTACTCTGAGTGATAGCCTTGCTGGATATAGCTTTCTCCACTTTGGATTTTTCCCATTCATGCACATTGAATAGAACTTGCCACTTCCATCTGGCTTGTCAAATTTCTGTGGAGAGATCAGCAGATAGCCTTTTTAAAAAAGATTTTTTATTTATTTATTTGACAGAGAGAGAGATGACAAGTAAGCTGAGAGGTAGGCAGAGAGAGAAGAGGAAGCAGGCTCCCTGCTGAACAGAGAGGCCGATGTGGGGTTCAATCTCAGGACCCTGAGATCATGACCTGAGCCAAAGGCAGAGGCTTTAACCCACTGAGCCACCCAGGCGCCCCAGATAGCCTTTTGAGTGTTCCCTTGTAAGTTAGGGACTACTATTGTCTTGATGCTGTTAAGATTTTTTCTTTATCATGATATTTTACAAATTTAATTAAAATATGTCCTGGTATTGGCCTGTTTTTGTTGATTTTGATGGGAATTCTCTGTGCCTGCTGGATCAGGATGTCTGTTTCCTTCCCCAAATTAGGGACGTTTTCAACGATTATTTCCCAAAATAAATGTTCTGTCCCCTTTCCTCTCTCTTCTTCTGGGACTCCTACAATATAAAATGTTGTTATGTTTGATGGAATCACTGAGTTTCCTAAGTCTGTTGTGCTCCATAACACTCTCTTTTTTTTGTTCTGCTTCATAATTTTTCATTATTTTATATTCCAAATTTACTTATTTGTTCCTCTGCTTCTTCCATCCTTGTGTTCATTGCATCAAGCCTGTTTTGAATCTCAGTTACTGCATTTTTCATTTCTTTTTTAAGATCGTATTTATTTGGGAGAGAGAGGGAGAAAACAAGCACAAGTGGGAGGAGGGACAGAGGAAGAAGCAAGCTCCCTACTGAGTTGGGGGCTCAATCCTAGGACCCTGAGACCATGACTTGAGCTGAAATTGGATGCTTAACTGACTGAGCCACCCAAGTGCCCCACTGCATTTTTCATTTCTGACTTTTTTTTTTAACTCTTTTATCTCTATGGAAAGGGTTTCCCTGAAGTCTTCTATTCTTTTGTCAAGCCCAATGAGTATCCTTATGATTTTTGTTTTAAATTCTCCATCAGGCATGTTACTTATAACTGTTTCATTTAGATCTCTGGCTGTGACCTTATTTTCTTTCATTTTGGATGAATTCCTCCATCTTGGTATTCTAAGTTTCTGCTTTCTTCTGTATGTTAGAAAAGTCCATTATATTTCCTGCTTCTGACAGTAACGGCTTGTGGAGATGAGGTCATATAGTTTGGTGCTTCGGGGAGTGTCTCCAATGTGCGATGTGCACTGCTGTTGTGTTTTGACTGCTCTGTCCCTCAGGCCAGTCATCTCAGGCTCTCTGCCTACAATGGGCAGTGTTCTGTCCTTGGCCAGAATGTGGTGAGTTTTAACTAGGTGTGTTCTGGTCTGCTTGTTAATGAGAGCTTATACTACTTCCAGTAGAACTGAAGGCCTGCCGGACTCTCTGGTCAGGAGATTTATCATGATGATTTGATGAATGATTTGCCCTCTAACTTATAACTCTTGGCAGTCATATATAGTTAGTTTACTCAGAGAATAGAAGAGGACATATTTTTTTAAAAGATTTTATTTATTTATTTGACACAGAGAGAGAGAGAGAGATCACAAGTAGGCAGAGGGGCAGGCAGAGAGAGAGAGGAGGAAGCAGGATCCCTGCTGAGCAGAGAGCCCGATGTGGGGCTCAATCCCCCCAGGACCATAAGATCATGGCCTGAGCTGAAGGCAGAGGCTTTAACCCACTGAGCCACCCTAGGTTTTTTGGTTTGTTTTTTTTTTAAGTTGATGTTCTTTCATTAGTAGTTTTTTTTTTAATTTTCTAGTATAGTTAGCATACTGTGCTATATTAATTTCAGGTATGCAATATAGTGATTCAACAAGTCTATACATTATTCAGGGTTCATAAGTGTACTCTTAATCTCCTCACTTATCTCACCCATCTCCCACCCATCTTCCCTCTGGTAACCATCTGTTTGTTCTTTATAGTTAAGAGTCTGTTTTGTAGGGTGCCTGCTTCCCCCTCTCTCTGCCTGCCTCTCAGCCTCTTTGTGATCTCTCTCTCTCTGGCAAATAAATAAATAAAATCTCTAAAAAAAGGGGGGGCGGTGTGTTTTGTAGTTTCTCATTTTTTTCTTCATTTTGTTTCTTAAATTCCATGTTTATTTTTTAAAATTTTATTGTGTTATGTTAGCATAAAATACATCATTAGTTTTAAATGCAGTCTTCCAAGATTCATTGTTGATGTATAACACCCAAATGAAATCATTTCTCTGACTGATTTTTAGTAGGGGTTTGCACACAGAATACTTTGTCAGTGTTTCTTTTGAGAATGTCTTTATATTGCTCAGAGTCTTGTATGACAATTTTTCTGGATATAAAATTCAGAGTAGAGAGTTATTTTTCTTTGAAAATACTTATCTTCTGGTATCTTTATGCATTGAAGATAAGTCAAAGATTAATTATTATCCCTGTGTAAATAATCACTTGTCTATTTGGTAGCTTTTAAGATTGTGGGGTTTTTTTTATTTTTTTAATTTTTTAAAAGATTTTATTTGAGAGAGAGAGAGGCAGTGAGAGAGAGCATGAGCAGGGCAGGGGAGAGGGAGAAGCAGGCTCCCCAATTAGCAGGGAGCCCAGCGTGGGGCTCAGTCCCAGGACCCTAAGATCATGACCCGATCCAAAGGCAGACATTTAACCGACTAAGCCACCCAGGCCGCCCCAACATTGTGTCTATTCTTGAAAATTTTTGCTTCATTATTGAGCATGTAGATGTACACTTAACTTTCTTTTTCACTGCTTAGAAATTTAAATTTGCCACCAGTGGGAAAATTCTGAGCCAACTATTTTATAATAATTTCAAGATTTACAAATGAAATGAAGCTCCTGTTATCCACTATAGCCATTAAGTTAATAACATGTAATTATGGGTTCTCCTATCTTCCTTCTCTGTATTATTTTCCCTGGCCATCATCAGTATTTCTTTTATTTTACAAGTAAGCTACTTATACCTGAATCCTCTTTCTGGGGAAACCCAATCTAATAGAAGTTATAATAAATAAAATTTCTTTGCTTTCTCCTCTTTTTCATAACTACTTAATGTAGAAGCACCCCAGTTCTTAGTAAATGGCTTTCCCCCTTCTACACTGATGTGTTTCTGGTTATCTTATCCAGCCATTGGCTTTGAATACAATAAAAAATTGTCTTCAAAATACAGGCTCCTTTTCTAAACCCTGGACTAATATACCCAACTACCTATATGATTCCTCCATTTGGAGGTAAACACTTTAAACTTAGCATGCCTAAAATTGAACTGCTAAATTCCTCCAACCAACAGAATCACTACTTCTCTTCCCTTTCCACTTTCTGGCCACTTATTCTTTCCAATTGCTCACACCAAAAATTTTATAGACATTCTTAGTACTTTTTCTCTTATCCAACACATCCAGTGCTATCTTCTCTACTTTAAGAATATGTGCAGAATCTGGCTATTTCTCTACAACTCCTATTCCCACTCTGGTCCAAGCCATCAAATGTCCTGCCATTATTAGCACAGGAGCATCCTAGGTAGTCTGCATGCAACCATATCTGCTACTCTATCGCCTGTGTCATTTATAAAGTTCCTTTGGAAACATATGTCTAATCATACTACTCCTTGGTACAGAATTCTTCAGTGGATTTTCACCTCATTCAGAAAACCCCCAAAATCGTACAATGGCCTGCATATCCCCACAGATAAGGGATTTCATCATCCCCCTGACCTGCGCTCCTATACTCTTCCCCCTTACTTACTCTGTGTTGGCTACAGCATTCCTTCCTGGACTGTTCTATTCCCAAATGGCTACCCCTCTCATCTCCTTCAGTAATTTTTACAAATACCATTATCTTTGTGGAAGCTCCATTGATGGCCCTAGTTAAGATTGCAAATCACCTCCACCCCACTCACATATGTTTTATATTCTTACCCCGTTTTTGTCTTTAAGTACTTATTAACTATTAATAGGCCATATCTTAAATCACGTATTATATTTAATATACTATGTTTTTCCACCAAACAAAATATTAGCTAAGTTAGGCAGAGATTTTTTGTTTTATTTATGTTGTAACTCAAGTACATAGAATAGTTAATTATACTTATTAAGTGGTCAGTAAGTATTGCTAAATAATGGACTATGTGTGTGTTTCCATGAAGAGTTCTGAAATGATAAACAAGTGACTACTGATGTGGAAATTTGGGTACATTTTATAACAGAAGAATGAAGCCAGGGAGAGAGGCATATGAAGATCGAAGAGAGAATAATAGGTTACATTATGTACTAAAAGAAGTAGGAAGGGATCGAATGAAGTTCATTGATCCAAAAGGATGAATTTTCAGAGACTTCCCAGGTTCAGTGGAGAGTACATATATAAACATAGTCATTTAAGTACACACAGTGTCTGATACATATACAGTTAAAATTAATAAAACCCTCTATGATAGTCTCAGGTTGTGGTGTTGAGCTACATGTTAAACCAAAAATTTAATAAAAGTAACAAAATTGCCTATTTCCTGACCTTTGAGGAGTTATTATCTGAAAGTGATATGCACCAGTAAGTAAAAACACCAAAATAAATTATGTAGTATTTAATAGTTTCAGTAAGGCGAATTTACTACATCCCATCAAGGTATATAAATGTTTCTGGTTTTCCATGGATTTTGTCATTTTAGAGTCAGTTAATATTTGATTCTGATTATTTTCAGCAAGTAGTCTATAAGAACTATCTAGAAATATATCTAGTCCTAATCTGTTATCATTATTTCCACTGAATTATTTCTAAGGCACTACTGATATTCCTTATACTCATTTTTTATCCTGAGGGTTTCCCTGTGATTATACTTGGCAGGAATTTCACACTGAGCAATGATCAGTATTATACTGCTCATTTTTAATAGAAACAATAGTGTGCATGCTACAGTTTATTAATTAAATATACAAATGGTCCCCTTCCAAGTTTTTATGATGATCTGGAATTTACCCCAGAAATTAATTATATCCTTTTTTACCATAACTAACTATGTGATTCATGAAAGCTTGTAGAGATTAATTCTAAATTATTATATTGTCAATGGGAAACTATATGATGAAGTTAAAATATAAATGACAAAAGAAGATATATCTCTAATTATTCTGAAATAATTTAGTTATCACCATATTTGATTGTATTGCTTCTATGAAATTATTTCCTTCAGAAATCAGACACAGATGTTAACCATAACATATTCAAAGATGAGAGTGCTTCATTTATCCAGAAATCATTCATGCAACAAACTAACTTTCCTTAAAATAAAAAGCCAATAGATCTCAGATAAGTGAAACAAAATGTTTCTGAGAAGCCACCATAGATAGAAACCATGGCGAAGAAATGATACGTACTTGTGGAAAAATGTGAACACATTTAGGATGCTATAATGGCAAATACAAATGCATCATTATGGTTTAAAAGGTTATATAACTAAAACTATATTTTTTCATGGATATTTCCTTCATCAATATGTATCATTTGTTTAGGATTAATTCTGAAGAAATTCTGATAAAATTAATGTGTGTTGGGATGTTTCAACAGGCAGCCTTCAGGCAACGGAGGAATTAGGTTTACATACATGTATTGATACATATATTATTTCTAATGCAAGTTGAGATAGTTTTAAAGCAAAAACAATTTTCAGTATTACATGTTTGTGGCTTGTATTTTATTTACTTAAATGTTTAAATTTTTAGAAAAACAAAAATTTTTGTGAGGTGCAAACTTATTTTTTCTAAAAATAATCCATTTTTATAATATCTAAGGCATCTGTGCTCAGACTTACAGAAGAATTTGAGGAAAATTGACATTCTACAAACCTTGAGTCCTCGAATTTATGAAACTAGGATATATTGAAAATTTTTAGTTTTACTTTGGTAGTGGCAAATATATTTTAATAAGTTGATATAAAATTTGTGTTTTTTTCCAGTTTTTATTGAGATATAATTGACATATATACACAAAGATATAGACATTTATCTTTTATATCTTTTCATCCATTGATAGACACTTGTTTCCTTGACTATTGGTGAATATTTTTGCAATGAACAAAGGATTGAATATTTTTTTTTACAAAATTCAGTTAATTAACATAAAGTGTTTTACTAGTTTCAGAGGTAAAGTTTAGTGCTCATTACATCAAGTCCCCTTCTTAATGCCCCATCAACCAGTTACCACATCCCTCCACCCACCTCCACTCCAGCAACCCTCAGTTTGTATCCTATAATTAAGAGTCTCTTATGGTTTGTCTCTCTCTTTGATTTTGTTGTATTTTTCCCCTCCCTTCCCCTGTGATCCTCTCGTGTTTTTTTTTTCTTAAATGTCACATGCAAGTGAAATCATATGATAATTATCTTTTCCCTGATTGAATTATTTTGCTTAGCATAATACCCTCTAGTTCCATCCATGTCATTGCAAATGGCAAGATTTCATTTTCTTTAATGAAATATATATATATATATATATATATATATATATATATATATACACCACCTCTTCTTTACCCATTCATCTGTTGACGGGCATCTGGGCTTTTTACATAGTTTGGCTATTGTGAACATTGCTGCTATAAACATTGGGGTGCGGGCACCCCTTTGGATCACTATATTTGTATCTTTGGAGTATATACCTAGTAGTACAATATGTGGGTCGTAGGGTAGCTCTATTTTCAACTTTTTGAGGAACCTCCATACTGCTTTCCAGAGTGGCTGCTCCAGCTTGCATTCCCACCAACAGTGTGAGAGGGTTCCCCTTTTTCCACATCATCGCCAACATTTCTTGTTCCCTGTCTTTTTCATTTTAGCCATTCTGACTGATGGGAGGTGGTGTCTCCTTGTGGCTTTGATTTGTATTTCCATGTTGCCTTGTGATGTTGAGCATTTTTTCATGTCCGTTGGCCATTTGGATGTCTTCTTTGGAGAAATATCTGTTCCTGTCTTCTGCCCATTTCTAGATCATATGGTAGTTTTATTTTTAATGTTTTGAGGAAATTCCATATTGTTTTGCCTAGTAGTTGCACCACTTGACATTCCTGCCAACAGTGCACAAGGGTTAGCTTTTCTCCATATCCTTGTCAGCCCATGTTATTTCCTGTCATTTGGACATTAGCTATTCTAACAGGTGTGAGGTGATATCTTATTGTGGTTTTGATTTGCATTTCCCTGATGATTAGTGATATTGAACACCTTTTCTTGAACCTATTGGCCATCTCTGTCTTCTTTGGAAAAAATTCTATTCAGGTTGTCTGACCATATTTTAATTGAATTATCTATTTTTGATCTTAAGTTATATGTGTTCTTTACATTTTGAATATTAACCCCTTATCATATATAAGATTTGCAAATATTTTGTCCCCTTTAGTATGTTGCCTTTTCATTTAGTTGATGAGTTCCTGTGCTGTACAGAAGCTTTTTAGTTTAATGTAGTCCCACTTGTTTATTTTTACTTATAGTTTTGAATAAAAAGAAATCACCAAGAATGATATCAAGGACCTTACTATCTATGTTTTCTTCTAGAAGTTTTATGGGTTTTGGTGTTATGTTCGAGTCTTTAATCCATTTTAAGTTAATATTTGTGTACGGTGTTAAGACAGTGATCCAGTTTCATTCTTTTGCATGTGACTGTCTAGTTTTCCCAGCACCATTTATTGAAGAGATGGTCATTTTACCATTTTATATTCCTGATTCTTTTATCATAAATTAAATGACAATATATGTAGGAATTTGTTTCTGAATTTTTTTTTGCTACTGTATGTGGGCATTTAAAATTTTTAATTCCCAAATTTTTATTACTAGTACATAAAATATTATTCATCACTTACAGCTAATAATCTTGATTAAAATAACTATTAGTTATAGTAAAACTATGTACAGATAAAGAATGACATCATTAAAGGACTGACAGGAAATAAATAAAAGCCTATAAACCAAGATTTATATACCTAGCATGTGAAGCAATAGACTATTATTTTAAGGTAGACTATGCATAATTTAAAAGGTATGTGGTAAGCCCCTAGGCAACAACTACTTTTTTTAAAGATGTCTTTATTTATTTGACAGAACACAGTGGGGAGCAGCAGGGGGAGAGGAAGAGAACAGTTGAAACAGACTCGTGCTGAGCAGGGAGCCTGACTTGGGGCTTGATCCCAGGAACCTGAGATCATGACCTGAGCTGAACCCCAGAGTTGGGTGTTTAATCAACTGTGCCACCAGGCACCGCTAGGCAACAGTTACTTTTAAACAGTTACTAATAATGAGCCAATATTGGAGCTAAAATGGAATCCTAATAATCCAAAAGCAAGCAAAAGAAATAGAAGCTGAAGTAACAAGTAGAAAATAAAGATAATGGTAGACATTAATCCAAACATATAATTAATAGCACAATACTATTGAAAGATACTTAAGGGTGCAATTGAAAGAAGACACTTAAATCACCACAAATATAAATAAGTACTCAACCATATTATTATGAAAATTTGGAACAATAGCATTCTCTCATGCTATTGGTAGAAATAAAAATATGGGAACTTGGGACCGTGTTGGAAAATTTTTCTAAACTTGTGGAAAATATGAATTTTTCCTCAGTTATCTTATTTTTCATTATAAACCCTGAAGAAAACCTGTGAACGTGTTGATTAAAGACACACAGTAAAGACACACTGAGCCTGGTTGGCTCAGTCAGTAGAACAGGTGACTTTTGTTCACAAG
Source organism: Ailurus styani (assembly GCA_002007465.1). Taxonomy (NCBI): domain Eukaryota; kingdom Metazoa; phylum Chordata; class Mammalia; order Carnivora; family Ailuridae; genus Ailurus; species Ailurus styani. Next base: position 3,371,785 of record LNAC01000182.1, read on the forward strand.
GTCATGAGTTCAAGCCCATAATGGGCATGGAGCCAACTTAAAAAGACACAAAAAATTGTTCATAGCAGCATTATGCATATGATCAAAATCTAGAAACAACCTGAAGCTTTAATACAAAAATAGAAAAATAAGTATGATCACAGAAGTAAATACTACATAGCAATAAGTATAAATTACAGCTATATACAATATGAACTCTGTGAGAAGCTGTGAGAAACTTTTATCTATGGAGCAAGAACTAGTCTAACTTTTCTTTATCTCTCTCTGTGTGAATATCTGTCTTCTTTCCTCTCCCCTTCCCTCCATAATTAAACCTTCTATTTGCATAGAGTTCTCCATCACATTGAAGGTTAAGAAATACTTTTATACATCTTATGACATCTGAACTCTTATAATTCAGAAGGAACAGATGACATGTTTTATTTCCTTAATTTACCCAAAAGAAGCATTTTACAGAAGTTAATTTTCTTTTATTCAAGTTCTGATATCTCACTTGGAATTGAGGGCAAGAAAGAGGACAGTCATAAGCCTGAGAAAATACGGGGAAGAAGTGGGGAGAGTTTGCTTCATCTGGAACATCCTGAAAGAGGAGGGATAAGGGGAACTTAAAGAAACAGACAGCTTCTGAATTTATGTGGTGATACTCCTAAATCTTCCATTAAAACTAAAATTACTGATTGATAACTTTTACCCCAGAATTATCTGAAATAAATGGCTTTTTGCTCTACTTTTCTCAGGAAAACTATCCTCTTCCTTCCCTAAATACATATTCAGATTAGAAATAGGAATTGCTTTACATGGTACCTGGAAGTCAACCTTTGAGTTTTATAAGCTTGCGATTACTTTCCTCATTTGTTGTGTGTTTTTCTCTGTAAGCTTTCAGTTAAATTATGTTGTGAAGCATTCTATTTCATATAAAATAGAACGTATTACCGAGTTTTGTAGGATTCCTTCATTGTCAAATTACTGACCCATACACAGAAATTTTTTTCCTCAATGTGTTATTTGATGAAAGTTGTAAGCTCTTTAATGAATCAATTTTCTAGCCTCATTGTACTTTGCAATTTTAACATTTCATTATCTATGGTTTGACACCCCAAATAGCTCATTTTTAGAGGTTTATTCCTCTTTAAAAAAAGTAATTCATTTTTGCATTATAGAAATTGATGCAGATTTACTCATACATGGCAAAACGATCTTAATTATAGAGCTTCCACAAGTGAAGAAACTGAATTCTTGCCTCCCTTAACTCCTTATATAAATAAGAGCTAGAGTACTACATATATTGCACATATGTGTGTGTGTGTGTGTGTACATATATATCCTCTTCAGTGCTTCATTACCTCTCAAATATTATCTTAAGGATAGTGTGTGAAATCACTTCTGCAGTGTTCTGTGATAGCATATGTACAAATTATTTTAATGTTATAAAGAAGGCAAAGCCTTTGGCCTGGGACTTTTAGCTAATTTGAAATGCTTGGATTATTTTTTCCATACTTTCTCATTTATTAGGACCTGCAATTGCCCCTTTGTAATTTTAGTTAGGCCCTTCAGAATCTCTGAAGGCAAAAGTAGAGTTTTGTTGTACTGTCCCCTTTTAACTAAGTTTTTGTTATTATTGTTGATGTTGTACCGTTTGTTTCAAGAAAAGGGAATCTTTCATTCTTACTGCATTTCTTGCTAGGCACATGACCTAATAAAATTTTTTGTCATCTTCTATTGTTCTGTAAGTTACTTATCAGAGCCGTCTTTTTTCTTGAATATGCCACCTTTTGCAATTGCATGATCAGGGTGTCCAGGTGGTTCAGTTGATTAAGTGCCCGACTCTTGGTTTCGGCTCAGGTCATGATCTTGCAGTTGTGAGATCAAGCCCCACTTTGGGCTCAACACAGAGTCTGCTTCAGATTCTTTCTCCCTCTCTCTGCTCCTCCCCCTCACTTGCAGTTTCTCTCTCAAACAAACAAATGAGTAAAATCTTAATTGCATGATCAGAAATACAATTTTTGGAATTTCTTAGACTTTATGAATTGTATTAAATTACAAAATTTGCATATAGCATAATTAATAGAGCATCATCCAGACATTGCTTGCCTCTTGCTGTCCTGTTGTGTTTGGATAAGAAATACACAACATCACCTATGGTGTATCTTAGTTTGAGTGTGACTGACCAGTTTATATAGACATTACAAGGATTTACTAAATGAGTTATACTGTACCCCAAAGAAATAATCAAAGATGTGCAGAAGGCTTGGCAATATGTATGTATGTATGTATGTATGTATGTGTTTATAAAATTTTTTTTTATTTGTCAGAGAGAGCAAGGGTACACAGGCAGGGGGAGCATGTATTATGAATCATAGCTAAGGTTCTCATCCAGATACGGTGAAGCCTCAACATTCTCACTTTTTATTGACTAAATTTTGTGTTCTTCCCACGCCCTATTCATTAAAATTATACTATTTTGAATATACTTCAAAAAACAGGCTCAGGTAGGAATGCCATACTTTATTCCTACCTTCACCAGTGTGTTTACTCCTGTTATATAGCAAGAGAACGGTAAGAAAATTGTTTAAAAGGGTTTGGTCACAGTGTTAACTACTACTAATGCTTCCCTTTAACATCTGGAGTTGATATATGCACCAGGTTAAAGTACAGTAGAATTCATCACTTTACCCAAGCTAGATTCAAAATTAATGAAGTCTGAGTGAAACTAGACTGCAAGCAATTGGAAGATAGATTCTGCAAGGCTTATTTATTTGATCTCTGCTTACTTTCCTCCTGGCTCTAATTTTAGCTCATTAACTAAAAGTAATATATAATGTTGAGCATGTGCCATACTTTTATTTTCTTCTATGATAGCAAATTTGTGATGTTACAACCTAAGTTAGCATGTAATCTTCCTCTTCCAATATACATCAGGCAACAATCTAAACACATACTTTGCTGACACAACAAGAATTATCGTTTCTGTAGTTTACAATATCTGAATGCTTAGTATTTGCCTTATGATCTTCTCCCTTCAGACAGTTCCATTGTTGATCTGTTAATTGCAATATACACTTCCAGGTGCAAAACTTTATATCAGTTATAATTAAATTTATTCTGTACAACATAAAAAACTCACAACGAAAAATAATACAGTAGATTTTTTTTAATGTAGCTTTTAAGTAATAGGATCCCAGATATAGGCAGATCAGGGTTGATATGGTTTTTATGGAGTCTTTGGTGTCATTGGGGATGTTGTCTCTTTTTATCTGTACTGTGGTCTTTCTGATAAGTTTCCAAACACAAGGACTGACTCATTTTCGTGAGACAGTCTTTGTAACTCTAGTCATCAAATCCATGTTCTCAGAATCAAGAAGGAGGGAGAGATAAGAATAAAACACTGAGTACCAAGCAGAGTTAGCACTCTTTTTTGTTTTAATATTTTATTTATTTATATGAGAGGGGAGAAGGTCAGAGGCAGAAGCAGATTCCCCACGGAGCTGGGAGCCCCATGCAGGGCTCAATCCTGGGACTCCGGGATCATGACCTGAGCCGAAGGCAGTTGCTTAACCAACTGAGCCACCCAGGCGCCCAAGTTAGCACTCTTTAAGGAGATTCTTGGGAAGCAAAATCCAACAGTTTCTGTTTGAAAACAGAACTTTATAAGCTAGTATATGTCCACATCTTCAGTTAGTTTCCTAAGGGAGAAAATTATGGAGAATTCCGGGTAAGCAAGTAAGTGGAATTCTCTGATATGTAACTCTCATGTTACAGTTCATGGGCTCCCGTTATGAATAAGGATGGGATAGTGTAGACTTTACTCTCATAAAACTTTTTGGGAATTCTGTTGAAGTGCATATTGGCAAATTCCATAAAACAGTATATGTTTCTATATATTAACTTCCTGAGAAGCATACTTTAGTATTCTACTACATGGAGTCCACTTTCCATTTTTTATTTTATGACAAGTAACAAACACAGATAAGGCTTTAAAAGAAAATGCCCTGCAGTAAATTTTAGATTAGATTTTGTTTTTTATGTTGGTTCTACTGTTATTTTTTAATGGAATTTTCTGAAACAATGAAACAACTCACAAGATTAAGCTTTTTTAATGAAACTGATTTTATACATTAGAATTAACATTTTAAAAGATAACACTACTTACCACTGCTATAATTGTGATCATTTGGTGCTCATTTTTTGCACTACATCAAACTTTATCTGGCTATACAACTGGGGAAATATCATATAGAGCATAAATTCAATCCAGAATCAAACACAAAGCAATACTTTATTTTGTAACTGGTTCTGTATTTTATTTATTTTAAAGATTCTGTTTATTTGAGAGAGAGAGACAGAAGAGAGCACAGCAGGGGAAGCTGCAGAGGGAGAGGGAAAAGCAGACTCTCCACTGACCAGGGAGCCCAATGTGGGGCTCAATTCCAGGGCCCTGAGATCATGACTTGAGCTGCAGGCAGCTGCTCAACTGACTGAGCCACCCAGGTGCCCACAAAGCAGTACTTTAAAAGCAAAAAAGAAACTTATTTGTTAAATAGTATTAATCTTGGTTAAATACACAAACATTACCTTTTCTTTTTTTGGTGTTTCTACTTGACCCTGATATTAAAAGTCCATGTAATAATAGACACTTTCCAGCTCTCCAAATTTCAAGCAGAAAAATTCCACACATAATCTATAATAATAAAATACACGATTGATCGGTTCTTTCATATGATCAACTGGGATTAAGGCAAGTTTGGAGAATGATTGTCCTTTATACATATCCTCCCACAACATCCATGGGCTCATCTTCATGGCAAGGGTGTATACATGTGTTGAGTTAACAAAAAAATATATTTTCTTAATGATGGTGCACCAATAAACATAGCATTATTCACACTAGCCAACATGGAAGCAATACAAGGGTCCATCGATGGATGAGTGGATAATAAAATGTGACATATACATACAATAAAACAGTATTCATCTTTAAAAGTAAGGACATTCTGACACATACTTCAACATCAATTAATTTTAAGGACGTTATGCTGAGTCAAATAAGCCATTCACAGAAAGATGAACACTGAATGATACAACTTAAATGAGGTATTTAGAGCAATCAAATTCACAAACACCTAAAGTAGCTGCTTCTGAGCAGAGAATCTGGAGCAGGGTTTGCACCACCGATAACGACAGAGGGTTTTCACTACTGTCAGCTTTATTTTTTTTAAATTTTTTTTATTTTATGTATTTATTTGACAGAGATCACAAGTAGGCTGAGAGGCAAGCAGAGAGAGAGGAGGAGGCTCCCTGCTGAGCAGAGACCCCTTTATTATTTTTTTTTAAAGAATTCACATTGCAGACAGAATACGGTATACATAGAAGGCCAGATATGTGGCCTTATAACTGATATATTAGACTGTGTAATTGTGTGTTTGTGTGTGTGTGTGACACTCTTGCGCGTTGTACCTGTGTTTAACAAAGATAGGAGTTGATACTTCCAAACTAGAAAACGTGGCTGTGTGGTAGGCTTTACACTTTCTTCTCTTTATTCATCATTGTTGTTTCCTTTAGTCTAGGGAGGGCAACTGTTAAAGTTCTTAGGAAGAACTCATCTCACAGAATGCTATTAGTACATTGTTCAAGTATTACAGTTAACATGTGTCAGCGGAGTTAGGGAATTAAGATATTAATTTAAGAAATCTGTTTTATGTTTTAAAGTTTAAGGGAATTGCTACAATGTATTAAAATGTCAGCATTTTATACTATTTTACTAAAATTTCAAATAGAAAATGAACAGGGAAATATAAGGAACATTTTATACATCTTTTGATATATGACTACTTTACCAGGTTTTAAGTATACAAAATATTTATGACATTTTTTTCTTTACGTGAAATAAACTTTATGGTGATCAGATCAATGAAATAATCACTTAATGATTTATTAATATAATTTGTAACATCAAAAACATGGATTCTAATGGCTATTTTTATTGATGTATAATATTTAAAATTTAAATCAAACAGTATTTCACTAGCAAAATTACTATAGAATTTATGAATATGAACTGAGTATATTCAATAATAGCATTAATATGGGAATATATTCAGAAATTTAGAGATTTTGAGATGCATTGCAAAATATGACTTCTACTTAAGTCATCAGCTGTCTATTTTTATCTTGGGATTTTTAGCCTGAAAAATTGCAGCAAGTGGAGTTACAGAATTTAAGAAAGAAGTCTAAATTTTCCTGGTATGTTCAAAGGAACATGATTATCCCATCTGCAATTCAGTTTTAAAATCTGAATATAACATACACATTATTTGTCACAATTTCTCCTTTAGAATTCTGTAAGCTGACAGACCACACATTAAGTTCAGAGTTTTCAAAAAATATACTTACAGAACAAAAACAAGTTAGAATATTGGAAGATTACAAGCACTGTATTTCACTGTATCTCTGAACTTTTGTTTTCATAATAATGCTACATTGTTACATCTATAAACATATTTATGTTGTGTCTGACACTGGGCAGGAGACAGGTATGTTTTCAGTGAATGGCTAATGATTCGATCTGGTTTGCCTTTGGTTGCTCATATTACAAGGCTCATGTTACAAATTGGTGATAAATAGAGAAGGTAAGGAGAGATTATTGCATATCATTAATGCAATGCAGAATCACACGACCTTTAATCTGTAACATGATAGGTACTATGACAGCTTTTTAAAATCAGAGGCTGAATATGATTAGCATTAGATGTCTAATTCTAAGGAAGGAAGAGACCCTAGTAGTTGTGGATTTGGAAGTAGGAACACCAGTGCAGAGATATTGCAGTATTCTTGGTAGAGAGTATTAAGATCCTAGACTATGCCAGTGGCAATTGTAATACAAAGGGAAGGGTAAGCATAAGAAATTTTAAGAAAATAATTGATGATTTTTCTTTTCCTTGTCTAATTGCTGTGGCTATGACTTCCAGTACTATGTTGAATAAAAGTGACAAAAGTGGGCATCTTTGCCTTGTTTGAGATCTTAGAGAAAATTATTTTTCACCATTGAGTATGATGTTTGCTGTGGGATATTGACATAGGGCTTTTATTGTGTTGAGGTAAGTTCTTTGTTACCTAATTGGTAAGGATTTTTTTCATGTAAGGGTGTTGGATTTTATCACATGCTTTTTCTGCATCTATTATGATGATCATGTGATATTTAGTCTTATTTATGTTATATGATTATTGATTTGTATATGTTGAACCTTCCTTGCATCCGGAGGATAAATCCCACTTGGTCATGGTGCATGATCTTTGTAATGTGCTATTGAATTTTGTTTGCTAGTATGTTGATGAGAATTTTTACATCCATGTTCATTAGGATATTGGCCTGTAGTTTGCTTTTTTTCTGGTGACTTGGTGTCTTTGTCAAGGTGATGGTGGCCTCATAAAATGAGTTTGGAAGTACTTCTTCCTCTTCTATTTTTTGGAAGAGTTAAGAATGATTGGTATTCATTCTTCTTTAATATTTGGTAGAATTCACTTGTGAAGCCATCTGGTCCTTGGCTTTCATTTTTGGAGAGGCTTTTGATTACTGACTTAATCTCCTTATTTGTTATTGGTCTGTTAAAGTTTCCTATTTCTTTTCAGTTGAGTCTTGGTACACTGTGTGTTCTAGGAATTTATCCATTTCTTCTAGGTTGTCTAATTTGTTGGTGTATAATTGTTCATAATAGTCCTTTGTGATTTTTTGTGTTCTGTGGCATCAAATCATAATATATCTTCTTTCATTTTTAATGTTATTTCTTTGAGTCTTTTTTTTCTTCATTAATGTATCTAAGGGTTTGCCAATTTTATCTTTTCAAAAACT